>JAFMSR010000004.1:57728673-58088673 GCA_022818135.1 Saxidomus purpurata | reverse complement strand
ACTTTTTTCAATATCACATCATTGTAGTACCGTAACAAGTCTGTCACTGTTTTCTTTCACCTGTATTGTTATGCATTCGCCAGAAAAACTGCTTTGTATTTCAAGTGCGTTTGACAATTATTAACATTTTAACATTGTTGGCGGCCCATATTTTGTCCCCAGCCTTTCGCGCGGGTAAATAATAATGAACCAGTTCGCAAATTGCTTTTCCCTATAATTATTGTGGACGGCAATTTGTTGGCAGTTTAAATACGCAGCCTTTTTGGTCATTTGTCATTTTGTTGGCCACCCGGCTTACAGGAACTTTTTTTTAATGAAATAAACTCTTTAGAGTAAAACACAAACAATGCTAGCAAAATCATGCACTGTATATCTAGCATCATGTCTCTTATTTTAACACGATGTTTGCACCCATTGCTGTCTTACATGAATCTGCTACACTTTCAACAACTTTCTTTTTCGATCTACGACCGTCTCATAAGATACCTTAACTAACCCATGAGTACGAGTAATTTCGACAAAATCTCTCTTACAGAGAGTAACCGAGCTACTGCAAACTTTGATGTCAGCCTGACATTTCACAGCATTTGCTCTTTATTTTTCAATCATTTTTACAAGAGTGGTCAACGATTGCCTAAATAGAAATGACAAAATATCTATATACCCGTATTTCAGACATTTAATGTTTATACCATTCAATAGATGGATTCAGGCGTATAAATTTCGATATAAAATTCCTCATGGATATTGCGTTGCAGCACATACATTTCGAACACCCCTCATACATGTCATTTAGAATTACTTTAAAAACACCGTAGTACATACTATCCTTGACTTCAAAAATTTACTTTTAAAATACATCAAGAACATTTCCAAGATATTACTTCTTTCCAGCAGAGCATTTGAATTATAGACATGGACAACTTAGTAACCGCTTTACAAACCCATTTATTCGCAGTAAATATTTTTTAAAATTAGATAAAGTATATTGATATAAAATGGTTTCAACTTAAACTGTATAAATACAGAAAAATTTCTTTAATTTTCGCACCGAGAAAATAGAAAAAAACTTCTTGCTCCTATGTGCTATGATGTATTATATTCCTTTACCTGGCAAATTTGGATTTCATTGTCCTAATGAATATTAAAAGTACTGATTGAATTCAACTAACAACATTTTAGTTCTGTATACCGCAGTCAAAAGCAGAAAAAGTAATATCCCCCAGAGATGAAGCCAAAGTTGGTTGGTGAAATTTTTAATTGATTTTCTTTGCATAAAATGCTTGTCAGAATTTCATTTTGTTTGGCAGAAATAATCAACTTTGTCTTCTATTACACTCGGCAATGTCAGAAACTAGATTTTTACAGAAATAAGACCCTCAAGGGTATGCAGTGTCTTTATTTCACTATTATTCTACAAAGATACCTCAGAACTCTTGTAGTTTTAAAGTAATAGCACTGATTTGATTAAACTTACATAAATTAAATCCTCTACGACTGAACTTGCAAAATATATTAATTTGGAGATTAAACTCCCCTAGGGCGGTGAATTAAAAAAAAGTGTTTTACTTAAACACTTTCCATTTGTTTTTTTTCAGCTATTTATTTCATTTGGCGGTTGATATAAATTCACTGAATTTTCTTGTTCAGCTAACATGCATCTCATACTAATTTCAATATGCAAGGAACAAACCGTAAATGCCCAAGGGATAGCATTTTTTAAACCTATTTGTCCAATTATAACATGTTTGCTTATCAAAGCTGCTCGCTCTCAGATTTTGGTAAATAAATTTAGTTTTTCAAACTAGAAATAACATATTTTAGAACATTATGTCATATAAAAAGGTTCCAGTATAATTCTTGTCAAGTATATTTGTAAATTTAATTCGTAGAAATGTATGAAATAATACATTGTCAAGTAATAAAGCGTTGCAAACGCTTTTGAAATTCCAATATAAACATAGAGTGTAGCGATGCCGAAATCCAGCATTTTCAATCGATTTTGGCGAATTCCTACCTAGATGTTTACTTCTACTGTTGAGTTGATCCTTTATTTTTATAATTATGTTTTAAAATGCAATTTTTTAAAACTTTAGTTTTTAACGACAACTGAGACCGAGCTGCTTTCATATGAAGCTACACATTTTTGAAGCATTTGAATTTACCCAATAATAAAAGTTAAGCATGTATAAGCAGGCATGGTGATCGATTACTGTCATGTGTAATCGATTATTTTACATGTGTCAGTTTGATGTAATCGAATACTTTCGATTACTTTGGCTAAAGTAAGCATGATAACATGATGATTACATTCGATTACTTACCTTTAGATAAGTTAACAACTTATATCAAACTGTGAAATTTCCTTTATAGCATTATATATAGATGTACAATCACAAATATAGAATCATACAGTTTCCTGGCTGAATGCAGAAAGTGTGTAACTTTTCATATTAAACTCTGCATCACAAAATATCAACAATACCACACAATATAATATCACATCTCCAATAATATTTCGTGGAAATCTGACTTTTATACTGATAAAAAGCCTTAAAGGGAAAAAAAATTAAAAGAAAAAATGCACGTCAGGGTGGAAGGACAAGTTAACAAAAGAAACAATAAAAGGTGTGTCTATGTAATAATCACCCCGTGCTAACGGGGGGCCTTATAGCAATATTTTTAACTCGCACAAATCAGCTAACCGATGTAGGTGGTTAAGCCGCTATTGAAGGCAAAGATCCGGTTCAAAACCTGGCTCAAATATTTTTTCACCTTTATTTTTAGCTCTTACACAAAGACAATACTGTGACAAAGAAATTTATTTACCAAAAAATTAAAATTTACTATTTGGGCAGTCTTAAGGCTGAACATTGTTGAAAATTTTTTTTTATTATGACTTTGAAAAGAAGTGTATGAAATAATTGAAAGCATCGTTATATAATAAGGTGCAATCATTTTCTTTGTGATTTGTATATACTGCAATACTGACAGAAAAACCGATTGAGACCTTCCGAGAATATAGTCATCTAACCAACAATTCTTTCAAAAGGCGTAGTCCCACATGCACAGGTCAATTTTGCTCTTATTTTGCGACTTAGCTAGGCATAAGCTCTGCAAACCGATGTCAATTATATAATAACTGTAGCCGTATATGGATATTATTTACGCAATATTATTTCAAAAAAGCTTTTTGCACATTTAATCTTCTATATGCGATAGCCCAACCATCTTCGTATAAGAAGTATTGATGGATGAAAACTGTCTTAGAAGAGAAAAATAGGTCTTTGGACAAAAAGTGCCGTCAGAATCATCGAGGAAAATAGAAATAAACTTTTCTCTTTTTTTCAAATTAGTTTCTAGAAATAATCATAGTAATTAAATGGTTGAGAAATAATTATAGCTTTATACGTTTGGAAGCAACAGCATATTGTATTGATGTATATATAATTATTTTGATATATGTACGTACTCAAATCGCATAACTATTTATGAAAGACTAAAAACACAAGAGTATTTCATTGATCTTTTTCATGCTTTTTTTTCAAGTTCAAGGTGCCTATCAGAGTAAATTTACTTTTTTCAATACAAACAAACAAAAACAAAAATAATATCAAACAGGGAAGCCACGTACCAAAAACGCAGCCTCCCCAAAACGAGCCCCACAGCACCCAGAAGTGCACACCACCAACAAGCCTACGTAAAGAAGAGTTTTATTATTTCTTCTTCTTTCAACTAATTATCGAAAGACTAAGTTCTGTGTCTGGAAATTGACCTCCTAGTTAGATTTATAAATCATTATTGTGTAAGAAAAAATCGACAAAGATTTAAAAAGGTGATTTACATCAGGGAAATATGTTTGTTTACATCAAAAATAAATATGTGTCAAAATAAAAATCGCCTCGCCCTCGTGAATTATTCCGCTAGGCACATCACCTCCGGGGAATGCTTCAATTTCAATAAAGCACTCCAAGCCATAGATTATTTCTTAAATAATATTTTCATTCAGACATGATCATACATTATAAATATCGCTCGAAGGTCAGTGACAAATAATATATATGTATACACGTTCCTTTAATATATGGTTCTTTTTTATCACAGTAATAAATAAATTTAAATGATACCTTGATCGTTCACATATATAATGGTTTCATTATTTGAATATTTGGCACTCTGCATGTTAATAAACTATATTGTTGTTGTTTGTGTTGTTGTGTAATTATCAAATACAATTGACTAGTGTGCAATATGCAATACTTTGTGACCAGTTAGATTGCTGGCAGGGGGTCACCATTTAACAACAAATCATATCGCATCCTTTGTTGTGACTTATGCCCTTCGGCTAGATCAACTGAGATTCCTTCAATGGTTAGATCTACGCTAATTATTTACCATGACAACGTTGTAAAAACGAGATATTGTTTGTTAAATTTGATTTTATTCAAAGAGAATCTTTAAAGATTTAATGTATAACTGGAGTGTTCCGCAACATGCAAGTTAAAACTTCTTGTACAGTAACTGTTAGATTCTATATAGAGCCTTTGATCTACATTATTTTTTGAAATTATTTTGAATATAAATGCCAGCTCTTTTATTAAGACTAGATCCTAAAAATATGTGTCTTAAATAATATCATAATATTCTGTAATAAAATACATTTTGTAACAAAAGTTTCAACCTAACATCCTCGTATATGATGTATTTCGGCATGATTTAAGTTATACAAGTAGAGTTGCACTTGGGAAAATCTAGATTTAAAAAGTTTGTAACAAACACATTCTTTATCTTGTTATAAGAAACTTATTCCTATAGAAAATAATTAATTTGAACAGATCGAGATCATTCTACAAAGGCCGAATTTAAATTCATTTTCTGTCTTCTTGTCGTGCATGAGCGACTGAGTGGATTTTCAACGCTTGGAAAGTTTCACGCAGTTGCTACTCTAGAATTTTGAAACGTTCGTCATACAGTCACAAGTTCGGACCCGAAAAGTCAGTTTTATAAAACACCCCAGGCCGACAATAAACATATATAATTCGTATTATATATGCTTGATAGTCAGTCCGGGGCGTTTTATAAGAATGACTTTTCAGGGCCCAAACTTCATACGACTGCGGTTCGGGTCCCTCGAACGAGGATCTATTGTTTTAGCTACTGACTTATATTAGAGTCCCAAGGTAACTGGTGTAGGCTTATTCTCTCACTCAATTTGTTGTTGCATCCACACAGAACACATCAAGCGCCTCCCATTTACAAAAAAATAATTTAAATAGTAAGTTAATCGTGTTTTAACAAGAAGTTTTGTGTGCTCGTTTACTATAATCAATGTAACGGATCTTTGTCGATTACTGTAAGTGACGTCACACGGGAACTTTATTGATCTTTTACGGAAGTCGTCGAGGATCGAAATATTTGCGTTTCGGTGAAATACCGGCCAATTCGTATTGGTGATTTATGGCCCAATAAACACGTTTCTTGTCGAAAATTTCGCACCCAACTGGGTTAAGTATAGGTTAGTGTTCATTCTGATGTATTTACGAAAATAAATTGGTCTGGCGCGGCGCATGCCGCGCGACCAATTTATTGTAGTAAATGCATCAGAATGAACATTAACCTACTTAGTGTTTGAAATTATTTTTTGTAAATCTGCAGTATTTCCCAATTTACTGACTCGGTATATACATATTGATTAACCCAAGTTAAAGTGTAGCGAATACTGCGTTGTGATTTGGCAAAAAATAATTTCAAACACTAAGTGCACTTAAATAGCAAATGTCTTACAAAATATTAGCAGGTGAAATTTTCAATCAATGGGACCTTTAAGCTTTCAAATAATCCAGCTGTCAAGGCTTTTAAGATTTTAAACCTGTAATTGTAGTTTGTAAAGATGCACTTGTCGAGACAAAATGCAAAAATGCCATATGTTCTCACATGTGTAACATTGTTGAAAGAAATAGCTTAGATTTGATACTTATTGTACAATTTCTAATGTGATATACTTAGTTATGTAAAAACTGTTGCATGCAATATGTTGGTCAGACTAGTCACAAAGTCGGCAAACATATAAATAGCAACCGTTTTGCCATTAAGAGTTTCATTGATCCCGTGTTTCCACTCAAATTGCCACTCATTTCAATGAAAACAGTCATTGTTTCAATAATTTTAGTTGTATGCCTATTTTGTGTGGTATATAATTATAAAAAAGGCTCCTGAAAGAAACCTACCGGATACATATACTCGGTATTGTATTTCCCAAAGGCATATATTCTAAATTTCTACATTTTGAGGAATAATTAGCCTTCGAGCCAGATTAAACAATCCTACCGTTAAGATTGTTTATGTAACGCCCTATTTATTTTTCAAATTTTGTGATTGAAGAGCTTGTTTGCTGACATCATGCATGTTCTAAGAATTTTACCAGTTGTCAGTCATCATGTGCAGATCACTCCTCACTCAATTCAATTTCAAACTATGACAATTTATGGATATAGAAATAACTGATCAGTTTCGTGTGAAATTTTCTATTTCAGAAAGTTACACAGAGCCTAAAATGAATTTTACGGAGATCTTTGCGAGCTTCGAACAAGGTCATAGCATAGTTTTACAGTTACATATTTCACATTAAGTTTATAGTGTGTACTTTTCATTTGGTTTTGATTTAATAAATTGTAAAAAGACATTGGGTCAATTTCATTTAAATCTAATTCATTAAATTACAATTTCATTAAAAAAAGCATTCACTTAAATTACAAAACCATAACACATGTTTTTACATGCAATCAATAAAATTACAATTTCATCACAAAAGTAATAAATTAATTACAAATTACTTTGTTTTTAATCTTTCTTTTTTCGAAAATGAAATGACAGAAATTTACTTTGCACAAATCTCACACTTGGTTTTTAAGTTTTAAGAGGACCAATTCTTATTCTGATTTATTATAATGGATTTTTTAAGAAACGGACACTGCAGTCTTATTTGTATTAACCTTATTTCATATATACAATGAAGTAAACATTATTTAACTGTATATACTGTAAATTGTGTTGAAATTGATACAAGCATTTTGGCTCAGCAAAAAGCCGCTTTTATTGTATTGATACGCTTTACCAAAACGTTCTACGCAAAGATAGCTGGGTTTTGTATTTAACATTTGATATACTTAGTTGATACTGAAATGTGCCTAAACATGCTATAAAATGATAGCTTTTTTAAAATTTATCATGTTACAGTTGTTCAAACGGTCAAGAACATTCTATAACAAGATTGAATTTTCTAGCAGAAGCTAAGTTTAGGATAAAGTAAATTTGCATGTTCACACAATCATTTCATAAAGAAATATATTACTCTAGCAAATTTTAAATCTACAGTTTATTTTTCTATGCAATAAATGTCTGCATTTTGTTCTAATATTTCAGTAAATAAATGCTTTTTTACAAATGCATTTTAAATTCAATGACAAGTTCTAAATTTTTACGAATAATTGGTAAATTAATACTTTGATCAACACTTCTGAAAGTATTTTCCTACTCAGTATGTAATGTATTTCAGCAGCATTATGCATGTTGGTTTTATTTGTACACAAGAAAAACCATATCTTCAGTCACAATTAAGCTATAAATAAAAGCACACTGTATGATTAGTAATTATCTGAAACTTCGCATAATTAGTACAGCAGCAACTGTTTTTAACGTGGCTTATTTAAGGAGTAGGGTTCCACAAAAAAGTAACAAGATGAGTTAAATACCAAATACTCAGGATACATTTTGGTTGATTAAACAATAGATAAAAGTTGCCAACCTTGCAAAATTGGAAAAGGTCAATGTCAATGTCAAATAGAACATCAAAATAAACTCATAATTTGATGTATTTGAATCTTAAAACATGAAATGGTATCATAATTAATTTACCATAATACATCAATACACATGCTACAATTTTACTTCCAACTTTTGTTCTCCAAAGGTCAATATCATTTCAAGGTCAAAATGCAAAACAATGTTCAAACTGCGCCACTCTGGTCACTGCTGATTCTTTTAGAAATATCGATATAGGTTTGAATATATATTTTTTGTACATTATCATAAACTGCTATTCATTCCCTTGGAAACGATACCAAAAAATGAGTATATTTCTTGCTTGTAACGAACTATTTGTAGACACCGTTAGAAGTTTCAATTGAGGGAACATTCAAATGTAAACATTTCAAAATTCTTATTTCACTAACTTGTAAGAATATTGCAAATACAACATAACTGTTTGTTACACATCAATATTTGCGTGAGAACCCCTTACAACCTCCACTGTGGTTTCTAGTATTTCTATGATAATGTTTTTCATCACATATGTTTTATTTAACAATAAGACTGAGTCTGAAATTATGCAGTTTCAAAGTTTATTTAACATAAATGTTGTATTTGCTTAAACGTACTTAAAAAGTTAACTTATATCAGAAGAATACGGATCACATTTGGATATTTCTATACTTTGAAGCAGATTATCACAAAAGATGAAGATACTACGATAAGCAAATGGAATGGCGTAATGTTTTAACTGGTCTTTGGGCTACCGCCTCCATTTAGATATATTTCTACCATATGGAAAGCGTCAGCGTGCTAAGACTGTGTACTACAATGTACAAGGATTACTCATCTGTATTCCCTTCTAAACACACATTTGCCGCATGGGAAGTGCGTCACTGTAAAACACAGAAAGAAAGAGAATAGTATGTTCCAATTTTAAAAGAAAGTTCTTTGATGTGGATATATTTGGAGATTGTGGAAAAAATGGAAGAATTTCACAGGCACACATGTATTATTTATTGCATAAGGAATATAAATTATATCTTAATTTTGAAAACTTGATTAGTCAAGATTACGTCACAGAAAAGCTGTATCATTACTACCACTGAGACATTGTCACATTATTGAGAGATAAAGTGGATTATAGGTTCTATCTTCCGAAAAAAACACTTACATTGACACAAACACAATTTCAATAATTTCATCACAAGCAAAGTACTGAAACATGTTGTCAAATAACGAAACAGAATATATAAGTTATTTGAAAGACAAATATGAGTCAGTATGGAATTACTAGTACTAAATATGAAAGGACACTCCAGAAAAACTGACTTCATTATGACGTAGCTCGTATAATCACAAGCTTGACTTTAAGATTTACTCAAAAAAATTAGTTGGTTCCCCGCAGATCGTACATCTATTAAAAAACTTATATTAATTTGTAAACATTGTATTTCTTCTTCCTAGCTACTTTGCAAACATTTTCCACCTATAGTTTGTTGCTCTAATACCTACGAACAAAGGAATAGCCAAAACTTCATTACTATGTCTAGACGCCTTAAATATACTTAAGATCAGTAATAACCGCTTAAATAAAAAAAAACCCCCAAAGGCCCACGCCCCAGAAGTAAACCCATGGACATATTCTTGTACCTACCAGAACAACACGGGACAAAACGCAAGGAAAACACATACTCAACCAACTTAAAAATAAGTTTAAAATCCCTTCTCGTTCCGTCCTACTACATTCATCCTAAATGAAAACTTTTACATTTTTATGACAAATATTTAACACATATCAAATCAATGTATTTCACTCTGACACTGTAATATAAGACAAATAACAAAGGCGACAAGAGGCCTAAAAGTTAAGGTCATTTATCATGCATCAAAGGGAGATAACTCATATAGTAAAAACGAGAAAGTTTATCGAAAACAAAATTGGTTGTCAAGACAAATATTATTTTTGCTGTCACTTGAGGGAAACTATTGTCAAGACTAGAAAACTCAACAATGTTTTATGAAAACACAATGCAAAAGTGAGAGTTGAGACTCCAAAAGTTCAAATTCTCAAATTACCTCCCTTTGAATTGAGTATATAGTTGAATTTATTACCCTAAATTTGAAAGCTCCTGTGATGATTTTTAAATTTTGTTTGATATACTCACTCCTAAACTGATAAAGTTTGACATTCTTAAACATATTCAATTATACCTCCTGCATTGTGAGGTATTGGTGTTTTTTCTCATGCATTGTAAATCCCATTATAAACCTGTAAACTTTTCATGTTGGGACAGTGTAGTATATTTGATGATTTATAATTGTTTTCGCAACAAATTATTACAACTAGATAATTCGTTTTAGATATTCTCGCAAAATGAAATTGTCTGCAAAATGGGAGTAAGTGTGGAATAAATCCGCATTGTCTAAGTAAATATTGTAAATAAAATTACGTGAAATAATAGCAAAAAAAGCAATTTACTGCAAAATCATTAATAACCCTGGGTTACGAATGTTCGT
Organism: Saxidomus purpurata; assembly: GCA_022818135.1. Taxonomy (NCBI): domain Eukaryota; kingdom Metazoa; phylum Mollusca; class Bivalvia; order Venerida; family Veneridae; genus Saxidomus; species Saxidomus purpurata. Next base: position 58,078,347 of record JAFMSR010000004.1, on the reverse strand, counting down.
AGAAATCATGGTTGGGTAGATTCACGAATGTAGGATTCCAACGAAATATTTTCCGACATCACCTTTTTCAAATTACAGACCGTACGTAATTGTGAATGATCGAAAAGAAAGCAAATTGAGCTCCAGTATTTGGACCACCGATTCAAGGCCACAGATTCAAGATTCAAGACACAACGGCAGCAGCCACGTGGTTAAGTATCTCGTTAACAAAAAAAACACGGCTATTTCCAATGTCAAAACTATAATAAAGGTGTTTTAAGGGGCAACTGCTTACCCTTTGAAAGAAACTACTGAATAGCAATTCAATTATATGAATGCCCTATGCAGTTCATTCCCCATTTGAATTTATAAATGCACTCTTTACCTTGTGTCTATTATTTCTTGTTTTCGGAAATGATAAAATACGCTAAAAATGACAAGTGGTTCTGTTCAATTTAAAACAAGAAAAACAGCTTGTATATTTTTCTTTATATTCCGTAATGTTTTGCCAAATACGTCCTGTTTTTAATGTTTGGAATGTCGTTTTCGACCGAAAGAGTGGGCGGGTGATTGGGCGCGCGTCAAACGTTTAGTTTCCGAATGTTAACCTAAGAATGGATTGACCTACTGACTGCATTCTTCTGACCCAACATACCCTTCGTTATAGTCATGATCCCAATTGTTTATGATCATGGGATATATAAGAATGAGCTCAATTTTTCTTTACAAAAAATTTGGTGTTGTCTTCGTTCAAAAACCATCTCAGTATTATTTCTCCTATAAATATGTTATCAATGACACAGTAAAGGCAGCTGATTTCTTACTGTTATTGGTAAATCTTCTCATCAAATAATAATATCACATTTTAGATTAAAAAGAATCAAATATCAGTCAACATACCTATATTTTGAGCATGATACGGATACAAACCTTAAAATCAGTCAATAGAACATAATTTAATTTAAATAGTCCAACGACACTCGAAGAATAAATTTTACAAATATTGACTGATATCGAGGTTGATATCGAAACTATGGGCCTGTGGTAGGTGATATTTACCAAGCCCAGTGCAAAGACCAAGCATAGTTCATAAAGTATACAAATTTTTTTCTGATATTGAGCTTGGTTTCACAACTGTGGACCTGTGTTTGATGGTATTTACTAAGGCAAGTGCAAATACCCTGCGTTATAAAGCATCATTTAGGTGAATTGCGTTATATATATCAATGGGTGAGGACTGCACCAATGGTTCTATTATCTGCTCTGGGTGGACGTCCTAAAAAGAATAAGGCAGATGATCTACTCAGTAAATCAAAACCATGTTCAATAAACCAAGCAAGCGGAAAATGAAACGAAGTAAGTGAACTAAATTGCATTTGAAAAGATAAAATATCAGAACGACTGAAAGGTTAAAGGAAAGAAAAATGTCAGTAATATGCTTCACGGTGTAAACTTCAGGACCTCATTTTTGAAAATCTTATATATTCTTTTACCAAGCGTTAAACTGTATTGGTGCTGAAAGTGATCTTAATGTTGCAGATTTTGAAAGTGTGGAAATCATTGATCGTATGCAATATGTTTCAGATAAATTCATTGATAAAAAGAAAACAGTTAAAGAACAATACTCATTTTTCGTTTTCCAGTGAATCATAGAGTTTTTTCAGTGAAATAAAAGTGATAATCCTCAGTTTTGCAACAGTGGATTACCATTTGTATTGTCACTGTTTTTGTAATCCACATCCCGGATTTACGCCAAAAAGTATACCGAGCGTAAGTAATGCTATAAACCATGTGACTTCGTTAAAATGACATCATTTGTGCTATGTTTCCCGCGATAATCGATGTTTTATAGAAACAAACTCAATAAAGGTAGAGTTTTAACCATATAATTAACAGAAACACTATTGTTATCGGTGTAATATCACGTTAATTTAACTAGTGAAAACCAAAAGACGTTATTTTCACTCTTGGCTGCGCCACTCGGTGAAATTATAACGTGATATTACACCAAAAACCAACAATTAACCTCTATTTGTCTGAATCTCACTTTTTCCATTTCAACATGCAACAGAGAAATAATCAATAACGTTGGAACTAAGGGACAGCACATTAATCTGGTTGGTTTTAGCACGAACTGGCGTAATAACTGCCTCAAACTTGTGTGATGTCAAGAACGAATCTACGATATATGATATATGTCAGGTACAATTCTAGGTCTGAATAGTTCTTGGGAAAATGGTTTTGTACAATTGGGTGAAAAACAATAACCCATTGCCTATAAAAGTGATAAAGCTTAAACGTAACTCAATGAGTACAACAATGAGTTCGACTTAGATTAAGTGTTGTGTTCTGATTACTAATATAAGTATTATATATTGTAGTGAACTGCACATCTGAGAAGGGTCTAAAAGAAGTAAATGTCCATATCGATGCAAGCATTTCTATATACTAGAGGTATGTAAAGTCAAAACACATTGCTGTTGGAACAGTTGAGATTGTGTTGTTGACAGGCAGTAAATCAGGCATATTCCACCATCCACCCAGACGGTTGAGACATCGGAACCTATACATAGATAAAATCTCTCTTTTCATGACATACTCATTATGATTACAAATAATGCAAACATCTAAACCTGATCTTCAATACAAATAGAATGTTGCAAAATAGCAAATAAGTAATTGAAACCTGATAAAAACTGAGTACGTTTTTATCAATTTGCTATAAATTAGTTTAGATTCCCTGCTCAAGAGAGTTAGCCTTGAAAAGCGGAAAGTTTCTAAATATATCGGAAAACACTACACATGTAAACGGGAACCCTAGTGAGCCGAACTTAATCCGACAAGATTCATATCTAGTCACCAGACATAAGGTATACATGGGTACAACACAAAAGAAAAACTACAACAAATCTGGACATGATTACTCAAAATGCTTCCATTGTTGCATAAAACTCATTAATAGTTTTCCGATATTTTTGTAACAATTAAATGGTTCATGTCGGTCGTTTTAATAAAACTCAACGTGTCGTAGTATTTGGGAATATAAATTTATTTTTCTATCGACATAGATTGCAAGCATTTTAAAATGTGTATTCGGCAGAAGCTCAGTTGCTTAAATCAGATGTTTTATTTCAACAAAAACTTTGCGATTAGTTGCGGACACAAAGGAGATGTGGCACATGCCATCATCAGTATATTGTTATATACTCGGGAATATATATCAGGTAATAGTTTGGTTGTAAGAATCATTTTGCTTTTTCTTTATAAACATTTTACACTTTGGTTGTATAACTAAAGCAATAAATTTATAATCGTAACATTCAATTAAATCTAAAATGGTATATGACATTAGTGATTGTCTTCCAGATAAACCTTTCCTTTCCCAGGGGATAGAAGTATGTTCCGTTTCTTTCTTATCATTCAATATTTATATTTCTCTGGTCCCACAGGGTATATTTGGTTGTAAAATAATTGAAATGTTACGTTCAGATAAAGTGTGGTTTGGTGAACTCAGTGTACTGTTTTTTGACAAACTATTATGTTGTGCAGTCTTAGAATGTAAAGGTTAATCTACTGATATTTTGTATTTGACAATGTATTTAGTCAATTATTATATTGAATTCTCTGATTTTCATTAAGTTACATATAGATGCACCAGCGAAAATACTTTTACCGCTATTTGAAGCAGTAGTCCAATAAACAGTGGCAAACGTTACATCCCAATACTTATTTGCATTTGATAGGAAACTTGTGAAAGCAGTTTGAATCATGTTATGTAGTTAAACAGTTCAGAAATATGTCATACTGACAAGTAAATGATGTTTTCCGGTGGAAATAGCAGATGTCTCTGTTTAATTTGATTTTACGTCATCTATGTCTACGCTATCTTTAGGTTTGTTGAAATAACGTGTGTTGGACTAAACTTTCATGGGGTCTTCATGTGGCATGTTATAGCAACACTGTCCTTTTCATAGTGTTGCAATTACATTGCGCAATGATGGCCCTTAAAGCAAGATCAACAGGTGTGATGTTTTGTTTGCAAACTTGCTCTAGCAGGATCCGTAGAAATGGCAAGTATAAAATGAGTCAATATTCTTATTTTTATCTTTCTAGACGGTTATTCTGCAAAGCGGTGCCAACCAATACTGTTCATTTACAAACCATTTATTCAGTCCGTTATAATGAAAATTGTACAAGAACAATTATCTAGACATGATTAATAAGATAAATGCCAGCAAGAGCTTTAGGGCTCATTCAGAACCAATATTCTGGCAAATATAAGATCTTTCTAATATACTTTTGCTTAACAAATTTTATTTAAACTACAACAAGCTCGGCGAAATGATAAAGACATAGTACATTGTTTAATATATGATTGCTGCTTGTTTGACAGACACATAACAGGATCAATTTGAATCTTACTTGCTGTCATATTAATGTAAGTTAACTTTTGTAAACTTATTTTATAAGGCATATAATTAACGAAATGTGAAGGAATTGCTTCACCTTTTCTATTTTTATAAATAATAACATTGCAAAAATTGGAAGTAATTCATAATAGTGCTTAAACATACTGATAATGGGCATTTACTATTTTAGTGCCAATGGTTCAATTGAAGCTTTGCCAAACATCCAATTTCTATGTGACAATGTTGAGTAAAAACAAAAATAAGATAATGGAAGATAATTCACTTCCATGCTGGAATATGCTGATAGTATGATACTCATACTTTTGTGGTGAGTTTTGACTTGAAATTTTGTGAAAATCACTGAGTATGAATAATAGTTTTGAGTGAAAAAGGTAAATGATTTTATTCATTACCATGCTGGGACATACTGATCATATGCGCACCATCTTTCAGGAGTAAATGAGTAAATCTTCCCTTGAAGTACTATAAATTCCAATAATCGACTACGGAGAAAAAAAAGCCGATATTTTTCTAATCCACAGCAAAAATACCCAAACGGTCATAACTCTGTTAAATATAAACACGACAAACAGTCAACTCAAATTAGTACGACCGATTAGCATAACGTACCTGCTGAGAAATCGGGAGAAATAGAAACGAATGGTGCTGTATATATATAACGCATTGGTGATCAAATAATTCGATGAAAAATATCCGAACTGAAAACACACACAACATGCGCATCTCCCTTTAGTACCAAACAATTAATACCCGTTAATAGTTGCTGAAAAAAGGCCTTGAAACGGATTTCAAAACAGCATTTGATCAAAGGACCATTACTCTGTGAAGATGGGAAATATGCTCAAATCCTCTTGTTACTGATCAAAAACACGAAACTTAATTGAATTCATACAATTAGTTGCAGAAAAAACGGAAACTGACGGACGGTAAATCACGATTATATACTGCCCATAAAATAAAATTATCTTCATCAGTTAAGGTCAAAAGAAGTGTTTTCCTGTAAATTCATTTCAAATACTAAGTCCAATGTTTAGTTTATTGCTATGGGCGATAGGAGGCTAACAAAGATACTCACTTTCAAAACAATAAAGGAAATGTGGCATTGAAACAAATTCCTCAAGTGTAAAATTTTACTATAGAAGAGATTGTTTAAACCTATTAGCTACGGAAAGCCTTGAAAAAGTGACCTATCGTGTGTATAGAATGCAAATAACTTAACTATGTTAGATACGCCATAACGTCCGACTTTCATGATGAAGCTAATTTATATGTGAAAAAAACTTGCTTTTATATGTATATCTATATACATGTACTAAATAAAGGTTTATGAATTTTATTCATCGTCGGTAGTCGTGTTATCCGGACCTATCTTCGAGATTTTTTGCAATTCCATGCTGTAACGTGCGATATGTCCCTCATGAAATCCTTCCAGAGTGTTGCTCTCTGTCTAAGCGTGCAATTTATTCTCTGGAATACAAAAAAAAAGTTTTTATTTTTTAAATAATGCATTAATTTTTACAAATGAGGCAAAGTGTGTTACGAAATTACATTTTCTACATTTGCAAGTCATATTAAAAAATCACTAGAAACGTCTTTTTTTCTGAAATGTCCATTTCTATAAATGTGTAGTTTGTATTATGTGCCATTACCTAGTTCTATTTCCTTTATAGATGAAACATTTCAGACTTAATGTATGTAAAGCGTTGGAGACTAAGCTTTTCAAAATGACTTGCATTGTGAGGTATCCGGCTTAAATTTCACGATTTGATACAAGCCACAAGAGTCAAGTTGTTACCGACCATTTTATCACAAATTTCTCCAAACCAGAACAAACATTTACTCATATTTACTTCTATTACAATAAGTTTAAATCAGTCAAAATTTCAATGAAGAAGTAATGTCTGTATTATAATGTAATAAGAACTATTATTGTAAATACCACCTGAATAAAACATGCTATAAATATATACATGTTGTATTGAATGTTCGCTATTACTGTAACTCAGATATACATAAACAATAATAAAATTTGGATTATTCACAATATACAGCTTATCCGCATAGGAAACGTAATTTAGAACATAGCTCTAACTTTTGAGATTATTTTGTTATTTATGACATATTTCGTCTGCTATTAAATGTAACTTAATTGTATGAAAAAAAATGTATTCCCCACGAATGTTTTGCAATTTCAATAAAAATAATAAAAATAATTTATATTAGTTCCTCAAAAAACATGCAACACTTTTATTGCATGTCTTGTTTCCTTTGCTTCAATAACTCATTTCTGTCATGATTGATGTTTATTTTTATGACAGGTGTGGTTCTCTGAATTGATATTGAGGTACTATTAAAGGCAAAGGTCGTCATGAGAGTAAAAGTGGTTAACGGTGCTCAATGGGCCATTGTTAAAACCTCGGACTACAGGTGTGTTAAAAGGTGACAAAAACATTCGGGTTAAAGATAGATAAATACTAGAATAGTATTCCAACAGCGTCGCTGTCTATGTGTGTCAGTAACCATTCATAGCTCCGCCCCTTTTGAGGCGCCGATAAGGGATAATCAATGAACTTGTAGAGTCAACCGGTATTGATCAGTTAATTGTTTCGATAATTAGATGTGCAATTACCAATTAGCAATTCAGGTAATTGTAAACAATTGGATTATTTGTTTGTATAAATTGTCATCCCACTGAAATACTAACTGCATACTATCAATGCGTAATTCAAATTCGTTTTTATTTTTGACAGAATCTATTAAAATTAATACAAAAAGTTAAACGAATATGTTACGAAAACAAATAAACTAAAAGTTATTCTCATTACAAATTTTTCCACACAAGTTCGGGATGTGAAGAAATGTGTGACCTGAAGGCATTTGAATATTAGAATTCATAAAAGTTTATGAATTACTTTTCCAAAAAATGAATACGCATTTGATCTGGAAAAAATCCTGTAATAGAACGTTTCGTTTTCAAATATGAAGGCGTCTTGGTAAAGCTGCATATGCGAAGACCAGATGTTTATCATATGAATTGTTCATTAAACAAACGGGGTTGTGATGCACATAAGTTGTAAGCAGGTACATGTATAATGATTCTAAAGTTAGAAAAAAGTGTTATCATTACTTTCTCATGGTGGTATTTTCTCGTTTACTTTTCATAAAAAAACATTTCACTGTTGTAAAGGCATACCTGCCCATATAATAATAATAATAATAATAATAATAATAATAAAATAATAATAATAATAATAATAATAATACTATTAAAAAATATATTGTTTATATTTTATTGCCGAAGTAAACGAAAATACAAACAAGAAGACGCGGAAAGCCGCCAAAGCAGGTTTAAACGGCGCCGCAGAAATTGTAGAATTAAAAAAACCAGTCATCTTGACCCCCATATTAACAGTGCCCTGACCTGGACCCATGACCTTGACCCCACAATTTTTTTGCACAATTTAAAAACTTAAAAAAAAAATTACATTTTTAGTAACAGTGACCTTGACCCTAGTAACATTGACCCCCATTTTTTGTTTGCTTGAAACAATCTAAAAACTAAAAATAAATAAAAATATATTTTTAGTTACAGTGACCTTGACTTTGACCCTAGTGACCTTGACCCCGAAATTTTTTTTTGCTTAAAAGACTAAAACTAAAAAAAATCTAATTATGGTAACACTGACCTTGACCTTGACCCTAGTGACCTTGACCACGAAATTTATTTTTTTTGCCTAAAACAATCTTATAACTAAAATCAAATAAAAATCTATTTATAGTAACACTGACCTTGACCCCGAAAATTTTTTTTTTGCTTAAAAGACTAAAAACTAAAAAAAATCTATTTATAGTAACACTGACCTTGACCCTAGTGACCTTGACCCCGAAAAATTTTGTTTGCTTAAAACAATCTAATAACTAAAATCAAATAAAAATTTTTAGTTACAGTGACCTTGACCTTGACCCTAGTGACCTTGATCCCGAAAAAAATTGTTTTGCTTAAAAGACTTAAAACTAAATAAAAAAAATCTATGTAAAGTAACACTGACCTTGACCTTTACCATAGTGACCTTGACCCCGAAATTATTTTTATTTTTTTGCTTGAAACAATCTAATAACTAAAAATAAATAAAAATCTATTTTTAGTAACAGTGACCTTGACGCTGACCCTAGTGACCTTGACCCCGAAAAATTTTTGTTTTGCTTAAAAGAATCTAATAACTAAAATCAAATAAAAATCTATTTTTAGTAACAGTGACCTTGACCCTAGTGACCTTGACCCTAGTGACCTAAAGATTTCTCTCTTCGCAAGCTACCTACACACCAAGTTTCATTACAATTGGTCACTCCTAACTCAAGTTATTGGGTGGAAACCATTTTTCTATTTTTAGTAACAGCACCCTTGACCTTGAACCTAGTGACCCCTAATGCAATCCCAAGCTTCCTCTCTACACAAGCTGCCTACACACTGAGTTTGATTGCAATTGGTCACTCCTAACTTGAGTTATTGAGCGGAAACCATTTTTCTGTTTTTAGTAACAGTGACCTTGACCTTAACCGTAGTGACCCCAAATGCAATCCCAAGCGGCGTCTTTACAAAAGCTACCTACAGATCAAGTTTCAATGTAAGTGGTCACTCCTAACTTGAGTTATTGAGCGGAAACCATTTTTCTATTTTTAGTAACAGTGACCTTGACCTTGATCTTAGTGACCCCAAATGCAACCCCAAGCGGCGTCTCCACGGAAGCTACCTACAGACCAAGTTTCAATGTAATTGGTCACTCCTAACTTGAGTTATTGAGCGGAAACAATTTTTCTATTTTTAGTAACAGTGACCTTGACCCTGGTGACCCCAAATGCAATCCCAAGCGGCATCTCCACGAAAGCTACCTACAGACCAAGTTTGAATGTAATTGGTCACTCCTAACTTGAGTTATTGAGCGGAAACCATTTTTCTATTTTTAGTAACAGTGACCTTGACCTTGAACCTAGTGACTTCAAATGCAATTCAAAGCAGCGTGTCCACGCAAGCTACCTACAGACCAAGTTTCAATGTAATTGGTCACTCCTAACTTGAGTTATTGAGCGGAAACCGTTTTTCTATTTTTAGTAACAGTGACCTTGACCTTGACCCTACTGACCCCAAATGCAATCCTAAGCGGCGTCTCTATGCAAGCTACGTACACACCAAGTTTCATTGCAATTGGTCACTCCTAACTAAAGTTATCCAACGGAAACCAATGTTTGACGCCCGCCCGCCCGACATACGACATCGCCATTCTAATAAGTAGGTTTTTTTCAAAAAACCTGCTTAAAAACTATCATTCATAAATCGAAAATTGGGAAATATGAAACAAAAATAATTTTTTCACAATATTTGGACTACATGGAGACAAATAAATAGGATGATTTTTATCATACTGTAACTGGTTTTCATTGTATGTTTTACAAAAGAGTTTCAAAGCGTTATTAAATCAGGATACATAGATTATCTTCAATCCATGGTACTATATAAGATTAATTAATTTACAGCGTCGGGCATTATCAGTATGACACGCGATCAGTAAAGCACGCGCACGAGGTAGGGTTGACTAGAAAGTAGGTATAGACCGTAGCCGACATCACACATATCAATCAATGTGAACAGCCTATGCTTGATTAGAAAACATGATGCCGAATCATTATGGCTCATAACAACAATAACAAAAACACTTAATGAACAGTAAAGCATAGCCTACAACAAAGTAGTGAAACATACCTATATAAATGAACTATTTATCCTAAAGTATTTATACACTTTGAGCCACCTCTAACTCGACACTTATATAACTCGGTATAACTGGATTATTTGTTTGCGGATTTCGTTCAAATTTAGAATGTGATTTATTCAACATATCACGTAATTCTGCGATATTAAATTCTACCTGATTAAAACATACATATAAAACTGAACAAATTAAAAAACCTTACTGTAAAATCCTATTTCTCAAAATGACAAAAATGTTTTTTTTCACAAGAGTACAATTAACTATCATAGTATTCAAATGAATTTGCGTTCTTGACAAAATCATTTTTAGGAATTTTTATAACCTTCTATTATATTATGTCGAATAATTTGTATGAAACAGTTTCACAAAGGGCACTGTATGGTACTTGTGTTAATTATTTACAGATGTTGCCAAATTTTATTCATCGCCTTATTAGCTAAGATTACTAAATTAATTACTTTTTTTAATAAATCGGATTTTTAACTAATCATATTTTTGTTTTTAAGTTATATCAAATGCTTAAACACGATTCACATGTTTTCAGGTCGTTTAAGACAGCTTCGAGTGTAATAGTTATCAATTACCCCGCCGACTCTACTGCAGATATAAGTTTTCGTTCAACTTTCTCCATTTTCCCCGCTGTGTCCCTCAAATACTTTAGATAATCAAGTGACTGTCTTGTCGAAATATCGTAGTAGCAATAAATCACAAAGAAAAAAGTTGTAAATCTCGCATTAAACATATTTTTGTGAGCGGATCTTGTATTTTTTTCTGATTTTGTATGGATTATTGTCGTACGGTAAATTAAAATGTAATCAGATATACTGTGGTTTTGGTTATTTAATTGTATTCCCCTTTCTTATGCCCGAGTCGGTGGTCCATACTTTTACATACTATTGTCCTATTTACTTATACTTACCAATATATCACATGACTTTTATCAGCCAATCACCTTAGAAAGTATTTCTGGTCAATTTCTGGATAGAGAAAACCATTGTTTAGTAATATCTACATATTTCCAAATATCTCGGAATATATTAAATATTTATTCAGGTATTTATGAATTTTGTATTATTCAAACATTTCTCTCTTGTATCGGGTTCTTGAAAACGGATTGCTACGCGTCATCACACCTGTGCTATTTTACATTGTTATTTTTTACCTTTTTGACGGAAAGCACGAGTTGAAAGTGAAATGTCATTAATATATATTTGCATGTATAACTGTCGATTTCTCATTATTCTGTATGTTCTATTTCAGATATTTACAAGGTTGTTATACAGCTATGTAAACCAAAATAGCATCACCAATACACAAATCATATATTGTTCAGCCTTCATTTACTGAACCCATACCAGTGCCATACCCCAACTTAAATAGTTGTGCTAGCTAGGGGCAGACAAAGGGGCCGGCGATATTATCATAAAATTATAATAAAAATTATTTTGACTGAGAATAATTTGTTTTATTTTCGAGAATCAACATCGCAGTTTTGTCGCTATGGCATTGACTGGCTCCACCTCTTTCCTTTACTTGGTCTATTAGATAACCCACTAATCCTGAAACTCATGTGACGTGAACATTGCAAATCTCGTGCTGTATGTTCAGTTTTCAAAGTCGTCAACCGATACACTCAACTGAAACTTTCTTTGACACATGAACATTTGAAGGTCGCATTGCAATAGCCGAAAATATGCCACGTAGAGGTCGGAGGCGGATACCTGCCAGACGTAGGCTAGCTGCGAATGCCAACATTCCGCATTGGGCTCAGCAACGGCGAGCTTTATCCCAAAGGAACGCTGCTAGTAATCGCCTTCCACAAGAAAACGACGAGCAACTGAATGACCAACCAAATGGAAACCGTAGGGTTCACAGGGGCCAAAATCGCCGTCAGCCTGTGGTGCGTCAAGAAGCGATACCGCCGATTTACCGTCCGCAAGAAAACGACGAGCAGCAGAACGACCTGCCGAATGGGAACCATAGGACCCAAAGGGGCCAAAAGAGGACAGCCGGAGCTTTGGATGAGATCGTGGACGACCGTTTGCTACAGAATGCCGGTGAGTTGAACACTATTGATTTCGAACATATTTTAAATGATTCACGAATTATTCCTAGAGATACAAATTCTAATACTTTTCGTTCTCAAAATCATACGGGGTGTGGCGACGTGAATTTGAATAATTTGCAAAATTGTAGGGATAATTCCATTTGTCATCTTCGGGGCAATGATTTGCATTCAAGTGTGGTTCGATTGGCCGATGATGATTTAGCGGCACATATCCCAGCTTCTTAAAAACAACAGATTTGCAAGGGGGAATACGTCAATTTGACTCTTTTACTTAAGGGTGCTGTATAACTATCTGAATTTTGCTCAGGTACCGTTTTCCGCCTAAACATGTCCATTTATTTTTCAACGCGTGCAGACAAAGTGTACGAGATGTCGCACTCTATGTTTAATATAAGGGAAGCCGCTCTCCGGCCTCCTTCGGTTGGAGAACTTATGACGAGCAATTTCGCCTTCGTCAAGCAATTTACCCAACATCTTGGGCATGTATTAATAACGAGTTGTGGTGGCGGTGCACGCAAAATCCGAGTCAGTCTTCGTATGTTACTGGTACCTCTATCACAAATTCAGGTCAGTACACGTGTAACAAATACAACAGCGGTAACTGCACGTGGCAAAATTGTAAATTCCCGCACGTCTGCTCTAAGTGCTCAGAGACTCAACCGGTTGTCGCTTGCCCTAAATTAAAAGGAGGGGAGAAAACTCAAAATTCACAAGTTAGTCAAGCTACAGGTCAATTTCAAAAAGGGTTTCGAGGCAGACCATTTGCCCGAAGAGGTACAGGCAGGGACCTGAGGCCATACTAGCGAAAGAACTCGCATATCAGATTCTATCGGTCCCTGTAACTGGGATATTCATGGTTTGGCTAGCTTGCCTGTCAATATTACTTCCATCCAAAATTACTTACAATTTTATGACAAAATAGAAGCAAAATTTTTGTTAAATGGGTTCTTGTACGAATTCCCGGTTCAGTACACAGGTCCTCATACACTGCCATGGGATTCAAATAATTTACGCTCAACTTCTTTGAAGCCTGATATCATAAGAGCACAAATCAACAAGAGCTGTCCCTCACAAGTGACGAATGCCCCCGAACGAGGTGTCTCACAGTTTTTGTCCTATCAATGTGCTCAATAATTGTGGTATGTAATTTTAAAATCAATGCGACACATCGGCTTGATGTGCTAAATATTTGTGCCAAGTTATTTTCAAATCAATCAATGCATGACAAAGTTATAGTTCGGACACAAATGTGTGCATATATACAGGATCCCATTACCTTCAAACTCAAAGTGTGACCTTGACCTTTGAGGTCGGGACGTGGATCTTGCACGCGACACATTGTCTTGATGTGCTAGATAATTGTGCCAAGTCATTTTAAAATCCTTCAATGCATGACAAAGTTACAGTCTATACGAAAGTGTGCATATATAGAGGACTACATTACCTTCAAACTCCAAGTGTGACCTTGGCCTTTGAGGTAGGAACGTGGGTCTTCCTCGCGACACGTCATATTGATGTGCTAGACATTTGTGCCAAGTTATTTTAAAATCCTTCAATGCATAACAGAATTACCGTCCATACGAATGTGTGCATATATAGAGGACTCCATTACCTTCAAACTCCAAGTGTGACCTTGACCTTTGAGGTAGGGACGTGGGTCTTGCACTCAACACGTCGTCTTGATGTGCCAGACATTTGTGCCAAATTATTTTAAAATCCTTCAATGCATGACAGAGTTTCAGTCCGGACACGAATTTGTAAGTGGGGACGCACAGACGGACGGACAGACGGACAAACGAACAGACAGACGGTGCGATTTCAATATGCCACCCACCTGGGGCATAAAAAAGAAGTTCAGGCGGGCCGGGTAGCTGGTCCATTCAAAGAAAGACATTTACCAAATCTTAAAGTCTCGCCGATAGGTCTAGTCTCAAAGAAAACACCGGGAGAATATAGAATTATCAACAATTTGTCTTATCCCGCCGGTGATTTAGTAAACGATCACATCGATCCTGTCGTCTACCCTGTTCATAACACGAGTTTCGACGAGGCAGTGAAATAAATCAACAGTTAAGAAGCGCATACCGGCTTGTTTCAATCAAACCTTCTGATTTTGAACTTTTAGGTATTCTTTCGACGATTATTTCTATTTTGACAAAGCTCTGCCATTTGACGCATCCATAAGCTGCATTACATTTGAACGATTCTCAAGATTTTTAGAATTTTTTGTGAAATTAAAATTAATGTCTGGGAAACTGATACATTATCTAGACGATTTTTTGGGCCGAGACAAAACGGTTGCATCATGCACACAAGCGCTTCAAACTTTCAGGGATGTTATGTCCGAAAAAAACTGAGGGCCCGACATAATTTTTATTTTTTTTTACAGTTGGAACTGAACACTGATATAATGGTAGCTCGAATCCCAAAGCAAAAAATATACGAGGTTATTAAGAAAATCAAATAATTTTTAGAGCATCCAAAATCACCTTGAAGAAAATCCAGTCTCTAGTTGGCAGTTTGAATTATTGCTGTCGAGCAATACCTATGGGTAGACTTTGTATTCGCCGCTTGATTAATTCGAACTGTGGCCTGTCAAAACATTTTCACCATGTCAGAATAAAGTCAGATATTCGGTTAGATTTACGGATGTGGCTACTGTTTTTAAATTTTTTTAATGGAGTCTCGGTTTCGCTTGATCAGTTCTGGGTATCAAATGAAGACGTTCAATTGTTTTCTGATAGCGCAGGGGGAGATAACCTAGGGTTTGACATATTCTTTCAAGGTCACAGGTGTCAAGCAAAATCGCCAGATTCCTTGCTTGCAACCGGTATTACCTCAGATATAACAGTTCTACAGTTATTTCCCATACTAGTGGCATTGTTTATTTGGGGCGAGAAGCTAACAAACAAGAAGATTAGGTTTAACTGCGATAAATTAGCCGTTGTACATATCTTAAACAAACTTACATCAAAGTCAGACGCATTTATTTGCCTTGTAAGGATATTAACCGTATGTTGTTTAAAGCTGAAAAAATTATTAAAAGCTGCTCATATACCCGGCCATCAAAACGAAATATGTGATGCCTTGTATCGGTTTCAGCTACACAGATTCAGAGAGTTAGCCCCAGGCGCGGATTTAGTCCCATGTCCGTTTCCCAGCTTTCTGTGGAACATCGTCGTTGTAGAGCTGGGCAGCTTCTCCAAGCGGGATTAGCCTATTATTCATTCTAACGCAACTAACTACTGCTAACGCGCTTGAAAATTTCCGTTCCTTATACGGGTTTTCAAAACTATTTCCTGTTCCCGTAAAACATATAATTTTATTTATGTCCCTCTGCTTTGAGAAAGGAATGTCTCCGAAATCTATCTCAACATATCTAGCTGAAATCAAATTTTATCACAAACTGCATGGATTTAACGATTTAAGTAAGATATATGAATTTCTTAGCGGGTTGGAGCCACTTTAGAATGTACTCGTGCACAGCAGGCGGGAAAAGAATCACGTGATGGTAGGTGATTTAGTGTGTAATGGGTATTGAAGAACCATTTGAGGTTTCGTCGCCAGATCTTTTACACTCAAATTTTACAAAAAAGTTTTATGTGCCATATGTTCTATTCTGTCAATTATTTTTGTGTTTTCAGATATCATCTGCTGATAGATTGTTAAAAACATCCCCCAAGCCGGATTCGTCACTTTCAAAGTGCTGCGCATTACACATTTTTATTTGCAATTCATGTCTTGCAAGGAACAGTTATATAGTTAAAACAAGTGATTATAATAAGTATGTAAACTGGTCATTGTTTCATGTCCGTCGACGTTAACTTTTAAAAGCATGTAAAATACTTAGTTCATGAACTACGCATGCTATGATCTGTAAGTCGTTTCATATTTCCTCATTAATCGGGGATGTGTTTATGAACGTTCGTCTAATTTTCGGCATTAAATTTTTTATGGTATGTAAGGAAAATTGAGAGGTCTTCGCTGGTCTTGAGCATGGATTCTCCTACCTCCCCCTCCCACGACGGAGTAGGGTTGGGTAGCCCGCTCGCAGCATTAACCTGACTTTGGCATCACATTTATATATTCATCACGCAAACAAATGCGCATGTTGTTTACTTTGGAAATCAATGCATTTTTTATATACTGGTTGTAGCTAAGATTGAACGAAGGTACATGTATGTGTAGCGTTTGCGAAAATAAACTTGACAGTTGACTGACGGGCCTCATCTCTTGAAAAAAAGTGTTTTGTTTTTGTTAATCCATTATGAATGTTTGGTATATTTGTAATGGTTTTAGGAAGCCACATGGTAGCGAAAATATAGGCTATAAATGATTTATGCTCGTTTGAGGGAATTGAATTAGAGCATAATTGTAATTAAAAAGCTCCTTGAAGGCTGTCATAAAAGCCGATTTTCACGTGACAACCAGGCTCCGCTGACACATCCATATTATTGGCAGTTTGTAATTCCTTATCACGGGTATGCTACAATAGTAATGAAGTTAAATAATTTATATTTATTTCACTTTTTACGTTGGCATTTTATGATCTCTCCCGGGTCAGCGAGTTAGTTGCCACACATAAACATGGGGAATGCATTTCGCTTGAGCGATTTAAATTTCGCCAATGATACAATTTATTTAGTTCTCCGTCTGTGCACTTTTAAAACTAATCAGAACGGAAAACCTGTTTTCTTAAAGATATCAAAACAAGGAAATGACTCTGTTATTAGAAACTTACAGGTTAAGTTAGAGCAAAACGTCGATAATTTGTTGCGTCTTCAAAAAAATAAAAAATTTGGGTGTTAAATGAGGATTTATTGTGGCGAAAAATTCTATAAGTGCAAACCAAAAGGCGATTAGGCGCGTCAAAATTATACTACAAATGTATGAATTTAGTTGTTTGTTCCGGTTATATGCACCGTATTTTGGCGTGTTTATTTCAAATTGGTTATGTTGCATGCACCATACTTTGGCGCGTTGCTTTCAAATCAAGTTCGTTGCCAGGTGGCTGGGGTTGAATAGGTCTGCCGTAGTGTTTGGCGAAATCTAGTTGGTTTTGCTGTACTGCTGTTTATACTGTATATACTGCGTTCTCTACCCCCTTTGCATGCAACTCTGAACTTACCTTTACGCAGTGGGTCGCCTGGTTGTTGCCAGTTGTTTCTGGATACACGGCAATGGCTGGTGGCTATCATGTGACACCATTGGCTCCATCGTTGCAGTGCATTGACATCTGATATCAGTGTACTCGGGTACAACTGTCACGTTCTCGGTGCTACAGGGTTAAACGATGCTACACTGCATGTTCAGTGAATGTGGTGTTAATGTTGTGTCCAGTATACCTAAAGTACATTTTGTATTGCAATGTTAAGTTTAGATTTTAGTTTACGTGGTATTGTCGTGGCGCGCCTGGTCTCCTTTCGGTTGAAGTAAGTTATTGCCAAATCCCAATCTTATTTTTTACACAAACAGGTGTATCAGATTTATGTTTGTTGAAGTACGAACTACAAAATTTATAAACTATCTGTTGTTGTTGGAAATTGTTATAATAAATGTGAACATACAGCATGGTGTTTTAGCTGGTTCGAGTATTAAACTGATTGTACTTACGTATTCTTTGATGCATTTAAACGGGTTTTGTTTCATATAATCCAATTAACTCATGAGTGTCTTTAGATGTCGGCGTTTTTTGACATAGGGGTTTGGACCAGTTTAAAGATAATTTTATTACGGAGGGATACGTGTCAGGATTTTGTTATTAATTGGTCAGGGGATTAAAAATCTTTAAATACGTTACAAGCGGTCACAAAAAAAGGCTGCATTATCTTTGATGTTAATTTTTGTTTGTTTGAAGAATGATATGAAAAATCTGTGACACGGATCCCTTGACAGTATAATTATATACATGTTTTATGAATTTGGTGGTAAAAATTGCAAACATGGATTTGCTATCACTGTTCAAAATGTTACGAAATTTATCAAATATTAACAATATCAAAGGCAAACAAAAAAAATGTTTAAAAATCATGAAACGACTTGTTGTAGTCATGATCTATATAAAAGATACAAAATATCATACAATTATTGTCTAAATGGGTAATTTAACTCCACTGAGCCGACCCTAAACCGCTACCTTAAATGATGAGAACCTTACAATTTAAATCTTAAGTATTAAATTATGATATGTAGTATTTCTCTGTGTCTAAACATCTAATTCACATTTTTTTAAATACCATTCCTAATGTTTTAGAATTGTTACTGCATCTTATTACAGAGGATTTATAGACTAGTTTAAAACAATGAAAATTGTCCTGAAAACAATATTACCTTTTGTCAGACCTTATGTATTTGCTTTAATTCTTGAAACTTGTGTACACCGTTTAAAGTTTAAAAGTTCGTTTGAATGAGAATAATTCTAAAACGATAATAAAAATTGATCACCTGTCAGTTTTAGTCAAATAATAATAGTTTTTTTATAAAGCTGGAAAACACCAAAGAAACCCATGGCAAATGTGATATCACATTCATTCAATGGTCGGCACTTTCAATAAACGTTTGATCACAACATATAGTAAACTTGCTGATACTTCCTATCTAAATTCTGTCCAATCCCACTGTGGGACCTCAACTTTGACCTACACTAAAAAAATCGAATGTTTTTTGAAAATTAAATACCCGTTTTGTGATCTAGAAAAAAGTCACCCTCGAGAATTTCAATCGTTTTTGCATCAGTTGGCTTGTTTTGTCATATCGCTGCTTTAAAATTTCTCTATGGGCAAACGCTATTGTTTACATGGACGCCATTTTGGAGATTTTTCGGGAAACCTTGCACTTTTTCCTTGAATTTATTAGGGGGTGTATCAAAACTTTCGAAAAATTAATTGAAACACTAAATCAAGCAAATTAAGCGAGTTACCGTGGAATTTGGACTGGAAACAGACTCAATAATCATATTACCTCCCAACAAATGAAATATAAATCTTTACTTACGTTTTACATATATTTATTTTCCGTAATATCACAATCCTAGAAGACTGTAATTTAATCCTACTCCCGAGTCCTTATGTCTATGTTCAACACGATTCTCGCATATTTAAATTGTTTACACAGAGTCTCAGTCTGACATGAGTGATGTCTTGTCAGGCGAAGTACGGGACATGCGAATGAAACACATCTATTTCACTATGTTCCAAAAGCATATCGCGGTATGACCCTGAATATTTTCTATAGAAACTCCCGTTTTCCACAGATCTAAATCAATCCATATCTCGACAAATACTTAAATCCTATTCCTAAGTCCTCAACATAATGTCACTCATGTAGCAGTGTGTATTTAACCTTACTGTGCTCGTGACATATTTATCTGATGACGTAGTTATTTTACGTCACTAATCATTAGCCTATTGAGCAAGTAAGCAATTAAGGGGTGCGCTCAGCATTCACGTCATTAGCTTAACTCTTAAATATATTATGTACAGATCTTTTGTGGACTGACATCTCAAAATAAACTAGCAGATACAGGGAGTGTTGATGATAAAATAAAAAGGAAAAGGCATGTGGTGCGTTAGAAGATTCGTTTAGTTGATACGTTTCCTTTTCAGAATATCGTGTACTTCAATAAATAGTGACGAATGCCCCCCGAAAGAGGTGTCTCACAGTTTATTTCCTCTCCATGTGTTCAATAAATGTGCTATGTAATTTTAAAATCCTTCCATGCACGGCGGAGTTACAATGCATACAGTATTCCATTACTTTTAAACACAAAGTTTGATTTGATCTTTAAGGTAGGGACTGGGTCTTGCACGCGACACATCGGCGTGATGTGCTGAACATTTGTGCCAAGTTATTTTTAAAGCCTTCAATGCATGACAAAGATACAGTCCAGACACGAATGTGTAAGTGGGGACGCACAGACGGACGGACGGACAGACGGACGGTGCGATTTTAATATGCCATCCTTCGGGGGCATAAAAATTATCTGAGAGAAATATGCCGAGAATCACTCCTGTAAAGGTTCATTGATGATATCGTGCGAGTAGTTGCTGAGAAAAAGCGCGAACAAAATATACACAGACACATGGAAAGACAGATAGACGGACGGGCAATTTGACTCCAGTATACCACTTAAACTCTCTTACAGGGTTAAGGTTATATAGATCTCTATCACATATAAAGACGTTATTTGTCAGTGATTATACTTTAATGTTTAAGGGAAAAAACAGTTTTTATCCCCGGCAATCGGCGGTCTTTTCACATCGCCCTGCATACGACAATGCATACGTTTGGTTCACACCAATATATTTTTATTTTTAGTAAATAATCTTACATACTGTAGATGTAATATGACATTTGACAAAATGGAATGCATATGTATCTACATTGTATTTATGCATACTGCCGACAATATCGCATTACCGTGTAGAAAACCGAGGGATTAAAAATCCATGCTATAATAACTTAAACTGGAAGAAATGATGAAAGTACTAGTCATAATTATGACTTGTTGAAATTGGTTAATACACTCAATCAGTTATCATCCATTTCTTTTGAAATAACGAAATATGAACATGACAGACTTCTGACATAAAGAAAGACATCTCTGAAGAGAATTCATTGAAACAACAATTATGAAGATGTATCATTGTTGCTCGGGCGGGGCCAATTAACGTATTTGTTCAATTATAACCGATAAAGAAAAAAACACAGAAACATCGCTATATCCGTACGATGTCCGTACGATTTGTAAATGTTTTGCAATCAAAATATAACTTTCAAAACTTGGATATGTAGCGAAAGTAACGATCATAACATAATTGTTGTTTCAATGAATTCTCTTCAAATTCCGTACTGTCTGCACATGTGTTCGTACGGTGCACGTACGGTGTCCGCACAGTGTCCGAACTGCAAGAATATACTAGTTCAGCGATATCTGAACATTTCTCTTTTTTTACTATAATCGTCAAAGATGTCGTATCGAGCCCTTACGACGAACGTAACAACCTGCGGGCCTCATGCGGTCATCGCAAGATCCCCATCCGATGTCCGTTGTACCATACGAACGTCTTACGTTGAACGTGCTACTCTCCTATGACAGTCGTGCGAGCATCGGCAAGCTTTTACGGGCCTTGCGGTGTTCCAAATCCGCAGGGACATCGTACGATGTCCGTTTAAGCTATATCGTGGCCGTTGCGGTGCTTTTGCGGGGCCCTTGCGAGCTGCTCCAGACATCAAGCAATTATATGAGCTCGGTCAGAAGTCGGGAGCTCGGTGAAACATTGTAACCAAGTTCCCGAGTCCTCTTCGAGTTAAAAAAGTCTTTACGATGTTCGCAAGAGTCAACGATGTCCGCACGTTTGATTTTGCAAAATTTCGAAGTACGAAGCTTAGTAGAGTTAATATGACCACGGTATAACACATCCTTTCATGCCACATCAACATAATGCATGGGTCACTATGTCTGTAGATGATTAATTTAGCACCCTAAATGGGAGAGACCGTGTTTGCAAACAAAACGCAGTATTACAATATTTTTATTGATAAGGTATTACTCGGATATTGCACAAGCCGATAGTCAGTTTTTGTACTGTTGGTGGTGTTTTTTAACTTCAACATTTTTTTTTAAAGTTTTATAAAAGACCACTAATTGAAAGCTGATAAAACAAGCAATGTATTCAGTACTTTAAATTTTAGTTAAAATTCAAAATAAAAAATCGCGAACGCATGTTGAGGATTCTGTCTGCCAGTGTAATTAGCGCATTGTTAATTTTGAGAAAGTCCCTGACGCGGGCGCCGCCATATTGAAACAGTGACGTTATGACGTTTGCATTACTCTCTATGGGAAGAATATGAAAAATACGATTTATGGCATCAACATCAAATAAAAAGAAAAAACAAAAAATATGTCTAGTGATATCGTTGTTCTACTTTGAAAGTGTAAGTGCTAGCAAATATTTGTGTAAAATAGATCAGCAATCAAGGTCTCAAAATTAGGTGGGACAGACTTTAGTATATAGTATTTCTGGTGACGTTTCCCACGATTTTTGATATTTTATTTAAATAGACTCAACAAAAGTAGAGTTTGATGTTGGTTGCGATGTCATTGCGGCCCGCTATATCTAATACGTGGTAAGTAAAAGATACACGGAGACTTAAGCACTAGATCGAATATATGCGTCTCTGCTCAAAATTGAGGTATTTCTTAGAAGAAAACTGTAGACACAGTCTATTCTTTTTTTAAAAGCAAGAGTTGTCGTTTGTAATTGAGTTGTCGTTCGTTTCATAGATGGCGCAATCTAAGCTAATTAAAATTTAAAAAAGCGCTTTTCATGTTTCAGTTACAATCTCCGCTGAGAAAAATGAATATAATTATTATTGTTTTTTCAACTAACACAGCCTTTGACATTATAGAAACAAAGTGAAGTCGACTGAATTTTCTTCGATTGTCTTTTTAAAAAAACATGATATTATCTTAGCTCATTTTTCCATTCCTTCCGTATTCTGTCACCTTGGTGTATTTGTAAAGACGCTAGTTCATACACTTTTGTATAAGTGTACTTTTACGAATCCACGAGTTCGAATCTCATGCACACCCATTTTTTTCAATTTTTGTCTGCTGTTTTATTTATCAATTTTAGCTTTTCAACCATTTTAGAATATATAACGGCAAATAATCATAAAATCTTCATAAAGTAAAGTTTCGATACTGCAGGTCAGTCAGTAGATGTGATGTCGTGTCAGGTTTTGCTTGTTCAACCATAATTGGTTTCCTCGAGTTCGTTTGGGGGTCATGCCTCAAAATCAACTATCACCAATTTCCAAGTTCTGCATCGTTTATCCATAATTTGTTTCCCACGACTCTTGTATGGATCAGATCTTTGGAATAAGTTAACAAATAAAGATTACGATATGCTTGAAAGATTTCTGAGATTAGCCGCCAAAAAATCCCAACATTTTCGAATCCGTACTCGAACGGACATATGTCTTAGCATGTAAGGCTGGAATGCTACTCGCTCAAACATAAAAAAAGGAAATTTAGCTTTCTAGGAAATTTATGTAATCTGCCCAACTCCCTTCTAGTATAGCATATTTTTAATGCGTGTCCGTCAGTAAATGTGTGTCGAAAAGACAAAAAACTAAACGGTTTTGTTCCTGATATACATAATAAGGAAAGTTTAGCTTGTCACGCTATTTAATCAATTACATACAAACTGGAACGTTTCCAAAGTTACCGGAATGGAAAATATTTTTATAAGCAGTTATACCAAATTTTGAAACTGAAACATTGTGTGAGCGCCTATGTAATGACGAAGACTTCGAACGTTTTAAGTTTTTACACACAAATTCAGAACCTACTTTGTTATTGGAATGTTGAACCAATTCTCAATATTGAGTCTATGAGTAAACCGAACTCTTAACACGCAGTCGAATGATTCTGAGCCATTTTTGAGGCGCACTGTTTCAGACAGTCTATTTACTCTTTGAATGCTCTTACACTAAAGACGACAGGCAATCTTTCCTTACTAGTATAGAAAATAACTTTGGTCATGACACTGTTTGCAATCGCAGTAGGATCAAACGAAACAAAAATACAGAAAACGATTGGGAGACGAATACTTTCGCTAGAGAGCAAACGAAAACATAAACATTTCTTACGCATAGCAAATAAATTTGTAGCGAAATGAATACGCTCAGCAGATTATCTTATAGTAGCCTATAATTGTACACATATATATATAGGACTGGACAAGTGGAAGACATGTTCTTGTTGATATTCAATCGTATCAAACAAATATATTTGGTGGATTCTATCGATTTTTTATCAGAAAAAGTCAGATTCAAACCGTTGTTTTCTGTTTTGCACTGTAACTTGTTTAAGTATTTCGTTTCGGCAATATTTATGTTTTCAATATCACTATAGTGCACACAACTGTATATATAGTCTGTATGTTTGATAAACTTCCAGATATTTGTTAATATTGACATACTGGAATGTTTACTTTTGGTACTTACCATAAACAACTTTTTATACTAATTATATATGTTTGTTATGTTCTACTGTGGTTGTTTACAATTTGCACTATGCATTTCTTCTTTCTTATTACCGTGATCCTTATTATGTAATCCTTTATAATCAAATGGAATAAAAAGAATAATAATAACCATAATTTCGGAACAGAACTTTTTTTTTCTACGCTTACGACATTCCGTTTCTAAACATATTTGAAATAAAGAAACATACTTACCAATTTTAGTATATTCCAGTTAAATCAAATAAATGTAAATTTGATATATTTCACTAAAGTAATTCATTTAAATGCGCATGTTTTCGTATTTTGTTACAAACCGTCATTAGTAATTGACCCCATTCGCCCATTAATAAAATGCTCAGATTTTCAAAAGAGTCTTTCTTTTTTATAAAAACAAATTACTAAAATCACTTTATTATTGCCCTGTCAACTATCTTTTAATCTATGTTTCTGAACCATATAACATGCACGAGGATCAATTCTCAAAAACGAAACAACGGTACCTGCAACACAGTTCAGCAGGATCAGTAAAATAAATTAGACTAAACATATTTAATTATTAATAAGGAATACTCATCTGTTCGCGGATTTATTTGCAATCCATTGAAATCTACACGTAAAATGTTTCCTTTGATGATGTAATATTTTGAAATTATATTTAGAAAATATAATGTGCAGCATTGATTTAAGTTAAGCTGTTATTTGTGAGCCGGAAATTAAACATAAACCTACTATAGGGGGAGTCAAACATGGTAAAATCAATGTTAAAACTGATGCCTGTTACATGTATATAGTAACATGACTCTTGTTTTTGCTTTTTCTACAATTATTTACATTATATCTATCATTATGTCTATCAGATAACAATTGAAGAAAAGAAATAAAAAGGATATACATGTTTTTTTCGTAATTGTACATCGTGTATATGCAAGACACGAATGCAGATTGTATTTTTGCGTAGAGGCCTGGAATAAAAGAAGTCAATTGATCAACTTTGATTAAAGTGTACAATTGTTCATGAAAGTTCTATTTACGTGCTTGTTTTATCTTATGTTCATTTGTTGTACAAAATCAATAAGTAACAAGCATGTCTACACATTCTAACTATAGTAGGCAACCGGATACTCGGGTAATGTTGCACACACTAAATTTTGTTTTTATTTGATATCAGTTGTCTTTAAAATATAAAGTTTATCGTGCATGTACCAAGACTTACTAATAGTTGGTGTGCAACCGTCACTTAATAAGGTACTATGCGGGAGAGAGGACGTAACATTCAAAGATACGGAATTTACAGGGTTTAAATCAAGAACGATCTAACTATTTAGAAAGAACCAATGTGGTTGTTAAACTCGACCGAGATGCAAAAATACATATAACCGTTTTGAAATGTCAATGATAAAAATCAATACGCATGCTTATTATATTAAAGAAAGAATTTGTAAAAATTATTCCAGTTTTTCATATTATGTTTGCAGCGCGTAATGTTCTTACCTTTATGCAATGCCGTCAGTTTTGTCAGAAAATCTCACCTAAAGAAGTCAACAATTAGGCACGTAGCAGCTGATTTTTTCACTTATTAAGTATTTTCTCCATCTACGTTGGCTTCGTCTTATTCAGAGATATTTAGGTAGAAAACTAACTCCAATAAATAAAATTATCTAGTTTCTGATATTAGCATGAATATTGTATACCGTATTTTAATACTATACGGATTTGCAACACGTCCGTGCGGGGTTATGCATAAATGTTGCCTAATTTATTTTCCTTTATCTAATTGTTAAAAATGTAACATAAGCATATCTATAAATAGTTTTGTATCTAAGACATATGAATATTGAGTTAGTAGTAATCATACATAAGAAAAACATAGTTACATTATAGTCATACATTTACGACATATTAAACAAATTTTACAAAAGTTATGCGGCAACTTCTGGAATGACTAAATTGCCAAAATATGTTACAGAAACATTCGTTATACTCCTTAATTTGTATGTTAGAAATAAGGAATACATTTTACTATCTGTTACTTTTAGGTACACTTCAATTTAAAAGGTATTTGTGTGACAGAGTTAACCTTTTGTTGTATTTATGTCGTGTCCAAATTGGAAAAAAAAAATGTAACAGCAACATAAACAATAGTTTTACATTTGTATGTAAGGTATTGAAAATATTACTTTGCTTCGTATGGTTATTTTGAGAAAAAACACCAAATATATAATTCTTTCTACAGAAGCATACACTGTAATCAAACATGTGTCTGTATAAAGTATTGCTTCGCTTCTAGTTATTATATATGAGTTAGAACATAAAGACAAACTATGTTATACACTTGTGAACAGCAACTGTGCACTGGACCAAAATAAGTTTTTTATGCTCGTACAACAATGTTATACAAAATATATCATATTTTGATGCTGAACACCATAATGAAAATGTTCGAAGAGTCAGTTCGATCTTAACCAGATAAATTTGGGCATATATATATTCATATCTTTTTAAGATCATTACTAGTAATGAGTAATTTCTTGGTTACATGTTCAATATAAATATTTGTTTACTATATTTTCCAAATTTAAATATATATTTTAACCTCAAAAGGGTGTTTTTAATTGCTTTTATTTTATGTGTTCAATGTTGTCATAAGTTAATTCGATATTTTGGCTCGAAGTCCGTATAACGTTCCGTATAATAATACCTAAACACATATCAATCATCATGCCTATAAAAACATTTTAATGTTCTTGTGTGTTTGTTTCTTCTGTCGATTGGATTCGGACCCTTGTCCACAAAATTATTTTTCGCGTAGTTCTTCAGCCGGTGTGAGCACAGATCGAGTTGTCACGTTCATTTGTCTTCCTTTATTTTGGGTTAGATTGACGCTGCATTTCGTACACACCTAATCATTTGAGCACTCTCTGAACATGTGTCCGTCTTGCAAACATTCTGAGCATTTTTTGGCCTATTTTCTGTTTTGTTCTGACCAAAATGTAGGACACGACCACTAAATTTACAAAATTGAGCATGTTGTCAGGTATAGGTGCCCTAAGGGTAATGGATTTCACCATGACTTAGCGATCCTCGGTTTCACAATTGGTCAGTTTATCGTGTTCTCTAAGCTTCTTGCGGTAGTTCAAAATAACCTCTAGCCCTTGCAAAGTGAGGGTTCTGATTATGATAACATCGTTTACTTATAAAGGGATGTTTTATCCGTATCCTCTGTTCTTGTTTTAATCTGAGTTTGTGTTCAAAACACTTACGGTTTTATCCCTAAAAAGTACCCATTCGGACATAAGTGTGACTTTGTCCTCTAGGTTATCTGTGTATATTCGCCACATGCCTTATACCCGTTGTAAACATTTAATATGTGAAATTTAAATTCTCTCCCTAATAACATTGTGAAATATAACATGACTTATCCATTCGCCTCTTGGAAGTTTTCGTTTACCAAACTGTTTTAGTATATCCAAGAAACACAAGGGGTGCTTCGTATTCTCATTCAATTTACTGTCCGCTATTGATAATACATGTTATGCATTGCTAACACTGTTTGCATTGCTGCTTTTCATGTTGATACTTTTCATATTTCAACAAAACAAACAGTACCTTTGAGTATTTTGTCCAGCTTAGTATCAATTTATCCAACCCTACACACTTTTAAACCCCTTTTAACACTTTAAATACCTGGTAAATTAATGTTTTTAACAGAGCAAAAAACACCGCAATTGCAAATATCGATCGGTCTCATGATCCTCATTCCAAAATGTAGCTTAAAACTGCATTTTAAAGTTTAGTCAATGCGTGCAGCCTTAGAAACATTTAGGATCACTATAGTATATACATTAGATCTTGAGATTTCATTAGTAATGCAAACTAAATCATTGTGAGTGGTAGAGATTTATCAGACATAGCGTCGGCATTCACTCGAGTTTTAAGTTAAGTAGCTTTTAGTTTCACTCGATACGCTTAGGATATCTACGTTGTACAACATTTATCGTGTAAACGTGTAATCTGGTTTTGATGCGGAGGAAGACATTTGGAATTAAACAGCTGCCGATAATATTTCAGTATTGAACAACAGGTATATTTGATTATACATTGTAGACTTTAGTTGTGGAGTTAGCATAGTTTGGCTCATTTAAAATTTAGAACATAAAGAGCATGGATTATTTTATGTTTTTCGGTGATTTATGGAAATATAACCGTGGATTATATTCCGATAAACACACTGTCCACGCAGTGAAAATTATCAAAATATGTTACCCGGATTAACGTCAAAAAGTATACCGCGCGTAATTAATGCCGGAAACCATATGACGATGACGTCGTTAAAATGACGTCATGTTTGTGGTGCTTTCTGGTGTCGTTTCCCGCGATTTTCGACATTTTATTAAAATAAACTCAACAAAAGTAGAGTTTTATACAAAAAATAAACAGAAAAATTGTTGATATCGATGTCATATCACAAAAATATCACTCGTGAACACCAAAAGTAGTTATTTTCATTCGTGGCTGCGCCATTCGTGAAAATACCACATTTGGTGCCCACTCGGTGAAAGTATTACGTGATCCGTACATCTTCCCGTATATGTCCAGTATACAGGTCCGTTTAACCTTTCGTTTATGTCCAGCATACAGGATGATAATCACGTCTGAACACTTTTCATATACAAGCCTGTATAACGGTTTCCTTAAAGTGGTAAATACATGTATGTATATTTCCCGTATCCTATGAAAAAACAGGTCCATATATCACCCTGTACATGAATGAAATACCAGTCATGTAGAAAATATATATTTCTTGCGGTTAGTTGAGAGAAACTCATGTGAAGACTAGAAAATTGAACAATATTTTCTGAAAACACAATGAAAAAGCTCAATAGTTGAGACTCCAAAGATTCAAATTCTTTAACTATCTCCCTTTGAATTAAATAAATAGGTGAATTTATTACCTTTAATCTGAAAGCTCTTGTAATGATTTTTTTTATTCACCCATTCCCCAACTGATGAAGTTTGACATTCATACAAATGATTGAATTCCGACTCCTGCATTGTGAGGTACTGATATTTCTTTCTCTTGCATAGTAAATCCCATTATCCCATTATAAACCCGTAAAGTTTTCATGCTGGGCCAGTGTACCAGTCCATATTCCTGGCCCATATATCTCTAGGGTAGAGAAAGTAAACTCAGTCTGTATATGCTTGAAATACAGTATCCATACACGTCGTGTATCTTGCATTTAAAAGTCCGTATTTCTGTCAAGTATATTCCGGGTATACAAAAAAAATAGGATCTCCATGAATTGACAAAAATACAGGCAGATAACCGGATATGGATTATTATACAAAACATACTAGCTTAAATATGAAACATCGTTGATACAGCTAAAAACTTTCATAATACGACCTCCGAAAATGTCCGTTTATTTAAAATGTTCTTATGAAATAACATCCGTTCAAGAGGTGTCCATCGTGACATAAACAATGATTTAGATATGCAGTAATGAGTCCGGAGGCCGGAGTGGTTAATACCTGCGAATCAGTACGACACATTATTGTTTATTAGACGATAACAATTCTAAAAAGGATTTCTATTTTTACATGACCAGATATTACAAAAGGTGAATAAATGCAAAGAGTTATGTTCTACGTGAACGCTCATTCAACGTCATTCGGCGCAATATGACGTCATGTTTACAGCATATCGGTCCCTGCGTTGTTTTTTGCTTAATATAACATTTGTTTTCAATTCTTTGTATAAAGGGATGAACGTTAGATTAGAAGTTTACATACATGCTTATTTGAAGAATACGAATGACCGTATATGTGTGGATGATAAACTTCATTCCCGTATACTAGATGTTCCAGTTATAGCTTCGTGTACGGGTTCCGTTTATTATGCAAATACGTATATTACCCAATTGATCGCAGTGAAAGATAAGATGAGCGGGCCCTGTCAACAACCATGGAAATGCGGCTTATGTACATTTGACTTGACGATCACCTACAATAATTTATTTTCATAAAATCGTATGATTATATTGTAAGATACTTTTTATTTATGTTTCTGAAAGATATAACGTGCACGAGGATAAATACTATTGTAGGCAAAATAAATCATGAAATACGAAACATCGATACCTGCGACACAGTTCAATTCATTGAATTATTAATAATTCTAATATGTCTATGGTATATTTTTATAGTCAATTCGAGTGCATTAATATGATTCAAGCACTCGGAAAAGAAGGCAGAGTTTCGGACATGGACGTAGTTTCTTCCGACTTTTCTAATTTACTTCCGCGCAGAAAAAAAAAATTAAAAATAGAAATAATATCTGTATAAATACATCAGTCGCATGAAATAGTTGTGTTAAAGAACATACATATTATATTTGATTGCGTCAAGTAAACCTTAGAATACCTTCACCTTGTTTTCGTTTAAAAAGGCTAAGAAAATTCTTGATTAATTTTATACAATGTTTTGATACCGGGAGTCAAACCAATGAAGGAAAACGTTGACGCCATCACACTGACGTCATTACTCAACGTTAAAACGTTGAACAGTTCAGATTAACGGTTTGCTTTTAAATTAATTGTCTGCGTTGCTAGGGTCTGAATCTGACGTCTTCAGCATAATGTCACACAAATGCAGACCTAATTTTGCGTAGAGGCTTGGAATAAAAGAAGTCAATTGATCAACTTTGATTGTATCTAAGGTTAAAAGTTGTGCAATTTATCATGGGCGCTCTAGTTACATGCTCGTTTTATTTTATTTATTTGCTTTACAAAATCAATAAGTAACAAGCATGTCACATACATTCTAACTCTTTACTAACATTCTAACTACTATTAACCAAACGGATACTTGAGTTGTATTGCATACACTAAAAAGATTTTTCCATATTTGGGCTGTGTGACCTAGTTTTTGACCCCAGGTGACCCATATTAAAACTTGAGCTAGAAATCAACCAAACAACCTTTCTGACAAATTGCCAGGATATTTGGACTGAAACAGTAGCCTCTAGAGCCTTAACAAGATTGTTCTATTTTTGGGTCATGTGACCTTTTTTTTCATCCGAGATGACCCATATTCGAACTCGTCCGAGTAATTACTGGGACAAACATCCTGACCAAGTTTCGTGACAATTGAGGAAAAAATGTGACCACTAGAGCGTTAACGAACTAAATGTGACGACGGACATTCATCGATCCTAATATCAGGTGAGCTAAAAAATGAATAAATATCCAGCCATAATTATATCTATATCTAGATTCCCGTATTATTAAGTAAACGGACTGCCGTTTTTTCGGAATATACGGACCTGTGTGCACGTTTCCTTATTTCAGTCATAAACTGGTATATAAAGTTCCACGTATTTGTGAGTATACGCAATACCATATTTAGCAGTATAAGGACTACTGTGTTTCAAAATATGCGTGGCAGTAGATCTAGATTCCCGATTGTTTAAGTGTACAGACTGCCGTATTGTCGGAATGTACGAACTTGTCTGCACAAATTAGTTTTTCAGTCATATACGGGAAAATTGATATATTTTCCCATATTTATAAGTACATGTTTACGCAATGCCGTATTTAAGCTGATATTGACTTTCGTTTAACATTAATTCCATATTTGCAAGTGTGCAGACATCCGTCTTTAAGTTATAAACGTATTTTCCAGTGAAATACGGACTATCATATATCGTGTTTCCCGTATATTAAAGTATACCGAATACCATATATACGTATTCGAAACACCGTATTTCTAACATATACAGGGCCGTACCCTCTCGTATATAAACCTTTAATTGCAGATCAAGTTCTAGCAAATGAAGCAGTAAATAATACCACCATAGTTTACGACTGAGTTTCTTAGATACATTCATGTACATAGTTCTTCTTACAAAATGAACGAAAGAGATATTGTAAACACACAGAAACATAACATACTGTAAACGGTTCAAAGTAGCACTTTGGACAACTACAGTCGGAACGTAACAATTGTCAAAATTTGCGTATATCGTGCGTATAACGTGCATGCGCTCATCGTGTATTTTGTCAATCGTATTTCGTGTATCATATCGTACCATTCATTGTGCAACGTGTACCATATACTATACACTTTAGCACTTTGAACATGAACAATTACAGTAGTCGAAATGTAACAATTGTCAAAATTTGAGTATATCTTGCGTATAACGTGCGTGCACTCATCGTGTATTTTGTCAGTCGTGTAATGTGTATCATATCGTATCATTCATCGTGCAACGTGCACCATATACTATACACGATAAACGAGATTCGATCGTGTATTCCATATTTAATCGTTTTACTAAGAGTGTACATCTCCGCAAAAAAGTGCTGAAATTGGTGTAGTTGCGTGCGAGAAAGACGTCGGGAACAGGTCTTATACATTTTACCTCATATCCGAAATTAAGTCTATTTTTGCAACGGAAAAGACATATTTTCTATCAATATCTAAACTGAATCCAAGCCAAAAAAAACCTTGTATCAGGTAATCCTGGTAATTAATTCTTTTTAAAATCCCGCATTTATTTATTATGAATTATACTGCCTGATTAGAATGATATTTCCGTTAGCCTCTTAGACTGAGGCGCCAGGAATAGATTATCAACTATTGAGGGAGAATCAAGGCTTTGGTCAATGAGTTCATAAGGCACAGCTATTTTGTTAGATCCTACTACAAGAGCATAATAATATCCTTTGAACGTCCATAACGTACTAAACCGTATACACTGGTAAGACAAGTTTGGCCTTCCATAGAAGTGATAGTACCATATGGAACACGTTTTGTCTGAATGAATTTATGGCTATGCCGACAGCTTCTGAATGTTGAAAACTCAGACGCCCGTGGCAAATACTGACACTTTAAGACAAACTTGAAAATGACCTTGGACACAATTTTACCAGGTTTAAATTTTTTTATTTTACCAACGTTTGAATACAGGCCCCTGTGGGATTGTGTTTGAGCGCTTGCAAATATTTTTAACAGACATGAAGCAGAGAATGCGTACTCAAACCCAGGTATATTAACATCTCATAAAAACGCTTAAAATCGACCTCTCGTTAGCAAAAAAAGGCTTCGATTATTAACGTAGTAAAAAAATAATTATTCTTTTTCTTTGTCTGATTCATTAGTTGACTATTCATATAACTGCTAAGCATAAAGACATATAAGCTCAATATAAAACTTTTGCTATTTGGTTTACATTACGATGAATATTCATATTAAAAAAACACCTCTTAAAATACAGTTTAACAAACAGGCAGTGTACACAACGGCATGTTGATTGTACAAATAGTGTCATGCCATATTAACAAGTTTAATTTAATGTAACACAATAGCGATACACTATCGGGACAGTAGAGTAAAAATTTCGATTTAAATAATAATTGTGTTATATTTTTTGCATCTCGTGTATAGATTATGCCTACTTAATTAAGGTGGTTTTAATTAATACTTCATCCTTTTATGCTTTTTTTGAATGATTTTTAACAAATTTTGTAAACGTTTGAACAACGATATCAAAGCCCTTTTTTCGATTTTTCTCACAAAATTCACAGCATCTGTAAACCATTATACTTTCTAGGGAAACGTGTCACAGATTTTCTATATCATACTCGAAACAAAAGTTATTTAACATCAAAGAAGTTTCAACCTTTTTGCCCGACCGCGTGCAACGTACAGTAACGCCAGCGTTTCATTTCTGCGTTTTCGTGAAAAAAAAAGTTTCTCGTTCGTTTACCATGCGGTAATCGTTAAACCGGATAATTCCATTCAGCACATGCTAGCGTGAAATATGAATTTACATTTGCGCATGTTACAATTAAATAGATACTATCATGACCAAATGAGCTAGGCCTATATAAGGGGCTGAGGAGCTGTACTTGTGATGGGCTCAAATCATTAAGCACCTTCACTGTGTCACAGGTGTATAAATAAATTACCCTAGTAAGTATTCTAATTATTGACATCACACTGTAAAACCAAACTTCATATTCATGATCACGGTAAAATCACACTTCTTTTAACTTATATTTATATTTAAATCCATAATCCAATCGTTTAACACACTGGACTAGTAAGCCACTATTTACCAGTTTGTTATCCGGCTCCATCACTGACATAAATACTGTTAGTTATATTGCGGATGAAGTCGTTAACCCGGGGCTACATGTTCTGTTGTAAAAGAACCAGTAATGTTTGTAGTGTCAGGACTCTTATTGTATATGGACAAACCCCATTAAATCATCAAAGTTGCATCATACTTTGTTTAAAACGAGTTTTACTTATTACAATGCATAACAAGAGCTGTCCATCAGACAGCGTGCTCAACTTTTTCTCAGTGTTTACAAATAAAACTAAGGTTGGGCAGTAAAAGGCAGAAACAAGAATGTGTGCACTTTGCAAAGAAGGGCCGCAAAGAGCAAGGTATTAAGTGAAGAGTAATCCTGAATACTACAACAAAACTTTAAAATTATTATTTCAAGTGGTTACTGATATATGTGTATGACAGTGCCCTGGATCACACAAAACTTTGTATTAAGTACAATAACTGATAATTATAAAGGAAGCTTCAACAACAACACCGTCATGTCTTTCTTTAATTATAAAATGTCATCAACATTTCAGCTGATCCGTCTGGATAAAACATGTATTAACTAAAATGAAATAGGTGTTTAATAGAAAATTTATGTCGTCCTCTTACACTTTCAGAATAATCAATAATTTTAGCCAATGTTAAGTTTTCGTGACAAATTCTAAGTACAAAAAGGGGAATAACTCAGTCAAATTTGACCTTGACCTAAATTATTTGGTGGCATGACGACTATTTTATCATAAGCAATACAATTGTAAAGTTTGATAAAGAAGGGGCACAACTCTGTCAATTATGACCTTGACGTACACAATTTTACGGCATCACAATCCTTCTGTCATTTACAATGCAATCCGAAAGTTAAATGAAGAAATCTTAAGAAAAAGGCAAAGTTATAGCCAACGTTTAGTTTTGGTGACAAAATCTAAGCACAAAAAAGGGGCCTTACTGAATAAAAAAATTGACGGAAATTGGAAGTGCAATACAATTCTTTTATAATTTGCTAATAACTGACGATAAATCCGCAGCGGGGTGGGTTGTGTGAAGAATTCGAGTCAAGCAGCACGCGGGTCTGTATCTATGGAACATAATGTTTCTACATTTCGACATGTAGTGGAACTGAACGCGCAATTATACTGACTGAAAACTCAAGACATTATTTATAAAAACAAAAATAATATCAAACAGGGAATGCCACGTACCAAAAACGCAGCCTCCCCAAAACGAGCCCCACAGCACCCAGAAGTGCACACCACCAACACACACACACACACACACACACACACACACACACACACACAATCATGTACACACACACACACACACATACACTACCAACACACACTAGCATACAAAGCAAACACACGAGGACAAAACGAACAATTAAAGGAACACAGTGGGGCACCGCCTTGGAACGGTCAGTGGCAAAAACACCACTGGGGAGCTTAAACCGGTTTATGGTGCGCACCCAACCTCACTCTTACCCCCACCATGTTCCAAAGTCACAGGACAGTGTAAATAAAAGTAATCCCTGCTAGGTGAATCTCTAACACACGCAATGGAAACAAAAGGCATGGTATGTAAAACACAAAAATACTCGTGTATAAATATATAAAAAGCAAACCTTGAGAACCAAAAAACGTATGCACTCAATGCCTTTGCAGAAGGCGGATAGAAGGGAATTTGGGTACCAGACCCTAACTATTTTACGAATAGACCCCTTGGTTCTTTTACATGCCCGGTGAATAGCACCGATACACGTGTAACTACCTCTGGTTTCTAACCAGGTCATCTCTAGATGGGTGGGAAAAACTGAAAAGTGTTTCTTAAATTTCCTGTGCCCCGGCCGGACCTCCGGGTTGGTAGTCGAGAGCGTTAACCACTCGACCAACGCACCACCAATCCTTTCTATTTGTATCATCTGTGTAAAAGATTTTACGATTTAATAAATAATTATGTCATCAGATATTCGAAAGACGAAAACCGAAGATAAATATGGACAACTGCGAAACTATGTATTTTGATGTCAGAGGGTTCCAGGCCCCGTGATTATAAAACCCTTTAAGCTTAACTCGTTTTCGTGCTTAAGCTTTTAATCAATATGATATTAAAACATTTTATAAATTCTAAGAAAAATGTGTCTAACATGCTTTCTTAATAAGAATTTGAATTGACTTTCAAAATTGCTTCTCTGTTTCATGCTCAAGCTGAGTCATTGCTATCGCACGGAAAATCGAACAAAACTATGCATTTAGAAAACTGTGTAGTTAACGATCTGACATGAAGTAAAACAAAACTATGCAATTATAAAATAACACTATGTAGGGTGACGCTGATGTGTAGATGTAGAGCGGCGGACACCTCACTCAAACAAAGGTTGCCGGTTCGAATCCCATCAGTGGAATTTAACTGGGGACTCTTCTATTCATCCTGTCTGTGCAACAACTGGTCATATTCGAGGAAGACTCTATCGATAATTCCGTTTTGACGTCACAAATCCGTGCATAGCGGTTACAAGGTCAAACGTTTTACGTCGAATTTTATATTAGTTTTTAGCTTTTATGTAAAGATGTTTGAAGGACTACTGAAGAAACAGTCTACAAGAAATTAAAGAGGCACTCCCTACATTTAGCAGATTATATTCTCGAAACATATATTATGTGTTCAATGAACGTAAATGATAAATAAATACAATTTAAAAGAACAACTTACGGCGAAAAATGTCTCGGCTGACCACAATTAATCAATATAGAGGATTTCTGTTATAAATCGCATCCACCCATTAATTGCACAACAACAACTCTACTTAGTTATTGAATGATTTACGGCACTGCAGTATATTTCAAACTGCTCATTTTGTAGATAATGACTGAGAATGCATAGCTGAAACTTTTAGGTTATGTAATAATACTTCCAAAGAGTCTATTATTTATGTTTTGGAGAGTATTGAGTCGACATCAGTTATAGGTTATGTCCCTTTAAAAAAATGATTTGCTGTGCAATCGGAAATATGCTGAAAAATACATGGTGAAAATGTGAGAAGAAAATTCGAGAAATGAGTTTGAGGCGCATTTCACCTTAATTAAAGATTAAGGAAAAGCCTCCGCAACAACCAAATGACGAATTGGGCGAATGCATGATAAGGTTTCAAAGCCTTGTCTTGTATGGCAATCGTAATAGCAAAAGGACACTGTTTTACAAAATGAATCACAAAACTGCAATGCCAATTACATATAAATGTATAATTACATTAATCTAAAATTTGCAGTCTTTTCTGATACACACGTAAAAAAATATTTAATCCAATAGTTTTGTTTAACGCTTAAGATCAATAACTCAAAATTCAAATGATTTACACTCCTACTTTTTGTCCATAAATAAAAACATGATAAAAACCGATTTGTAAAGTTTCAAACATAAACTTTCCAATTATTCATTTTTTACAGCAGAAACATAGAATAGAGAGATACGCAGCTTCAGCCTTTTCTATTGAAATATCACACATGGCATCCGAAATCTGCAAATATTGCTGATTGATAGCAGACAAAACTACTAAGTCATTTATTAGACACATACAACCCATACACTTTATTAAAATCTAAGGTTTAAACTATGGATAACGTACTTGAAAGACTTTAAGTTTGCTTTTAACTCTCAAAAAGCCCATTCTAGCATTGATATGTGAAAAGATATAAATTTTTACCAAAATATTCGAGACAGATATTATTCACGATGGTTTAATACCAATATAATGCAAAATATGAAAATATTGTTATTTGCAGCTGAAGTTTAATGTTGAAGCTCGCAAATTTATGTAATATTTATGTGTGTATGATAAATGGCTATTGAGTTCCATTTGCTAGAGAATGATTAACACCACTGCCGTTGGTGATATTGCAGGATACAGTAGTGCTGTTTGTCTCCCTTATCTATGTCTCTGGTTACAGTTACTATATGATAATGAAAATTTATATGTGTTTTTTTCAGAACTAATGGAAGTAAAATGTAATGATTTAAGAAGTACTATAGCACTCTGTCTATATACTGGTTTTTGCATTGCTCTATCCAGCTACTCGCAAGGTAAAACATCTTTAACATAATTAGCAAAATGGCTATGCTATGGTTGTCGTATAACACCGTATGTAGATGTAGAACATGACTGTAGCGTATGGCTAGTTATAACTCAGTGATTTTAGCTATATCTGGTCTAAGACGTCTTTAATGACTAACTTCTGAAGTATTCAGCTTCTGCAAGTATAGTTCAATTCATTTGACTAGTGACCTGGACTTTGACCCGATATAATCCGGTTGCAAATCTCGGCGAGATAAAGTCATCAAGCATAAATGTTAAGTACGAAACTCATGAAAAGTAAAGAGAGTGGTTGTTGAACGGTATGTTTCTACCATTTGAATTACTGTCCTAGAATTTTACTCAGTTCAATGTATAGTGGAAGACTTTAATAAAATTTCTTAGTTCCAAAATTTAAATGAAGATTGGAAAATACTGTGAATATATGATCAAATTTTTATCATGGGTATTTGAATTCGTGCATTAAAATTTTATAAATGAACAAAAGCTCAGACCAGTTTGATTTAGATATGTAATAAATGGATCTGCCAAATCATGAATTCATTGAAAACGAGTACAAAGAGGTCACTGGTTTCCAAAGAAGTCACTGGTTGCCAGGGAATGTCTATGCTTTTATGCGAAGTCACTGGTCGCTAGTGGAAGTCACTAGTTACTAAGGAAGTTACTGGTTGTTATTAAGTCGCTTGTTGCTATAGTAACTCTAGTCCGAGGGGATTTTTTTAACAAACATGGTAGAGGTCCACTAGACACTTATATATACTAAATGCATGCTTAATATCTAGCTCTAGGCCTTGTTGTTTCTGAGAAAATCAGTGACCCCAAAGGGTTCGTCAATTTGGACCCCAGGGGTATTATAGAGGTACACAAGACAATGCTGTATACTGTTTATCTAAGCTCTAGACCTTGTGGTTTTGGAGAAGTTGATCAGCATTTCAGCGTTCATTAGGATTAGTGTTGAAATGAAGGTGCTAGAATGTAAACATAATTAAATCTTACATTATTGTTACATCAGTGCCCATAACTCTTGAAAAACTAGTTAAACCCATAATTGCACTAATCAGATGAATGAACATAACAAAGTCATAAATGAAAAAAAGATGGGTGCTTAAAAGTACCGATTCGATAATCAATATTTTTCTGTAAAATACATTGGTTACGTTTAACAAAACACTTTAAAAGTATTGTACTAGGCATTTATAATGAAGAAGTATCGCCACTTAATGCAACTTCTTTCATTTAAATTTGCATTAACAGTAATGATGATTTATATAAAAATAGCTGTTATTTGAGGTTGGAACAATGTTATCAATAATTATATTCAAATTGTAAGTATTACATTGACAAATGATAATTTTGTTTTGAAGATTTCAGATCACACACACGTCAATTGAAATCACATGATGCTGGAGATAAGTTACAACCGGACAATGCATACGATGATAAATTTCAGTTTGTATCAAATGATACAGCTATACTTGTTTATTCTGCATACTTTGATAACATGTAAATTTTACCATTACTTTCACTAAAGGCAATAACTTTCAGCTTTTATAATTAAAAAAATGTACTATTCATTTAGATTAAAGATCAATTTAATTTTGGATTTCTTAGTAGAAATAAATCGTTGTTGCAAATACGCGTGCACACTAATAAGAGTTATCTTTAAAAGCTGCTCACTCACAGTTGCCGTTAAAAAATAGCATTTTAAACAATGATATTCTAGCACATTGAATAAAAAACTCAAGGCTAGAAACAACATAATAAGTAAAAGTCTAGGTAGACATTTGCAAAAATCGATTGAAAATGCTTGTTTTACGGCACCGCTACACTATATGTTTAAAGCATTTGCAACGCTTTATAATTTGGAAGCGTTTTATTTCAAATCTACAGATATAATCCACAGGAATTTATACTGGAACCTTTTTACATGACTGTAATTATGTTCTAAAACACATCATTTTCATAGAGTTTGAATAACTTTATTTTTTTCTAAATCTGGCAGCGAGCAGCTTCTGGTTAAATGTAAATAAAACATTAATACACTTAACTTAATGAACTAATTTTCATGTATCTGTAACGGGCACCGCCTTCCTAAGCCGGGGCATGTGGACAGGAAGTGAATCACGGACAGAGGTTCGAACCCAGTCGACAACTATCCGTTCCAAGTCTACATAAAATGAGAGAACTAAGTTTTATGCATTTATTCACCAGTGTCTTATCCCAAAACGTACAGAATGAATACAATGAATAAATATACAATGAGAAATCTTACTCTATGCCTAAAGAAAGGTGGGGAACTCGACGCTTGTGCAGCGATAGAAAGAACCCGCCGAACGAGCGTCGTTCTCCTGATTTATACACATTTTGCCGCAAATTCAAACATCTAGGTAACCGACCTAGCAACGTACAAAACAAGACCTCGTGAGTTTCCGTATATGCAATTAGCCAGTAGAACACACGGTAATTTAAGAGATTGTGATTGGTTACATGTGATGCACGTTCCAATCAAATGTGTCTAAGCATCAGACGACATTACAAAAGGTCATATAATGGAACATATACCTGTGTATTATGAAATGTAAAGGTCACGAAGTTCAAAAGATGCAACGTAGTTACATACCACCCACCTTCCCGAAAAAAAAAAATTGAAGCACAATTTAAAATTTTGAGAATAAAATTAAAAAAATAAATAAATAGAAAAACAGTGAGGCAAAAGAAGTAAAGGTATTCTAAAATGCCGCTCCAAATTATCATGTGAATACCAAATCGTTACTTAAAACTGAAGCCAAGAAGCCGAACAAGTGATATATTGATAAAATATAGATTTATATTAACTGTAAAAAAAATAACTGTATAATAACTGTAACTGTAACAGTTATATTAACTGTAAACCGAATATCAATAATACCAACGAAATAATGCATTACAGTATACATGCACATCATTGAAAAATAATATTCATCAAATTCTTATATCAGTAAGATAGCAATGTTCATATTATATACTGAATATAAACAACATCAAACTAACATTATAAATGCACAAAGTCAGTGTTATTAAACAGTCTTAAGAGTCCTATACAGTAATTGTCTGTCATCACTATCATAGTTCACACACATATGGTATTATACGCGCACAAGCACTGAATCTGATGTATTCGGTTTAATACACCAATCACTTGTTTAACAAAGTTCAAATGGGTGACTTCTTGACATCAGCAGGATTGGATAGTCATGATAGTACATCACCGGAAGTTAACACAAGGTCAAGGTAACAATGTGCTGAAAAACAAAACTTACAATTAGAGATCTAACAACATAACGGAATTTATAAGGAAAGTTTTTCTTATTGCTATGTTTATTTAACAAAGTACTACAGTAGCAGTCTATTTTTCAAAATATTGACCATCTTTATCTAGAGATACTACTTAAGTTCGCCTAGAAACATTCGTTTTACATATAACAAGGCAAACAGCAATAAAACTAACATCACAAGAACGTTAAATTAAAATTATTTGCTTGTTAAAAATTGACATTAAAATAAACGTGAAAGTAATTGTATACGTAGGTTAATCCACACTGTATACAAAAATATATATCATTGCAAAGGAATGTGCAATTATTTCAACACATACTCCTATGGAAATTTGTAACTCTTATTTATAACAGAAACAAGTTAGAATCCTATACAGTAGCCAACGTCCACAAAGCTTTAAATTACAAAAAGAAAAGCCATACTGATTTTATTTCTTCCGTACTAACACATTATCGACAAGCTTTTAAAATACAAACGTTACTACACAATTTTAGCGCAAACTTCTTTACTTACGCTAAAATCGAAAAAACGAAAATACACTTAAAAAGTACACTTAACTTATATAATTTTCTGTATGATGTGGTCATCCGTCAAGTGAAGATTCGCTCCTTCGTAGGTGATGAATTGACCTCATATGACGTTCACTACCGTCGAATGTGACGCTGCCAAGACGTGGGAACGATTTGACTCGTCGGTATTACTCTGACGCGTAGAAATCTAGCAGTCTTATCCCGAAGAATATCGTTTTATTAAGCGACCTTTTTGTCAGACATCCATGTCGAGCAGAAGTGTTCCGGCAGTAGTTACCGGACGTGAAATGTTTCTGATATCACTATAACGATATCCGGCAGTCTTTTGCCAGCTACATACTACAAGCTGTATATCGCCAGAAATTACCATGTACAGCACCCTCCTTGGTATGAACGGATATGAGTAGAATATCTATTCAGAGGAATCCGTCCTCCAAATGTCGTCCGCTCGTGATCAACAATGACGTTTCTCTCCATCACTAATCTATAACTATAACTATAACATTTTAGTCAATTCTGTATTATTTAAACCGCTGAGAAATTTGTCTACGCGCACTTAGAGTAGTTTAAAGTTTTTTCAGCTATACGTTGAATAAACTTGATTTACTTAGAAATCTAGTAAGGTGGTACTGTATAGTTGTTACAGTAATTAAGTTCTTCCACTGTGTACAATATTAGCCACAGAAAATGTCACATACCGTTCCCGTAGAAGGCAGCACATCCGAGGAAGTGAGATGGGGAATACCGTTCGTGGAATACGAAACTTAAACGTCACCGGAAATAATCGCCATCCTTGCCGGAAGTGGGTGTTGCTGTAAGCTGAAACTTAAACTTCTTGTTAGCCATGGAAAATACAATGTATCACTGAAAGTTAAGTGAATTAAACAATATTTTAACAATATTTAAGTTAACAAAGATTTCCAAAGAAAAACAAAAACCATGTTAATTTTACCCTTAACAAACAGTATTGTGTATGAAATTTGCTACAATAGCTCAATTCAGTACGACGTATGGGACAACACAACGGCTATAACATAGTAATTATTTCAGGTATCTTGCACATTACATTATACATGGACATTCTACATAGACTTTGTCTCAAAATACAAGATACATCCAGTCTGCCTACTGAGTTATAATAAACCCTTAACAGCTTAAAGTAGAATCCGAGGATCCCAGACCCAAAAAGGCGGCAGAGATAGCATTATCAAAATCACGATCCACGTCCCTTGGAGAGACATATACCTGCTCACGTGACATGATTTTTGCACAAACCTGCGATATGTTGTTTGAGACTTGGTACAAGTTATGTGACGTCACTTCCGCCCTTTTTCATTCGATAGTATTCACTTTATCTGTATTGTCTACGGCGTGGGGTAAAGAAGAAATTTCAGTCACATTTTCTTTCACGTCTTTGGAACAAGACTTTTCTCGGACTTTTAGGGCTCATTTGATAAAGATGACGACTTAAAATCTGAATTACTGGTCACGGTGCTAGTAGAAGTAACGTCTTTCGCAACAACTGTCTGAACATTCAAGCTACAATTTCATATTTTGCCGCAGTCTACAGTACATGATGCGGGATCACTCGTTTTTAAACTAGTTTGACTTATCACCGGCTCCTTTAACTTAGCAAAGAAATCAGCCACAAAGCGTAATGTTTCCAACCTATGAGACTCTTTACTCAAAACTGGCCCATTTCTAATAGCTGAACTTTTGGCCACAAGCACAGCATTTAAAAGTCTCCCGAATTGCTATTTTGGGTATTTTGCTTGATGGGACACTTGGTTGCGATATGTCCCTTTTGATGACAAATGTAACATTATATTTCCCCTTGCGAACCTAGCCTTTGATTTTGACCCTAAATATTTTGTTTGTTAGGACACACAGATACTACATGACCCTTCTGATGTGTGCCACATAACACTCTATTTCTGAATTAAACAAGTCTTTTCTATTTTGACCTTGGTTTTGTTGAGGTTCCTCAACTATATGTGACCTCTTGACCTCAAATAGCAATCTATCTAACATGTGTTGAACTTCCATAGTTTCATCATGCGTTTTCATTTTCTGAAACCCACCTACGTATATCTCTTTATACTGTTTTGCTGCAGCCACTGCATCTTTAAAGTATGTCGGATTCCTTGATAAATGAAATAATCAAAGTCCTGATCTTTCTTGTAAACACCCTTCAGAAACACGTTCATTAATAATGTATCTTCATCTTCATTTTGAAAAGCTATTCCTTTGAGCTTCTGTAACCTTTTTGAAAAATCATGTACCGATTCATTACTTTCCCTGCCTGCATTGATGA
Source organism: Saxidomus purpurata (assembly GCA_022818135.1). Taxonomy (NCBI): domain Eukaryota; kingdom Metazoa; phylum Mollusca; class Bivalvia; order Venerida; family Veneridae; genus Saxidomus; species Saxidomus purpurata. Next base: position 58,033,701 of record JAFMSR010000004.1, on the reverse strand, counting down.
AATTGCTTACAGCCTCTTTGTGATCAGGCAGTAGCAAAGACAATATTTCTTTCTTCATAACCAAATAATTTTGTTTACCTTCAAACGTAAGCTTAGTCAGTAAATATATTGCATTGTCATGAAGATTAAGTAAACATGTTTTGGCCATGTCGTTTTGATTTAACTGAGCAGTGAAATTCAAAATCATTAAAATATTCACTGACATCCAAAAACACACTAAATCGTGGCACACCTATGTTATATTTATGATTCAAATTGCTTGAAGGAGAACACACCTCAGTTTGTCCGAACACGTGGTTACTCCCCGTAACAGAAGGATACTGAAAAATACCCGGGCTGTACACTGTACTTGTAACTAGTGTCATAGGCGTTGAAGCATTGCATCCGTACATACAATTTGCAACGCCGTTACTAGAGTAAGAGACATTAGTATTCATATTATACCCAGTTCCACCTATTGTACTGTACGGGCTATGTCAAACATATGAACTAACCGTACCAGCTGTAACAGAGGGAGACCCAGAATACCCATGTGCCTTCCATGTAGCATTAACATTATCATCATAGACAGGGCCCAAAGTAGGATTAGGAAGCTAGGGGTAAATAGAAGGGACAGCTACAGGTGAACTAATCGGAAAATTCTGAGAATTTGTCAAACTAGAACTTAGAGTTGAAGAGCTACCAAACAAAACGTCCTTACCTCTCTCTCCAGTGTGTCCAAGTGAGAAGGTTATTCCCTTATTTTCTGCACGAGATAAATGTGCCCTATCTTGTGTAGTTTCATTATGGTCAACACCAGTTATCAACCACCACAGAAACCTAACGAAGCTTACAATCAACTGTAGTACAACTATCATCGTGTAATTACCGCGTGTACCTAATATCAAATCTACACAAATATGACTGAGAAAAAATCCTATCCACTTAATGCAGGACGTCAGGTATGCAACCTATAGAAACAATGCGTTCTGACGCTAAACTTAAAAAGACGTTTTGAGTCCCGCCGGAGGTTCCAAATGTAACGGGCACCGCCTTCCTAAGCCAGGGCAAGTGGACAGGAAGTGAATCACGGACAGAGGTTCGAACCCAGTCGGACAACTATCCCTTCCAAGTCTACATAAAAATGAGAGAACTTAGTTTTATGCATTTATTCACCAGTGTCTTATCCCAAAACGTACAGAATGAATACAATGAATAAATATAGAAGGATAAACCCTACTCTAGGCCTAAAGAAATATGGGGAACTCGACGCTTGTGCAGCGATAGAAAGAACCCGCCGAACGAGCGTCGTTCTCCCGATTTATACACATTTTGCCGCAACAGTACACATAAACTAATAAGAAACTTTATAATGATTGGCTGCAACATTTAAACATCTAGGCAACCGACCTAGCAACGTACAAAACAAGACTTCGTGAGTTTCCGTATATGCAAGTATACAATAAGAGATTGTAATTGGTTACATGTGATGCGCGTTCCAATCAAATGTGTCTAAGCATCAGACGACATTACAAAAGGTCAAATACTGGAACATATACCTGTGTATTATGAAATGTAAAGGTCACGAAGTTCAAAAGATGCAACGTAAATGCCAGGCCTGTTACAGAAAATTATATAAAAACAAAGCGTAAACTTGTTTTGGATTAAGCCATAGTCACGTGACCGAGAAATTGTGCTTTTAGCGATTTAAAGCCAAGAACACCAAAATATCTGCATAATGTTTACATGACATTGTCAGTCATGGAACCTATTTTTAAGCTAAAGTCATCTTTAGAAATGGATGTTTGCAACAGAGCATGAAACAAGTACATGAATGAATATTGTTTTGATAAGGACGGTAAATTGGAATTTGCAATCAGATGGAGCTATATTATAGGATTTATGAAAAATTGCTGATACCATTGAATATCACTTTTTATTCGAAACGTTAGAACATTTTGGTTAAAAAAATACTTCAATTAAACCTGTGTTTTGGTTTCAAGAATGACCTCATTAATTGGATAAAAACTATTTACAGTGGCTATCAAACTTTCATTTTGAATAACGAATAGTTATCCATACCATTCCAACCTGAGCGTTGTGTACGACAAGGCTGTTCTATTTCCTTCATACTATTCAAAATAGTCGCAGAAACCATTGCAATTAACATACGCATCTGGTATAGATGTAAAAACCGAAAATGAATATAAAACTTTAAAAATATCACAATTAGCAGATGATGACTTGATTTCTTAAATCAAAAGCTATTATTCTGAAAACTGTTAAAACCATACAGTAGTTTGTGAAAGTATCTGGTCTAAAGTTAAATTAACATAAAACAGAAGAAATGTGGCGAAAACTATCAATCTACGGAAATTTTCAAATAATTTAAACACTCATTATTCCTAAATTCACATATGCAATATGAAAGGAAAATTGCAACACTCATTGACAATAAACTTGATGGTGGAATTGAAATGAATGACAAAATATCTATGAAATTCGAATAGGTCAAAGCATTAACCGACATGAGCAATGCAATCTAGAAAATAATTCCAAATTTCCTTCATCGTAAGTTTGAACCTCAGTGTCTTATCTTTAGCATGAGCATCGACAGTATGAAGAACCCTTTTTTACTAGAATATTTGTAAAAACATCCTCTAAATCTATATTCAAACAAATAACACAACTGTTAAAAAAACCCGGATATATCTGCAGACAAAGTCATAAAGGAAATATGTACATTAAACGCAATGGCAAAAACCTTATATTTAATCAATGGATAAATTCAAGTATTTTTATAATTACATTGTAATCACTTACTACATGAAAAAAACTTAAATTTTAAAACTAATTTTATCTGAAGTGTTAATTTATAACAAACACATCAATAAAACTAACTTGATATCAGAACTAAATTGTTTGAAAAATGTATTCCAAATAAATGGTTGACACTAATTAAAAGAAAACATTCACGTTTAACAAAACTTAAGACCAAACTGGAAATATCCCTATTTATTAAGCACCTATATGACACAATGAAGAAGGAGGTGTATCAATCTTTTTTTTACAAAACCTTACATAAATACGTTTTGACATCAATACTTTCATGAAGAAATTGATTGGGTACCGTTTTACAGATGTATGAACAGTTTATATAATAATAAGGTTAAGCAATTCATGTACAAACAATCGCATAGGACTTTTCCTTGCAAATAGATTCGCTTTAAATGGAAAAATGCTCGATTCTCTTAACTGCATTGTATGAATTATGAAAGAAACTAATGAACATGTATTTTAAGATTGACCGGTAATCAAGGATATGTGGGACTTATTATTACAATATTTACGTGAAATCGGGTGAGACAGAAACATAAAAGTAAGTTGTTTATACAGTGTTAGGGTTTTGCATTTTCAAACCATAATTCCTTAGTGAGAGCAGAAGCAAATCATGTAATAAAGTATACCTATTTATATCAGAGATATCACTCTTGTTCAAATATTTTGAAAAAAAGAAATGAAAACAACCATTTTATTTCAAAATGTAAATATCTTTTATTGTAAACACATAACTGTTAATGCTTTTGTTTTGATATATTCGTAATTATTGATATATGTACAAAAATGTGTGAGGGGTGTGATACAAAACGGTGAATAAAGTTTTTATTCTTCTTTACATCACACTGTCTATAATTTAACACGATCAAAAAGATGCGATAGAAACAACGAATCTCAATATGTTTTGTTCGTCCCAAATTCATTTATACTTTACTTCAAAAGCCCATTCTGTCAATAGTATATTTCAGTTGTTTCTATAATAGTTTTGTGTTTGTATGATACTATTTCCTGGTTCAGGTAGTCTTTAATGTCATAGTAAAGCCCATGGGTATGCAGATACATAACGCAAACCATAAACAGTGTTGGTATAAATTAAAGAAAAAAGTTTATGTGACTTAGATGAAAATCCTCCTACTAAACCACTGCAAGGATCGCACCTGCAGGGTCAGTTAATATTATCCTGGCTCATTATATATTATGATCCATTATTATCCAAGAATAAGGCTACGTTTGCTAATGACTTTAATGATTTCTCCATTTTATTTTATTTTTTTGATGGTCTACAATTTACATAATCCCGTGTTATCATCACTATAGATTTTCAAATATGTGTCAAGAACATTTAAACTTACACAAATAGTTCCGTTTACTCTCTTTTGATATAAAAAAAATACATGTCATTTTCTTATGCACTTGTTCTGCAATACTTTAAATATAAACTTTATTCTTCATCAACTAAATATACATGCACATACGTTGTACTGTGTTTTAAACTGTTGTGATAATTTCCCTACTTTTTCTGACACATGTACCAGTATCAGTTTCATGTCTGGAATTTGTGTCCTTCAAAAATACACAAACCAGACCTGCATGCCGATGGCATAATTAAAATTACCAATGTTGTTACTCTATCTTAATTGGGTGCTGACATATTCATTTTACCACAATGTATTTATATTGTAGGAAATTACACAAAATCAGACCTTGTGCATAATTTGACTCTGTGAGTTGTATGTAAAATGTAGTGTTAATCTCTAAATTTTCTATAAAGAATATGAATGAATACAATGGGGTAAAAAGAAAGTGAGAAAGATGTTTCAGGAGGTGGATAAATTTCCATCTTATTCCAAAGGGCTCATAGATATAAAATATAAGAAACATAAAGAAGCCCCTAGTCGGCTCAAGAGCTAAAGTCGTCTGCTTGCTATTGTGATTGATTCACTCTTTTGCTATTTTTACCAACATCCAGTTTAATTGACAGGTAGTCCAGAGATATCATGTTACAGCTAAACACAACAAATACTCGTTTGTATACCAGCAACAGCAACAGTTGCCCCTTTAAGGATGTTGAGTATTTTAGAAAGTTTAGAAATTTTGTTTATTATTCAATCATGTCACACCAGAAAAGTAAAAAAATGGGTTTGTCCGGCCTTCTTTTCCAACAAAATAAATCTAAACACATTCTGTATCAAAAATAAAAGAAATTCTTGACGCTTTAAGAATAGCCAGAATATTCAAAAATATACCTTTGAACATGAAATGAATTACAAAAGTCGTAAACAAATGACTTCTTGTAAAGAGATACAAATGAAAAAGTAAACATGTCATTCAATTGGGAAGGGCTGCAATTCAAAGTATATCTACAGTACCGAACTCGCATGATTTAGCACATGAATTCCATACTTTCCTTCCTTAATCTTAAGACTGCCATTAAGAAATATTTACAATTTTTTCGTAGCTTTGATATATGTTATTTAAACAGTATTCTTTCAAAATAAAACAAATATTGAAGGGTAACCGTGTTTTACACAGCTGTATAAATGTGATTACCTAGATTGGCAAGGTGTTCATTTTGTTGTCTGCTCTAAAACTTTATTTCAGTCATCACCAGACTTGATGAGGATATGAAAATTGTGTGTTGCATATGCCAGGATTATTTTTTCAGCCGTTAATATTTATTGTATGTATGACATGGTCGTCATATCTATACCGAAGCTTTGGTGAGTAATTCTAACAAGGCAGTCTAAATGACAGCTATATCCCCGGCCGCAAATAGGAATATTGAAGGAATTAATGTGGCTGAGTGTAGTTTTCTCTCAGATGTGCTCAGCGATTTATAGGCAAAAATAGTTACGGACAAAGAAACTGTCTCTATAAGGTAGGGATGTGTAGGTTTTGTGATCGGACATATTCAAATATATCAACTTAACTTGTGACATTGACCGTTATTCGGCAAGGCCATTTTATTGGTTCTGCACATTAATTTGTTGATATAAACATTTGACCTAAGTTTATAAAAATCATACTAAGGGTTAAAAAGATATGGAGCAGACAGAACACTAAAGACTATTATAACATTTGACCTAAACTTGTGAACTTAACCTTGACCCAAAATGACCAAAGCACAGGATCTGCACGTTCCCTTGATGTAGGAAACCGCAAACTTTTTCTGAAGTTTAGCAATTTTATATTTGCTTGACTGGTTGCATGTTGACCATAAAGTGCAACAGTAGTCAAAAATTGGCATAATATATAAAATCGAACCCTGGGAGAACTCCGGTTATTATTGAATTATGAGATTTTTTATCACCGATTTTCTTGTTTTTGAATCAACCTACTTTGAAACATTTTTGTCAAGAACATATCTCTTAAAGTACCGAAGGAAATGCATTGTCCAAGAACCAAAACTTTACCTTGCCTAATTTCAAACTATCCTTCTGTGTCACATTTCCTTATATAGCTTTATTTTTCATTATCTCCCTTTCTCGAATTTTCTTGTCTAGAGCAAAACTGCAAGCATACTGAAGGGAAAACATTGAAAGGACATGTCCCATGAACCACAACCCTCTATTGCCGTTTTTGTGAATAATTTATGGTAATTCTCTGTCAGATCACCATGTTTAAGTATGCAATAAGTTTATACTAAACTTTGAATAGGAGTAATTTTGGCAATGAATAGTAGTGCTATGCACAAGAACCATTTTCAAAAACCACCGCCTTGAGGGCATTCGTTACTAATGAGTGGCAGTTTTTTTCAACAATTCAATTTGATTTCTTTTCTTCTGTACAATAGTCCAGGATATTTTTATCGCTCTTGCGATCATCGGTCTTGGATCCCGCAAAACAGAACTTAAAGCAATTTATGGCGTAGGCTCTGAAATAACTTGTTCAATACTCATTCTACAGAAGTATACAAATGTACATATTTGTACATATTTGTTACATTTTCTACAAAGTCTCAGTTCTCTCCCTAGCTTCGGGCTATCTGTACAGCTGTGAAGCTAGTCATCACATGATACATTTTATGGTATATTTTATCCGCTAGATTCAACTCTGGGAGAAAGTAGGATGGTTCCCCTACACTGAACAAAATTTCTAAACGTCCACTTGGTGTTTGATTTTTATATAAGAATAAAAGCAAACACACACACACTTGTTTAATATACACAGTTTAAACATTTTATTGCAAACATTTTAAGAACATTTCTTTTCATTAAAATTATTAATCCATGTAGAATGAGAATGTTAAAGTATGTACCCAAAAAAGTAAAAATCACAACATATTGTATAGAAGAAAGTTTTGGTATACCTGTGTTGGGGCAAAACGCCAACTTTCCTCTTATATAGTCGCACACATTTTCTTCTGTTCGCATCCACAAATAAAACATTAGCCCAGTCAGCTCTAGTAAGCCTTACCTTCTTGCTTGCCCATGCTAACCGAGCTGCTTTGTTCCTTTCGAAAATGGTAGGAGCCTTCCGTGGACGACGGGCTCGAATACTGACGGCCAAGAGGTTACATACCGTCTGTGGGCTAATTTGCCGGTTGTGCGCACCAACTGTCCTCCTTGTCGTCGACGTAGCCATAGTAAAATAGTTGCGTAGAGTTTATAGAACCATATACCCATCTTGTTGGTGAGTTGTTACTCACCTTTTTTGCCTTTGGCAATGTCAGCCACACTTCCGGTTCCCACATAAATTATTCCCACAGCTGTCGGATACAAAAGTATCACCTTTTAAACAACCGAGCAAGCTGACATAAAGACAAAGTAGGTGTCAATGATGAACAAATAAATTAATTTTAATATTGTTTCTCACATTCTGTAAAAAAATGACAGATTAATTTAAAAATCAGTCATTCCTGCCGAATCGAGGTACCAGCACCAATTACGCCGACGACTCTTGCCGAATCTGTAGTGGTCATTCTTGCCATCTTTTTTTTATTCGAACGTTAACGTTTATTGCGTTGAAATAATATTTAGCGGTAAATTCACTATACACGTGATCCTCGTGCCAACAGTCGTAAATCGTAGTCATCGTCTCGCGATGTGACAGTAAAATGTCATTTTCTTTTTAAAATTCGAAAGAGTTATGTATAACGTTCTAAATCTTAAGACGGTACATAAAACGCTTTTCTTACAACTGAATTTTATAATATGGACGTTTGGAAATATCTTTCACTGTAGACCAATGTTTGTCATTAAATGAAACTGTACAGACTCATTGTTGTGGCCAAGAAAGCCACTCTGTTTATAAACAATATTCCCTCCATTGTCTGTTATGATTTGTGAATGAATACATTACAACTATGATGTCATCACCAGATGATGAGTATTATGTACTTTTACAGCTTATAAGGTTCTTTTCAGTAAAACGTGTTGTTTTCTGCACACCCATACAAACTCCGGATATTTGTTAATTTTTAACTTTTGAGAAAACCCCTCAGTTCATTCATTAAGCAGTCAGCAGTCTACAGTCTATCATGAGCTGGATCGAAGTAATACCTAGAGAGTCATATGCCGTGATTTAACAAACATTGCAATATAATTAAGTTTACACTGTAGCACCTCCATTTTGTTATTCATTCTTATCATATTTTCACGGATATGCGTGCCTTTATATCTACACCAAGTTGTCACGTGACCTTGACTATAAACTGATTGACCTGCTTTTGATTATAGAAATACTGACATTGCAGTTGATACAGTTTACGTACATCGTCTTCATATGGCTGTGGTTTGTCAATTCTTCATCTTAAAATTCATCAAATTCAACAAATAGAAAATTATTAAGTGCTTCATATATTGGTTTGTTATGTAGCTACTTGCCCGCTAATGAGCACCGCCATTACGTGCGTGGTCAATATATAGAAAAGTATTGATATGCAGGTGCTATTATCAAGTATATGGTTATACTTGTGGTTTTGATATATATATTATGTATCACTTTAGTGTGACCGGTCAAGACCGGACTTTAACCCAAATTCTTTTATTATTCACTTTCGATAAATCACTTGTTATTTTTCTCCAACCTTTACTGTGTACCCAATGACCTGAGTGTTATACAATAGATTAATTAGTGTGTGTGTGTGTGGGGGGGGGGGGGTAAATAATTCTCATTTCCCGTTCCTCACTCGGTTATTGCTAAACAGCAGTTGAACATTAAAATGTTCGAATGCGGGCTTGAATTGTGTGTCCCATATAACTTGAACAATAAGGTTAAGTAATGACGTTTAAGAAAAAAAAATAAAAATAATAAGCATTTTGGCAAAGGTGCTGTGCATCAGTGAAGCATTTGTATATTTTCCTGAAATAAAACAAAATCATCACTCAAAATGATAATTGTTTTGTCATTTTAAAATAAACGAGATAGACAAGTAAGCAAACATAAATCACATTCTTTACTGTTTCAATGTGATATCAAACCCTCCTTTGCAATTTACAAACTTACCTCCCAATTCGACACTATCGAGTTTGGAGGCTGCGTTTTTGGTACGTGGCTTTCCCTGTTTGATATTATTTTTGTTTTTAAACCATAAGGATACTTACATAAAACACTTAACAGTTGTAGCTTAAAATCGTTATTTTTTTTAGCCTTATAAGTTCTATAGTAATGAACAATTCTGTAGTTGACAATGAAAAATGACATGTCATTATCCATATTCCAATAAATGTTTTAACATTTACACATCCCACTATGCCTTCGAGCACAGTAAGAATCACATCGTAAGCGGTTAAAAAAACGAAGCCCGGTAGTTTTCTTCACGAATGTTTATAATACGCAAACAACAACATGGATAACAAATCTTTCGCCAGGAAAACCCTTCTGCTAAGGCCTTTGCTTTAGAGTTAATATATATGGAATGAAAAATGTTTATACTATATTTCCATCGACATTTCAATTCAGTTGGGCAAGGTTCATTTGTTTATATCATAAAGTAACACAACGTCCCACGTAACGTTTATTGTTACAACGAAAATGAAAATTTAATAATATTTTCTGTTTTAGGAATAATGCAATTCGTGTTATTGGTATAACAAAGTGGATATCTCCTACGCTGTATTGCATTCTTAAGTATTTCGGCACACAGTCGAAATCTATCAAGGCAGAGGTATTAACCATTCGTAAACATTATAGACCGTACGTATTTTGCTTTACATGATTCTATTTTCATGATCGTAATTGTCATATGCATGTACCCTTTAACAATATTTTTAGTTAAGTACATGCTGGGCTGCCTTTACGCTAGGCCAGTATTTATTCTGAACAGTTTTATTAAGGACTCATACAGCACAAATGAGCAATTACTAAAACGAGTGTTCAGGTAACTTTATCTTTAAATACTTTTTCTACAAATACACTATGATGGCATCATTAATTGAAAAATATGTCTAGTTTTATCAGGCCTTAGGCTGGTATTCTTTCAACTTGACTTACTTTAACGGGTTATCTACACCATTGATAAACTTATTGTAGTTCATTTATCAGCTGATAGGAATTGTACACTTAAACTATTTAAACTGGCGAGATTTACCCATCCGCAGCACCGATATCATGATATCAAATATACTTGTCACTTATACAGTGTGATATTTTGATGTGCAGTGAATGAGTAATCATTGAATATAAACTTACATGCATAGCCGATATAAGCCGTTCACACAAACAATACTTGTTTACCCATATTGATCATTTTTTAGATTGGCAATGTACAAGCCAGTTATTCAAGATATTATCTTTGCAATTAACTGTTTCTTCTTTTCCTACTCTGTAGTGTCTTGTACGGTCTCGTTTTTTTTTAAATTCATTGTCTGAATGTTTTGGTATGTTTACATTTTCGCTCAATCAAACATTAATAAGGATTGTTCTACACTTTCACAGAACAAATCAACTTTCCAACACATAATTAAGATAAATTTGCCAAATTAAACTGATAAAAAACTGCTCTCTGGGGAACGCAGCTATTATCATCGCCTGCTGTGTGTTCGTCGTCTGTCTGCAGGTGTGTCGTTCGTCGGTCGTCTATCCATACTAAACATTGTGTATGCAATAGCGGCTGCATTTTTCACTTGATCTGCATGACACTTCGTCAGTGTCACTGTCATGATAAAATATTGGCCGAAGTTGAGTATTGGTCATCTGGGGTTAAACACCAGGTCACGAGGTCAAATCATATAAATACATTGTGTATGAAATAGTGGCTGCATGTTTCATTGGATTTTCACGGTATTGGCCAGTCTGCATTGATACAATCTGGGAAGAGTTTAAATGTGAATTATATGGAGCTTAACACTAGATCGAGGGTCCAAATCATAGAAAAACCTAGTGTATGCAGTAGAGGTTGCATTTGTTACTAGATCTGCATGAAACTTTGTCAGTATGACTGCATTGACAAAATCTAATAGGATTTTGAATATGGGTTATCTTTGATAAAATCTAGGTAATTAGGTCAAATAATTTAAATACTTTCTTTGTGCAAATGTCGTTGAATTTTGCATTTGATTTTAATGAAAATTGTCCAGAATGATTGCCTTGCTGATATCTAGGTCGAGTTTGAATGTGGATTATTCAAGTATAGTCGAAAACTAGGTCACGGGGTTCAATAAGTTGCATCTTTTATTTGGATCTTAATGACATTTAGTCGAAATGACTATTTTGATAAATTCTAGAGTGGGTTTGCATGTTGGGTCATCTTGGGTCAAAAACGAGGCCACAGGTAAAATCTTACACAACGCTTGTGTATAAAATTCAGGTTGCATTTTACCATTGATACCATTTAGGTTGAGTTTGAATAAGGGTCATCTGAGGTAAAAAATAGGTCGCCCGGTTAAAAACCCTGTGTATGCTATACAGGTGACATTTACAACCCAATCATCATATAAATTGGTCAAAAGGTTTGTCTTGTCAAGGACAGCAATAATGTTTGTGTTAATGATATATAGTTTAGGGCTAAAATTGTTTCATAATATTGTCATAAGTATGTCTCAGGTGAGAGAAATAGGGTAATTATGGCCCTCTTGTTAAAAAATACTTTTAATTTCAACTAATGTGGTAACGATTGAGTGCCTAGACTTTAATATGAAAATAATAGATTACCTTACCAAACATCAATTAAAATACAGTTACTAGTTACAAATGCAGCTCATCCTTTTTTATCCTAGATTAAGTATGTTCACATTTTTTCAAAACTATTTTAGGGAGTCAAAAATCGTTTAGCGATGCTCTCCCAGTAAGATTACTTATAAACGAAATAAAGTGTGTAATAGTGTCTGTTTCATTTAGAAAACTTGTCCTTCTTGAATAAATGTTAATTTATTTTTTAGCTGTGCTTTGTGTGATAACTATTAAACAGACATCAATCATGCGTGTTTAAGTAAAAATCACTGTTGTATATGAGTTGCTTAGTGAAAAAAAGTAAATTAGGATATTAAGGTTAAGTCTACGTTGTAAAAACCTGATTTATAATGATTAAACAGATATAAGAAGTTACGGGTCTATTGCTTACATTGAGGGTCAGGTCCTCAGCCTAGGATAATTCTTATAGAAGTTGAAGCCAGCTGTTTAGCTGGACGTAGGAATATCATTAGGTTTCTAACTTAAAGCTGCACGCACTCAAATTTTGGTACACGTTTTGTTTAGTATATATATATATATATATATGTGCCTGATGAATTGTATGAATGGCGTAGCACAGTTAATTTAGTTAATCAGGGCAAATATGAGCAGGAAAGCGAAACCGGTTGGCAAATAATAATTTAATTATCTCATGGACTGTGTTTTTATCTTTTTATATTTTTAACTTTTTTCCGGCACATTTTTTTGTATTTTTCACGTAGATATTTAGATATATATTAATTGTGTATATGTATACTTGAAATTATTCGGTACCAAAGTGTAACTTATGTTTTCGAAAACCCAAATCTAACCATTGAGCGTAGAGGTGCCGTTAAACCAAACCCACCAACAGTTTCAATGGATTCTTTGCAAATGTCTACTTTGATTTTCACTAAGGATGTTGATTATGACATTTTTTTTTAAATATTTCATGTTGGAGAAATATCCATTTTTTTCATCAGAAGCTGTGAGTAAGTAGCTTTGAAGCTTTTCATATAGACAAAATTCGTGTAGGTTTATGACATATGTTTAGGCAAAACTTATATACCAATTGTCTAGGTCTATAGTTACAAACACTTTTAAATTAATTGTTGTATAGATAATACATTAAGGATAAGTACGTTCTTTTAAATTTTAGAAAAGTTCTTTTACTGCAAATTTTCACTAAAATTTGAAAAATAGTGACTGACGTGAAATTACATATATTTTGAAAGTGGCTGAATGGTTAAACCGTAAAATAAATGTTGCAACTTAATGGGCCGTCATCAAATTGAAGTGTTTACTTAACTGGCTCTATCTGTAACCCTTTTAGGACAATGGACGTTAAACAAAACCCCGAAAATGAATGTAGCGTTTGGATATGCCGTCATCAAACTATAAATTGGCATTCATGTTTAAGACCGGTACAGATGTGTTTACTTTAGTGGCTCTATCTTAAAATGTTTTAGGACAATTGACGTTTAAAAAATCGAATTATCTAAAGCCTAAACCGCTTATGGTTGCGATTGGTATCGTTCGATAGGTCTAAGTGGGCACTATATTAAAGGGAAATAAAATCGCTCATGCGTGAAAAACACTTTTTGAGCTTATTTACGGACGAATCCCCGTCAAGCTATATCAGATTTTGAAAAATCATTTCGTGGGTTAAATGGCTACAGCGCGAAAAATAAGGATTTTGATAGACTTAAACGATGATTATTTTAGTTTTGTCTCTGCTTGTTGATTTAAGGCAACTTTAAACTTACTTTTCTATCTAGGTCCTCAGGTGGTATCGCTATCTGTATATAGTTTGGACAAGTTGTGTTTAAGCATGAGCTTTACGAGTTACGTTCTTCAAGAGCAGTCCTGTCTATAAACACGTCGTATGTGTTTCCATGCCGACTTTATTGCGATTTTCTTTAGAATTATGTGTCCGTCTGAGGCCTCGTGCCTGACCCTCAATGTCATCGATTACGCCTTAGATTGGGTGTACAAGTCAGGTTTGTATACTTTTAGTAAATATATATTTCTACTACTAAAAATGTAAATAAAACTATCACGTCAATCAAAATGACCGCCATGTTTTGTGACGTAATCGCCGCGCATGCTCTGTCATGATATAAAAAAGACAGACATACTTCTAATAACAAATATTTTAGATACTGTAAATTGCTTTGAATTCCTGGGGTTTGTTTTTCTCGATTTTTTTGTCTTTCAATTATTTGCAAGTTTTTAAATTTGCCGCAGCATTCTTTGAAAATCTACAAAAATTGTAAAACTGGTTTTACTAATTTCGGACGATTTGTCATAGCTTTTATCGTATTTTGTTGCTTAAACGCTGTTCTCTTCTTTTGCCCCCGATGCTCAAACAATGTAAATGTGTGTAAAGTTTCAATTTAATTCCGAATGATTGTAAACTTTTAATTTATATAGAAAACGAAGACGGTACAAAAATAATAATTTAATCAGTAAACTCAAGTTATATCAATACTGAACATATTTCGTTATATGTATTTAGATTTATTGTTTTTCGCCCCTAATTGAATAAATGCTAGGATTATTATCCACGACATAGCAATGATAAAAGAAAACTTTTCTTATGAATACATGGATGATTAAAACATATTTCTCTTTATAAATAATTTCTTAAATATTGAAAACATCATTTTCGAGTAATTGCACTTCAGGAATATTAAAAAAAATTAACTTGAACCAGTTTTCGGATGTACGGAATTCAGAGGGCCGGTAAGTTAATATTTCGCATGAATTGAAAATCGCGTCCTCATACATTCACAAATATTTGCGAAAATAAGATTTGTTCGAATTTAAAGCAAAAACGGTACTTTAATAGCCGTTTCTCATAGTAAGCATGTCTAGGCAATTAGAGTTATTTTGGTTTTGTGCAAATGAGAGAATATGTCTTCGCTGGCAAAATTACAATTTCTAGATAGAACAGTAAAACCTGTTGTGTTTGTTAAGCTTATCTCCAAGTGCAGTCTAGATGGTCTTAATGTATGCATGTAAAAATTCAGTATTATATCAATACTCGGCCACGTTGTTTTATGAAACAGATATTTTCAAGTGTAATATCAAATTGATTCCAGCAACGTTTAACATTTCCTAAATGCTTGCACTATTTCGAAAAGTTGTAAGTTTTTACATCTATTATATATCTTGGACGCGATTTTTTAAATATTGTTATACCATGTGTTTGAATGATTAACATTATAAATACATAAAATATGTAACCATTGTCCTTTCCATAAGGATTGCACATAATATGTGTTTTAAAGATAAATGATTGTTGTTGATGCGATACTGGTGTCAGCGTTTCCGTACATTCTATACAGCATAAGTTATAAGGTACAAATCTAAATTAATTTCAAAACTTAAGATTGCTTTTATCAGATATTAAGACCAGAATTATGTAGCAATGAAATTATAGAATACACAAAGTTATCCCTACGACATTCCTAAACGGCCAGATTTACGCATATATGGATGAAGTCTCTAAATATAACAAAATACAGCAAACACTACATAAAGTAAGCCTTTTTCTGTGTCGATCCTTTAAGCCTCAGTCACACATTCAGAATTTTACTACCGTCCTTGATATTACCAGTCCCGATTAAAATTTGTCAAAAGTATGATCAAGATCCTATGAATCGTGGCTGAAAATTCAAACTTTATCAATTTATTGTGCAGGAAGTATCCCAACTCAGCCGTTTTCAGCTGAATTCGTCCCGATTATCCCGTTCTTAAACAACGACTTCTCTTGTAGTAAGAACAAATATTTAAGAAAGGGGCATAATGTTGTTGCTTGTTTTTGTTTTTATTACTTGAATAGTAAAAGTGTTATCAAACAAAATAGGGCACTGACAGATCGCAAGCGGTCAAGAAAACAGTATATAACAAGTAATATCTTTAAAAAAAAAGATGGTCGACGTAGGTGACGTAATAAACACATTTTGTGTTTCAGAAGGCTCCCGGGCAGTACACTGCTTATTCCGGTACCGAAACGCTAGCCAATAATCAATGACGCTAGATGTCCGGCCCCGGACAACACCTCGTTGAATACAAAAGTTGATCTTCGTACTGTCCAGAAACCTTGACATAACGTGTTCTGTTTTTTTCTTTTTTTGCAACATGATTTATTATAAATAACTATAATATAAAAAAATATACACATTTTGTGTTTCAGAAGGCTCCCGGGCAGTACACTGCTTATTCCGGTACCGAAACGCTAGCCAATAATTTGCAGATTCTGATTTGTCACATTATAACGAAGTTGGTTAGCAACGCGTCCATACCAACGGAAGTTCAAATCAAAAGTATACGACTTCGTCGAAAAATGATTTGTAAATTATATTTCCGTATCAATCAGGATGTTTATTGCTACATATACTAAATGTGTGTATCTCTATCTATCTATCAATACTGCAACACCCTCTTTCGAGTATTATGTGCAGGTGCGTGTCTGTGCGAGAGTTTAAAAAGAAGAAATGTAAAGGAGAAAAAGGAATACTATACATGTATTTGTGAGAGTTAAAATAAAAAGTTGATAGTGTTTAGTTAAGAAGAGAAAATATACAGCTAAAATAGATAAAAACAATATTTTCATTTTAAACCTGGTGGGGAAGAGTGGTCACTACCTGTCTAAATTGGTCCAGGGTAGGGACCTGCACAAGTTCAGATGGCAGTGAGTTCCAGAGGACTATAGTTGCTGGGAAAAAGGAATATTTGTAATAGTTACATGGAGTAAGGATCTGCCTGAAAGAAAGAGGGTGTGAGTGTCGGGTGAGACGGAGGATGATTGAACATAAGCGGGTACGGGCACTGCAACCAGTCCATGCACAATCTTGTAAAACATTAGGAGTCTGGCATCAGATCTCCTATTTTCCAGGGAACGCCAACCTAACTTATCTAACATATGGGAGACACTGCTGTATGTAGAATAGTCCTTAGTAACCTATCGCGCAGCTCTAAGTACGTTAGTAGTTTATCTAATCAGAAGATCTAGGTAGTTTTGTAAATGTTTGGCGCAATTTATGGTTGCCATGACATAGTTGTAATACCATTTTAGTAACAGATTTTATCGTAATGATATATTTAAACATGGAAGATATCCTAGCAAATTGAATAAGCTGTGATTTGTATACTCCATTTGATGTAGCAAGGGGAACATCGCCACCGAAATGAGGATAATTTACAGTACTGAAAATGTCAAATTTCATTGTAGATATTTCCAAGAAATTACTGTCTAAATTTAAGTATAGTGGATTAATAAGTTGGCTTTATATAGCTTTGACTCTTTAGTTTATTTGTTGTTGTTTTCATGTCATAAACGAAGAAGCTACTATAATGTTGAAAATGTCATACAAGAATCTGGATGTAATGCTGAATGCATCAATCATATCATTTAAAATACAAGTCTCTTCTATAACGGTATAACAATGAATCAGTAATTACAGGTGTGCCCTTAGTTTCCCAAGGCTTTGAAACAACATCACTTTAGACTTCAGTCCCATAATATCATATATTACAGGAATGGCACCCAATACAAAGACTAGAGAATCGCATATCTCAGGACTATTGCTTGTAACCATTTTAGTTGTGATTAGTCAAAAGGTGTTAATTTCATTTCTTGATAGAAAAAAGTATGTATCTTTTGTATAATTTGTATATGATGATAACTGTAATAAGTTTACATAGGTTTTCATTCATAACTATTTTTTCTACTTTCAGATATAAATCAGTATTTATATTATGTGGTCTTAAGAGTCTTGAGGTACCAGATCAATTAACTATTTCGAAAGACACAAACATTAGCACAACTAGTAATATTGTAAATGTAAAAAAGATTCAGACAAAGGCGATCAAACGTAATTTCACTGTGTGTCTGTCTCCGCTTCACTTTCTTTACAGAGAAGAACATCGCTTTTTGGAGTGGCTAGAAATGAATATCTTACTAGGGGTTGAACGATTTTACGTGTATGTTCACAGCTGCACGAGGAATGTGTTGCAACGTTTGCAAACTTATCAAAATAAAGGTTATGTCGTTATCATAAACTGGCCATTACCGTCATATCTCTGCACACCCACTAAGAAGATTTTGCACAATTGCGGACAAGTGGCAGCTCTGAATGACTGTCTTTACCGAACTAAGGGATACAGTTCATATGTTGTAGTTCTTGATGTTGACGAGTTTATTATTCCTCAAGTAAAACAAGACACAACATGGAAAGATATGATGTTAAGACTTCCAAAAGCTTCTGCATATAGTTTTCGGAACGTTTTCTTCTTAAAAAATAATAGCAATACGAAAACCACCCTTGGACTTATGACACAGTCGCGTTTATTCAGAGAAGATTGTATATACAAAAAACACAGTAGATCAAAATATTTTGCTTCGACTGATAATACAGAAATACTAGGCATTCATTCTCCCTGGAAACTGAATGGGACTGACCATATTGTCAGCCCTGAGATTGGATTAGTGCATCACTATAGAAAGACAGTTGTCAGGTGTACTAACGCCAAATTGATTGAAAGTAATATAACAAAGAAATATTCCATTGAGCTTCAGAAAAGAATGGCAGGCCTCTTTAATAATTAATAAGTGTTTTGGCCATGTGTATCATTACCAGATATCATTAACATAAGTATTTAAAGTGTTTTAAAGTTTGTTCCTTACTTTGTTGTAGTTCTGTATTTGTATACAATAAATCTTGCTTGATATTAAAGCTGTTTTATCCATTTGTTGTTAAGGCAAACATAAAATGAAATAGCGATATATTTGTCGTTGTGAATCAAGGCTAATAAATATAAAAATACACGTGTTGGTGTTGTGTGATAATATGTATACGCAGCAAATATTAGATGTTGTACTGTTTGCGAGAATAATTA
Organism: Saxidomus purpurata; assembly: GCA_022818135.1. Taxonomy (NCBI): domain Eukaryota; kingdom Metazoa; phylum Mollusca; class Bivalvia; order Venerida; family Veneridae; genus Saxidomus; species Saxidomus purpurata. The sequence continues at coordinate 58,014,888 of JAFMSR010000004.1, read as the reverse complement.
CGTTATTTCATGGTGGCGTAGCCTTCGAGATTTGACGTAATTATCCAAGTCAACAGTACAATGTATTATAGCACATTTGCTCTGTTGTACTATTGTAACTTCCTCTATTGTAGATAGAGTATGTGTTCTATGACACATAGATAACAGTAACGCTTCGTCTAATGAAAATATTTCATAATCAACAATTAACATACATTTTATATGAAACCGCCTTTAATGCCACAGGAAATCATTGCATAAGAAATCTCTGATTTTTTATTCGTTGTAGTTTTTCAGCCGTATTAAGATCGCATGAGGTGATCAAGTAACGCACACATACCGTTTCTGGGCCGGCTTGGATAAACTATGTGTATTTGAACAATTGATGATGGAAAAGAGGTATTCATTAAATCAAGGTCATGATGATGGAAGCTCTGCTATGTTTAGCCTAATTCCACAGTTCATTTCAAAAAGTGTATTGCCACTTGTCGTTAACAGGTTAAAGCAAGCAACAGTTCAATACATATTGTAGTTAAGACGGCAAACTGGATTGTCTGAACAGAGAACATGTCTAACTTTACCGTTATCAGGCTAAGCAGGGGTCACCCGTATCTTTAACATTTTCAGTCTGGCTAAATATTGCTGTTAAAATGCTTAAACTGACGTAAGCTTCCGTTTAAAACAGCTTAAGATGTTTACATATTGACATTAAAGACTAAACCAGTCCTACTATGGCCTTTAATCGATACACCGTGCCGCTTATGGCTAAACCAGGCTGTATGGTGCCGTTGATATTATAAGTCAGACAAAACGCTACCGTTTGACAGATTTGCGTTTCCGATTTAAAGGTTAGGGTTATAGTAAGAATTAAGGGTTAGAATAAGGGTTGCGCCCATCCCGTCTTCGAGTGTCCACGCCCCTCTCAGCCTTGGTTCTAGTACCTCCTTCAGGTTCCCTTCCTCTCAGCGCCAAATTACTCTTGTCCAACATGCCCGTAGTCCCTATTCCATGTTCACATCCCAATAATCTCGGCGTTGCTCCTGTCCAGGTCCCACTACCAATCCTGCCACGTTTCTTGTCAGCCCAGTGCATGCCTCGCTACCGTCTCCGAGTACATGGGCCCATCCCATCCCGCCTCCTAGCGCCCCGTTCAAGTTCCATTCCTTTCAATGTCCTAGACCCCCTTGTCTATCACGCCCAGTGTCCCTAGTCCTTGTTAGTCCAGCCTATAGTTCCATCCACACCTTTGACCAAGTCATGTCAACTTCGTGTCTCCTTCCTGGTACCAATTCCGCCTTGTTCATGTCGGTCCTAGTACCCCGTAAATGTCTTCGAGTTCCAAGGCACCTCCAAACCCAGGTTATAGTGCATCAGCAGGGTTCCTGACCTCTTTTTATTCCAAAGCCGCTTGTCCAACACGTGGAGTGTTCCTGATTCATATTTAGTTCAGTCCCCAGACCCATCCTCAAGCGCCGTCCCAGTATGAATACTCATCGAGGCTCTGTCCCTATCGGTTCAAGAGACTGTCCTGCTCCCGTCGCTTATTGATCCGGCCCCTTTTATTCCATCTTCTTAGTGCCCAACTTCTGATTTCCCGCAACCGAAGCGCCGTAGTAAGCGTTTATAAAAAAAGCCATCAGCTTTCTACTCCACCTTTTTTACCAATAACATTATGTTTATATTTTGTAAATGTTATAAATTGATAAAATAGTGTTTAAACTGAACGCCCTAATGCCCTTGTCCAGTGTCCCTGTTCCATGGTCAGTCAAGCCCCAATACTATCCACCCTATTTCAAATAACCCCATCGTGGCATATGTCGGTCATTATGCATGTCCTGCTGCACCAGTCCCTCCTTCCCATCGTTATGGTCCCCGCTTCAAATATATCGTCCTCTCAACTCCAATGTGCAACTTTTCCAACACGACCAGTTCAATTTCCAGTCCATAATCCAGTCAACTACAGTGACCTAGTGAACCTGTCGGGGCCCAGGTCACAGTACCCATCCGACGTCTGTCCAATTGTCTTCGCCGCCCCTTCACTGACTGCCTCGACCAATTAAAGCTATCGTTATAGTGTCCCTTTTAAGGTCATCTCAGCCTCCAAGTGCCCCTTGTCCAACATGCCAAATGTTCCTAATCTATGTTCAGCCGAGTCCATCCAAATGTTAGTGTCCCAGCCGAAGCTCCAGTTCAGTAACGATCCTTCCTCGGTCTATGTCGGTCAAGTGCCTGTCTAGCTGTCGCGCCCGAATGCCCTGGCCCCTCCAAGCCTCCTCTCTATTGCCCCCCCCCTTCCTTACTCTTAGCACCCCACTGTCCTTTGATCAACATCTCTGATGTTCCTGTTCCACCTCGAACCTTGTCGGTTCCCAGTGTATACACCGTCCCCTGTCCTGTCCTAACCCTGTTTTCTCGTCCAAATGTCACTTTCAAGTCCGGAAATACCCGTTTCGTTCCGAAACCTAGCACATCTTGAATATGTCACTCATTTCCTGTCAAAGGAAAGTCTTATTTTTAAATGATAGAATCGAGCAAAATGCATATGTGTTCCTATTGATACAGTCACTTATGTCATGCATTAAGCCGTGCTTTTGGATTTATTACAAGGTCGAACATTATTTATTAGGATTCAGGTGTAAACTGTCTGTCTGTGTTCTTCCGTCTGTACGCAGTATAAGGCAGAACGTGTGTTGGCCATAAAAATCACAGTTTTCCAATGCAATGCTTTCAATAATTTCAATACATTGTAGAAGAAATCGACAGGATAGAGATACATTAATTAAATACATTGTATTAATGCCTAAAGATATATGTCTTATGTCGGGCCCAATCCGTCGTTAAAGCAAGAGTAAATTTGGTCGAAGTAAGGGAAAGTTTGTTTTTAGGTCCCCGCCTCGAGGTCTCTTCCGCGAATTATTACTGCAATATCATTGCACGTGCTGTGGAATGGATATAACATAGTCCTACACATTTATAAAAATATTGTCCTAATTATGTGTCTATGAACTTAAATTCAAGATATGTAATAGACTTATTTATACATGTAGATTACATAATCCTACACATTTATAAAAATATTGTCCTAAATAGTTGTCTATGATTTTAAATTCAAGATATGTGATTGCGGATTGTTTAGGAAAATGTTTGTGCAAGTGGTAAATAGGTTTTGCACACGTTTAGAAAGAAGTGAACATAACTTATTTTATTGTACACTTGTTTAATTAAACGGGAATGTAAGTGAAGAAGTGGAAAGTTCTTTGCACACATATTATTAAATGAATCAAAATCACCTACTAAAGTAAAATAAAGAAGTAGTAGTATTATGTAGCTTACAATATAATCACTCGATGGTTGAGTTTAGCGTGAATGGTTGCATACATTGCCTTTACATTAATACACTAATCATAACACAAGTTTTTGATATTTACTGAAGTTCCTTCAACATTTGACTTTTCTCATCTGTTACATTTTCTTTTTAACAATATATTTGAGTTTTGGTTTCATCAATTATAGTCATCGCTTAAAAAGAAAAGAAAGATTCTTTAAGTTGTCATATGTGGAACATTTTACTCAAGTTTAAAAGAAGTAGGAAACTGTCCCTCGAAAGGAAGAAAAAATGAATTTGGAATTCGCAATAACTTCTCGAGTAAAGACACTGTTATAAGACCCGCTGTTAAACTTTGTATCACAGTTTCCTTTTATTAAAATATAATTACATCACTAGAGTAAATACAGCATCAAAACATACTAACGTTAATTTGCTATGAATTTTAAAAACGCGCGGAGGTCTAACCTGTCCTGTAACTCATTCCTTGCCATATATTTAGGAAATATATTTCTCAATTGAGCGATATACCGGTTAGTATATCACTGTTTGGAGTGATTAATTACGATGCATCTAAATGTCACACAGTGATATACTAACCGGTATATCACTCAAAAGTAAAATCTATTTCCATTCTTACACATTAATTTTAACAAAAACTGTTCGAAGGGGTACCATGTTATGCGCTTACACGAAGTTGCTGCCTTGAACTTGTAGTATTCCGTGCATTCCTTGCAATTCATGACATTTTTACTAATCTTTTTACTCCTCAAATAAAACGCTATTTGTCTTACTTTGTTGTTGCTGATATTGCTTGCGATACAAGAAGTGTAGAAAATTTTGCTACGAGTTGTTTTACATTACAACAATACAAATCCAAGCATATCAGCGCATGCACACTCATATAATTATGTTGTGTCAAAATTACGAGGGAGGGTATTTTAGCAGTTAAAAATAGTTCCGGAAGCCTTGAGTGTTATACTTGGTAGGTATATCACGCTCAAATCCTTATTTGCCTATATAGGAGAAATTTGCAGTAGTGTTAGAATTATGGTTTTAGTCTTAAAATGTAGGGAAAATTAGCACATGATTGATGGTCTACCCTGTCGTCCTGTGACCTCATTCATTGTCTTACTATTTTGATTATGGTCTTAAAATGTAACTAGAAAATACAAGTACATGTACATGTATCCTGTATAAAATCAAAACATCATGAGGATTAATACGGCGTGAAAACATTGACAATGCAAAAAAGAAACGATTTCCTAAATCATTTGGCACACGATTGATGGTGTTACGAGTGTGGTCTAAAAATGTAGCTATAATATAGGCCTACATTAATAAATATCTCATATTAATAAACCTATATCATAAGACTTATCATAACATAACAATATATGAATTGTGGTAAAATAACGATTTGCGTCGAAACCCGCTCAATGATCTAAAATATCTTGTGACAGTTTTGTTCTGGTCTTAAACTGTAGCTGGGACACCGAACTACATGTACATGCTTGATATAACAAATATCTAATAGCACTACGACGGAGGACATGATGTCAGAACCGTAAGGTTTTCTTTGAAATTGTGCTCATGATTAATGGTGTTCAATCTCTTGTGAACTCATTTATTGTCTTATAATAATGATTGTGGTCTTAAAATGTAGCTGGAATATTGACCAACATGTGTTCATTTATATAATCATATCTATATAATAGGGCTTAATTGCATAACAGCATTGGACATGATGTCAAATACTTATGGTTTTCTTCGTTTTTGGCTTATGATCAATGGTTATCATATTCTGCTATATTTTGTTTCTCACTGGCAGTTGACAAACTCTTAATAAAACTTATTTTTTTTCATTTTTAAAAAAGAAAATGTTTGCATTCACATTCGTTAACACCAACAATCAAAATATCGTGATCGGTTTTCCTAGCAAACAACGAAACAATGAAACATGTACATCCAAGTATGTACGTCTGCATAGTCACTTCAGGGTTCAGTTGTCATGTTAAGAAAATGCATTTACCTACGCTAAAACACGCATAGCATTTTCTAACGAACAGAAAAACTACATGATTAAAATTATTTACTTTATTTCCTAACTAGATCTACCTGCATGTTCAGATCTCAGCGATTGTAAACATGTCGCCAATGACCCGAAAACAATTCAGAGTTCTTCCCTGTGCCACAACAGTTCGCGATTTGGATAAGTTGTAAATCGGATATTTAAAAAGTTTGCTCGTTGTTTGTTGCATAGCGGCCATCTTGGTGAAATATGTCGTGTTAATTTAATAAATACTCATTTGTTTTAAGGAATCTCAATCTTCTATTATATTCCCTTCAGATAATTTTAGATGCGACATCGTGGATATTTTACCAAGTACTCAAAACATAATATACTACAATTTTTTCAAAATATTTTGGTGTCGCAAGTGAGCCTTCATATTTTTCGTATTTGTTGATGTGAAAGATGTAAAAAGCAGTTTTGGCAAAACCAGGTGTGCTTTTTGCCATTATATCTAATTGATGGGAAATTAAAATTAGCCGCTACCTTACAGAAATTTAAAGATAAAAAGTCATATTTCAAAAATACTACTACAGTTTTATTAAAATTCAACTTCAGGATTTTTGAATTTACAGGGCGACAATAAGCTATTCGTTAATTTTGCCCTTGAAAAAACAAATAACCATTTCTCACCAAATTTCGATTAGATACTAACTTTAAGAAATTATAATTGTTTTGGTTGTGTATAAAATTTGAATAAATTTGAAACACGATAACACTGTTAAAATAAATATTTTGCCACTTTGCGTTTATAAACTGGTAAATTGTAGTCAACTTTTTAAAAAAACATTTAAAACAGAAAGTGTGGTCATCTTGACCTATTTTCCAAGTAACATTCGTAAATTTATATTCGCCGATCTGAACATGCACGTTTGAACACATTGAAATTTGAATATTCACTGGTTTCTAACTTTGAGTGTAATATGCGGATAAACTTTCTCGATTTTGACTTTTTTATAAATATTATAAAAACAGCAATAACGCATATTATATCATTTTCCGTGAACAAATCGCACTTACCAGTACTTTTCATTGAAATTACGGATATCGTTGCCTCTGAATTGCTTTATCGACCGCAAGGTAGTGGTTAAAGAGCAGCATTCTAGTTCTAGCAATGCGGGTTCGAATCCCGTGAGTACACTCTTTTTCATGATTACTTATTACATACAAGAAATGTGGCAATCTTAAAGGTTATGTGTGTATCACACTACGGAGGAATGTGTTTCGAAGACTGGCAACTGCACAATACCCGCGTCCCGGTGACATATACCGATGGCGGGCAAATCTGCCTCTTGGATGCCTTGCCAAGTCCTTCCTTACAGTTGCCTCGCTAAGGGGAATGCACGAGGGCCCTTTTCAGGGTTATCTTTTCTTGCCCTTTGAAGGGCTTATGTCATTCACACCTAGATGGCATTGACCGCATGAATGACCTACTTTTGTCAGGAAGTGACGCGGAAGGGTACCTTCTTGCTTCAAAGACAGGTTGCTGCAATGTGTGTTCTCGGGAATTAGGGCTTGCACCTCAACTCCTGTACTTGATTTCGCAGGGGAGAGTCCCCCGTCGAAATGGAACACCTAATGCAAGGGCCGCCTTTGATATATAAATAGAAATATGTGTTAGTGTTTCGATGCACGAAAGCTAAAGAACATCATTGTATACCAATGTCAGGAACACACAAAGTAACAACTTGCCTTCACCGCTGGACATGGGAATACTCCTATTTAGGTTCAAAATCTACTTAAATGTATCACAGGAGAGATGCTGGGTTCGGCAATGTTACATAGGTGTGTTGGCGTATTACTAATTTGGGTACAGATTTAGATTAAGTGCGGTATGTCCAAATTAATCTGTCCAAATAGACCAGTTAGATACATTGTTATTTCCACATCATGCTTTGTTCACTCCACCTATATATGGTAGTTCATGTACATAATATATCCAGACCTGACCTCTTGGTCGAGTAAAAGGCAGCTGCACCGGTATTAAACGACCAGTGAAAATTACTGCATCTCTTTGTCTAGCATCAGTATTTATATATGAAATCTTGCAACTGTCATATATACATCCATAAAATCCACTTAACACTACATCCGGTATGTACGTTTAAAATACAGGGGGTTTAAGCCATGTTATCTTAAAGATTTTAGCGCTGTGCTGTCCGTCACGTTTTAGCGAGATAATATCATTACACTGATTTGGTATAATGTTCGCCAACAAATAAAGGATATAAATTTAACGTAAACTGTCTGAGTTGATAAAAGTTTCAAATTATAGTGATATCGACGTAAAATGGTTTTAAAAATATCAAAAAATAATCACAGGTTTACTTACGTTATGTCTATGTCAATCAAACACTTACACTGTAATTAAAAGTACGTCGAAATTGTGGCAAGATTTTGCGTACTGTAAATAATACTGCAACTGTAAAGAAAACGTTTCGTTAGAAAATGTAAATCCTCATATTTCAATTAATGAAATCTCTATTTTATTTACAAAACATGTAGCGTCGTTCATATGTGTATATTTTATTAAACTAGAATAGTGTAGTTATGATGGTATAACTGAATGATATAGAAACAAAAGCTGCATAGAATTAATTCCAGACATTCAAACCGGGATCCAATTCTGCCAAACGCATCAAAAGCGGAACGAAAATGTATATTTTGTATACAAATATATATATTCTATCACTTTTATCTTTTTAAGATAGTGTTTTGATAACGCCTCGAAAAAACATTCCAAAGTATAAAATCTATACACAAAAGACTCAATGGGAAATATCATAGATAGATTATTCAAAGGTTCAAAATTGAAACAAAGTAAGTTAATAAGAATAGATCATTCACTTAAAACTGTTATTTACTTTGATCTGAATGTATTCTTCAATCAATAAAAAAGACAAATTTTTGTTTTGCATTATTTATTCACAAATTACAATAAAATTTTGACATCAAAAACAATGATGACGTTGCCTTACGTCAATGAGTGCATTTTGTGACTTATATACAAACAGCACGTTGAAATCCCAGGACCACATTGACAAGTAGCTCTAGTTTTACCAAGAAAGATGTCTGACCGACAGAAGTAACCTTTATTTATACCAAAAATATTCATAACTTTAAGTCAATGTACATGTTAGAAATATAAAGCAGTATTTTTTTAAATGATACGGTAATAGTCTTGTCAATACAGCACTGTGTTTCCCGTTATTGTAAGTTCCAACCTTTATAAGTTGTTGTAAAACAACTAAAACTGAAGGAATTGGAAGCAAGTTTCATATTCTGTTTCATATCAAATCACCATATTGGACTATATTCAATAGAATGAAACCTGTTAAACAGAAGCATATTTCACCATCAAGCGGGAGCAGGCCATTAATTAACAATCAAACCTCCAAATCGTTGTTACTTCCCTTTTTCATTACTGTTAATCGTTTACGATTACAATTGATCAGTAGATCAATAGTTTGATTATATGGTCATTCATCAACCTGCCTCGTCACGATCGGTAGCATATGACAGTTTCTTTTTCAACCGTATTTCTTAAACACGTTTTCTTAAAGTGGTTGGAATATAATTTTGACACAATTATTTTGGTAACTGGTTGATTACACAGACACAATATCAACATTGATTAAATGTTAAAAATATATGATAATAAAGTTGGTTATCTGAGTTGACGATTTTACTAAAATGTACACATTTTGTAATCCTCTAATAATTTAGATTCCAAACACCGTTAATATTTAACACCTCAACGTTTAATTAAAGACATTGTTTAAAAATGAGTATTTTCCTGAGTATCTTAACTGAATGTATGCAATGCGAAGAACGGAAGAAAATATAGTTATTTTGTAAGGACGACTATATCGAGGCATTAAACATTTAAAAATGCTTAAAGGTGAAGAATTTTATTTTTATCTAAGTTGCTGTTTTTACCTTGTCGGATAGTTCTATATTTCATAAAGAAAAGTGATAAACCATATTTCAGAGCTCATTGTCGTATGTTCTACACGTCATATTGAAGTTACAAACTTTACATATTGCATGGAACTTTGAATGGAAACCCATTCTTTTCGTGCATTTCAAAAATACAAATATCTATCTTGGAACTAATTGATTATATATGAGTTGCTCTGGTCGAGTTTCCAGAGAGCACGATCTTTATTCATTGGAAGAAATTTACGTCTTAGTGTTGTATGTTCGTTCCTCGGGTGTTATCTCAGGTATATTACTAATCTGAGATCATTCCGACGAATATTACATACACGGTATTTCACATGGCGATGGAACACAAATGACAGAAACAAATAACAAAATAGGTTAAGGCTGGACGACTCATGTGTCATAACCAAGAAGTACGTATTGTACAAGGAACGAATTTTAAATGTATTCCTTACAAGGGCCGAGACGCACTTTCATGTGATTTCTTACCTCCAAACAGTGACATACAAACATATTTTAAGATATTAAATGACTAAGTTATGTGCAATTAATAAAACTTTAAGTAACACGTTAATGAAAGATGATGGATTTGAAGGTGAGTTATTTTTTGTTTAGATATTAAGTATTTGCATGCAGTTTAACCACGGTCAATGTTGACATGGACTATGGGCATGCAACATACTATTTGAAAGGTAATTATCGACAAAACATTGAGTTATAAAGATCTATAATGAGAAATAGAATGAAATATCGGCATTTAAATATATACGTTTTAGTTACGAAAATCTGATATTGATCTACTGACTATTTATTAAACTCTTCAAGGTTGATTTCATTTGAATGAGTCTCGCGAGCGACGAGTACTTGTTTCGCAATCAAGAAAAAACAAGAGCCATGTTACACATGGTTAATCCCCCCGCCGGGAAGAAGTTACCTGAAGGTTGTACTTTCGTACATTTTACTTGGTGAGAGGAAATCCTTAAAAAGCCGGACGGACGGAGACCTTTTCTTATATCCCCTTCGCCTTTTGCGGGAGATAAATAAATTTGTGACTGCCAGAAATAGTTATAATAAAAACGATCCATATTGTTGCAGTTGTATTCCCTGGCAGTAAGAGCTTAGCTATGAAAGAGGATTAATTCTCAGAACAGTAGTTAATATAACTCGTGTCTTTCCATTTGGCCCCGTGTTCACAAAACTGAGTTTGAAATTTCAAACATAATATCAGCTAAGCTTGATTTTTTTCTCAACTCAGTTTGAGTTCAAAAATGCTGTTCACAAAGGATACAAGACGAAACAGTAATGCAGACATAAAAGACGCCGCCAAATATGTTTTTTTTTCATTTTAATAGCTCTCCGTAAAGTGATTATCACATAGTTTTTCATACACTATTATCTACTTGAAATGAGCGAATGTTTTACAGGAGTTGCATAAACGGATTCGTTCAGGATCATTTGAAATATAAGACAAACAGCATATCAACTAGTATTCCTTTGTATCGCACAGACGCAGTTTTAACTACATTTACTCATAACATCTAACTTAACATCATAATAACATACATGACTTTAGAAGATATTTCAAGTAAAATAAAGACTATATTGACAAATATCAACATATTTCCGCTGAGCTGCGCTTTCCGATATAAGACCTCAATAAGACCGTAATGTGAGTCGCACTTTAAACATGTCCGACAGTCTCAGAATGGATTTCTATTAACGAAATTTATGATTTTCTTTATTTATAAGAACGGTAAATGCTATTCTTTATAAAAAAAATCAGAAGAATTATACAAATATAACAACTGGGCTTATTTTTATTGAATTTATGCAGATGTAAGCACTAATTTACATTTCGACGCTTTGACAAATCTATTCAGTGTGATTTTCAAATTGTCATTCTAATTTTCTTATTTAATTGCATGTATTAAGATATTTAGTTTGCGGACATAGTTCTGATTTACTTATATTTTCTTGAAGTTTGTGTACAAATCAAAGTTCATGTCCTGGAGGCCTCGAATGTAGAACAATTACGTGTTTAATTTTAATGTTTTACGAAGCTATTCATAGACTCGCGTCCATGGATCAAATCTTTTTTGCATTTCATTTTGCATTATCAGTTGAGAAAAAAACGGTCTGAGCTGATAATAATTTGTGTTGGTGTAAGCGGTTTAAAGTGTTCGTCACGTACAGCCATTCACCTGTCGTCTGCAGCTGTCAAAATGGAAAAGACCGACATACTACCAAACTGGTCAATTGCTGAAAGAACTATAGCAATAGGTCTGATAAATGAATCATACGACCAGCTGTTTAATAAGTTTAAAGGGTCATCGTCGGGGGCGACCCAGAAAACGGATTGCCGATAAATTGAATAGGTGAGTTTGCCAATTGTGTTATTTTAAATCTCGTCATGTCATAATTTACATTATTCATTTATAGTCTACTAAATTTGAGGTTGTTCAGTGTTCAAAGCAAACATAATTCACACTGAAAGAAATTATGATTACCAAGCCAGCATTTTGAATCATTCTTTATTTCTATTTGCATATTTCTAAATCCTACTATCATTTCGCATTATTTATTATTTGTTATTGTGAACTGAAAGTGAAAGTAGGAGACCTGGAAACAGAAAATCATATTCAATGCCTCTTCTCCAAAACCCCTTTGTGGATTTTCATAAAATTTTGCAGCTAGCATCAGTATGATGTCTAGTCTGTGCATGTCATAATTTGGGGTCGCTTACTCAAAGGTCAACTTTGGACGGGGGGGGGGTATATACACGGTTTTTTTTTAAAAACAACTTCTAGTTTTTTTAGTACACAAGTTGCTTTTCACGGAAAATGTCAATTCTCTATGTCCCCGCAGCCGGCAAGGGGTCTGACATGAAAGGATGATAGATAGATAGGAAGCCTTTTTTGTTTTATGCAATTTTATTGAAAACAAAATGCTCTACTGATAACAGTACAGCCCTTCAATTCCGAGAAGCTTTATTTCGGACACTTGTTTTAAAATGCTTGATTTTGATGTTGTTGTAGATTGTCTATTGTCAATCTGTCAGAGGTTTGCTTTCAACTAAGCTGACAGCAATTGCTAAACGATATGTTATCATTATTTTTTGAAAACAAGAGAATATATCTGTCCACAAAGCATGCAAGTTTCATTTATTTCTTTTCTTTTATTAACAGTGATATAACATTATTGGCTTTTGGCAATTTTAACTGAACCTGGAATGTAAATTTATTTTGAGTTGGCAAATCTAAGAATACTTGCTGTTTTACCATTTCAGTTTAAATTAAGTCCATGTAAAGGATTAAAAGAGCAAATAAGCTGATAACTTAGAAACTAGCGTACTATCTATTGAAAAAATGTCTGTAGTTTTTTTATAATTTCAGTTCTGGCATAACACAGTGTTTGCGTAGTGTGGAACATATAAGGAGGATGTATGCAAATGTGAAGCAAGGAGGTAAGAGCTAAAAATGAACTCAGTTACCTGTATATTTGTTCTCAATATTACCCCAAACGCACTGATAGTATTCTATAGAAAACTGTAGAGGATATTCAGTGGCTGTGACAGGGTTTACTTTCGGTGATGTACATATTAAAGTAACGAGTGTCTACTGTCTTTCTAACAATAGAAATGGATAATTATAACTCTAATGTAATTCAGCAAATTTGTAATAACATGTAATTGTTTTGTTCTATATACTATATTTCATGCACTGTTTCAAGTATTTTTATATGATTTTTGGTTGTACTCTGGCTAAGTTTTACCTGATAACAGCACTGGTTAGTAGACTAGCTTTAGACAAATTTGGTATTATTCATCTGTTATAAAACAAATATTTCAGGGCCAGTTAACCAGGCTATTTCTTCAAATAAAAGTTTGCAGTAAACTTTAAACAGAGTGTGCTGGTCTTACCTATAAAATCAATGTAAATATATAAAATGCTTACATTATAGCCAAGGAAAAGGAGTGCAGTAAGAAGAAAACTGGTGGTGGGCCACCGCCTAATTTAACGGAATCCGAGGAGAAGGTAAGCAAAAGTTTCTGCTTGTTACAAAACGGTATGTTTTATAAGTATTTAAAAGTTAACTCATGTTTTAATACATTTTTTTTTACAAATCTTAGCTTTTGTCCTGCAAATGGCAAGCAAGATTGCTTTATGACCATTTATATCATAATTAGACTGCAGTCTGATCTACATTGCTATTCAGTAAGCAATATTTTACTGAACACCTATTTTTACACTAAGCGGTACTATCAAAATTGGTATTCAACTCCACTTTACATACTAAAAAGCCAGGTAAAGGTTAATAAAATACACCAGAAAACAAACGGATATACACGTATGATGTAGAAGCTAAGACGAACATATTGTTTTATTTACACACGTTAATAAAACACAGTACTTATATAAAGTTGGCTGTAAATGACTGGACAGTCAAACCTTTATATCCACTTTGATTTTAACACAAATGAGACTGCATAAATATGTTATATAGTATAATAATATGTTTGTGATAACCACAATGTCTGTCTTTTTTAGCTCTACTTGACTAAGTCTAGCAGAGCTTATGAAATATGGTTTGTCTGTCGTCCGTCTGTCGGTAAACTTTTCCTTGGTGGCTCAAGTCGCAACTGTCATTCAATTTGATGAAACTTGTGGATAAGAACCCCTGTAACTTGTTCATGTCCCTCTTGTTTTAAGGGTAAATGTGTCAAAGGTCAAAGTCACAGTGATGTCCGATAGCATTTCCTTGAAAACACTGTACAGGTCACAAGTTTCATTAAACTTTCATCAACCTTGCTCAGGAGGCTCCCTTTATCATGTGGATGATCATTATAGCTTTAGGGGTCAATGGGTTAAAGGTCAAGGTTACAGTGACCCGGTTAGAGTTTTCTTGATATCGCTCTTGAACTCGCAATTTGCATTTGACTAAGATGAAACATGCTGATAAAGATCCCTGCAATTTGTAAATGTTCCCTATAGTTCTTGGGGTCAGTGTGTCAACGTTGTTGTGTATCTTTCAAAGATCGCTATTTAGTTTGACGTCAGTCTGTGTTGCAAAGATGTCGGAATTTTAATAAGTCAAACCTATCTCGAAACTACCTCTTGTATATTCCAGTATAAGTTTTGACATTGAAAATCACCGGATGGAGACCATGTTAATAAGACATGTCTTTGTAAAATTTAAAGGTTCATCTTCCTTTCTTACCGGTTGGTCATACACATGAAGACATCGGTGCCGAATTCTCCAAATTGCCGATCTGCTGCGAAAACATGACGCTGAGACACTACCGGCATTGCTTCATTTTCTGCCAAATGCTGTACAAACACAAGTATTATATGAAGTATGGCAATAGTTGGCGCCTTGTATTAACGCTGTGGTAAACATTCAAAGCATTTACATTTCAAGTTCACTAAAATTTCTGAAGACATCACATTTCAGTATAAAGCATCGTGTATGATATGGCCATTATCAGAAAATTCTGTATTAAACAACCTACAAGTGGTTCTCCAAAAATCCTATTTCCTGACTATGGCAAAACTATTACTTATTGATGTACATAAAATAATAAATAGATGACTTTTTCAAGAAAAACATAACTCGTAAAATGTCTCTTTTGTGAACAAATGCCAAAGTAGCTATCCACCTAAACATTGAAGTCAACAATAAAATGAAGGTTCAACGGCAATACAAAATATGACATTGTTTTAATTCGTCATGTAATTACTGCTTTGGTTTGGACTGAATCCTTTAGATTTGGAGAAGACACCTTCGATTTATTAGTTCTCACTGTTTTTAAGTTATTTCAGCATGTATCCAGTCTAAGGATGTGTCTATTTAAGGGAATGCAATACTTTCATATTATAAACACGAGATAAAATTATATATGCATGATATGGCCTTCTTTAATTTGAAACCGTGGAAAAACCAAGCCATGAAACAAATCAGTAATTGATTCAATAATAAGTTCATGCCCTATCCCTTCCGTGAAACTACATGGTTCAGTTAGCTTGCTGAGGCCAAAGCAATTTTACTTAGACTTAAGAACAATTCAGGAACTGTTGGGTCGATTTTGTTCAGATTTTATATATTGTAGACGGAATGGGATTGAAACAATGTCTGTATAAATGTATTAAAGGGTTATTGAAATACTCAATGTTCTTACATATGTTTTTTCTTCGATCTATATTTCGTTTGTTTCACAATTAGCAATTTTGTGACACAAATACATATTATATAAAGATATGTCATGAAAAAGATACAGTCTTTGAAACATTTAAGGATTTTTTATGCATGTTTTATCTCTCCCATCAACTTTGTTTTTTATTCCTTAGGTATCTGCTGAATGTTAAATTGTCACAAGATGAATTGCATATATAACACGGGTTCATTTCAATAGTGATAATTTGCTATTGCTTAGTTTGTCTTGAATATATAAATGGATATAAATTTTCTCTAATGAACTAATGCTAGAAATGTAAGAAATTTTAACGACATCAAGACAAATAATTCGTAACTTATATGTCGATTAACAACATTTTCTAAAAGCCGTGAACTATTTGCTTCAGTGAAAATGAAATATGCTTCCTTTCATCGGATCTGTGCATTGAAAAGGAACTTTAGATCAGTTTTCATTTTATTGCTATTGATGTCAGTGTTACTATTCAAGGAATACTTTTATTCTTGGGATGGTACATTCTTTAGGAGATATGACGGTTCCGCCGGTTATAAATCGAAATACAACAAAGTTCACAGATATACTGAAAGCCAAGGACACCCAAATATTTTATTCATTTTTGCCGATGACCTTGGATTCAATGATGTCGGATATCATGGATCTGAGATACGCACACCAGTCATTAACAAACTAGCTAACTCTGGTATTAAATTAGAAAATTATTATGTTCAACCAACGTGCTCACCAACACGCGGCCAATTTCTTTCAGGAAGATACGGGGTAAGATTGTTGCTATTATTATTTTGTCTAAACCTAGTATTAGTTTGTATTTGTGCCGTCAAACGATTGTGAAGTGAATTGATTCAATAAGCAGTGTTTTATATTGCACTATTGAAGATAGTCTTTGAATTATGCTACATGGCCCGGTATTTTCCAGACAAAGACATTTTGTCTTATTAAAATCTATTATTTGTATGCATCTCTTACAATCTGACAGTCCGACTGATGCTATATATGCGTGTATCGATACCTGTCGATATGAAGGTGATATATTGAACATTTGAAATTGTTTCTTTCAAAAAGACTATTTAATCACTCTCGTTGACAAAATGTCAAGCCCCAAAAACATCATTTATGGACTTTAATTTGACCAAGAATTGTACATTTATTATTACAATTAACTAGGCGATTTTAGCTTTAATACGGTACATTTCGTAAATGTTAAAGAGCTTGATTTCGGCATCCAACTGCTCTGGTCAAGCTTTCATGTGAGAAAGAAAGTAAATTGGTGAATCTTTCTGTAACGTTTGGACCTCTTTAGAAAACAATACTTATTTTCTACAATCCGTACCAATACCTTAATTTCAAACGAAAAGCAAACAGAAATATTTAAACAGCTTCTGTTATAAAGATATCTAACAGAAAAGAACAATGATTAAATATTTCAACCTAAGGGATTAACTGAATATATATGAGCGTTTTAGATGTAGGAACTGGACATGTTTTCGTAAAACGTCATCAAAGTGTTTCAGGTTAAAAATACGGTTAAAACTATGTGGGCAGAAGATTCTACACGAACATCAATTACTAATGAATGACTGCTGCTGCCTATCATCTTAAATGTTTTTACATAAATTTTTTTCCGATATAATTTAAAAGACTGTTAACTCTTTTAAGAGGAGATTTACATATTATGTTTCAGTTCAATGATATTAACGCAGTTATTGCCCTTTTATTACATTTTTTTTTTCAAGCATTCATATCCGTTTTATTTCTCACCAACCACAGGCTGGAATTAAAACAAATCCTGTTCCTGACAAGAGGCTATTTCAAACATGTTCTAATTCAAGGGTGTTTACGGCCCTTTTATAATGGGTACATATAATATGTTTAGCACTTTGGTGCATCATTGTATGGGCTAGTTCATATGAATTATGAACTGAACTCAGTGAATTGTTATAGACTGCAAGAGGAGACATATTATCATCATGTTCTAGTTCAAATATTTTTAATGGATCAATGCCCTCTCATATTTTGTCAGACTTTAATTACCGTTTACAGAATTCAGTGTTACAGTGTAAACCTGGTAGCATATGTCATCTATGACAGCACCAACAGCAAAACATTCCTTGCCCAACCTGGATATTTTGCTTACAGTATGTATAAATATTATGTAGAAATTGCATAATCAATTGCGTGATTAAAACGCTTCAGTTTGGACTTAGTATGCCCCCGTTTATGCCTCCTAATGGCTGCCGATTTCCATGCGAGAAAAGTGGCAGAAGCTGTTATAATCTAGTTTGACTTCGGCGATGTCAGGCAAAATTGCTAGACATATAAACATTTTTTTGACTTAAATGATTTTTAAATAAAAAGTCAGATAGGTCCAAAAGTTTTTCACTTTAGATTGTTGAAATTTCTTTAAACACTTTGAACAAATCAGCTTAACTAAGGCTATTCCTTAAAAGAGACATTAGTTTATTTCGCCCGGCGTTTTTCTTGGTAATATAAATGCTACAAGTAATTGTAAACATAAAAAAGTATCCTAGGACTTTGAAAGTAGATTTCTCAGGTAGACAGAGGAACAGTTCAGCCCAGGCGGAGTCAGTTTTTGCTGCGCTATAGCGCGGAAGGTTTAACAACGCGGGAGCAATAAATCCACGAGGCATCGCGCGGCGAAAGGATGTAGACGCTACACCGCGTAGGATATTTACGAGATGCGACATATGTCGCGAGACGCGATGTAAAGAATGAACTTTTTCTTTAAAAATCAATCCATATGTTTATAAACGTTTTGTGAAATTAAATGATAATATCGAATCAAAACGTTTTTTCACGTCTGAATTGAATAAGGAATGTGGTGTCACATAAAACCGTCACGTTTTATATTTAATCTAATTGTGCTTTTTTTATCATTCATTCATTCATTATTTTTTTTGTTTTGCAAATCTGCAAATATCTTGCCTATGGCAATAAAATAAACATGAAGTATGGCAAACAAAAAGAAACAAATACATTTGAAAAAAAGAACGTTACGGTATAATCTATGTACAAAACAAGCAAATATTGAAACATATAATAACCATAAACTATAAATTTAGTGCTTTTTAATAAAGGATTTGCAATAGAACAGACCTGTACTTAGCGCTTAAACACCATATTTCTTGTAGACATACCGAACTACATTTACCATTTTACGTAAACTTGTCAATGTCTCTCTTCATAAATATTATACGCATGTTCCTTCTTTTCGTCATGCGTTGCGGAAAACATTTTGTTGTTATAAATATTTGCCATCTGAATGTATGCATAACTATTGAAACATCAACACTAACAAAACAATGTTTCAAAGGGTGATACCTATGAAAGAAATGAATATCATACGGTGTAGAACTGATCATGAATTGCACTAATTGAAAAGTCATGCAGAAGAACAACGATCTCTTGGTGACTGCATCCACATAATAAGTAAGTGAACGTAAAAACTTCACAAAAATACAAGGAACAGCCTAAATGTATGTCCACTTATCTTTGAAACCTTATTATGTGATTTAAAATCATCTTTACCTGATGCATTTAAATGGTAATCGGGTCAGTTGTTAGGAAATAATTGAAACAAAATGTTCTATATGCGTGCATTTGAAAAACAGTCACTTTAAATGCATTAAGAAAGCACGTAAGAAATAAACACATAAATGTACTTTATAACACATCTTGATAAGCCGCATGAATAGTTTTAATAACGGAAACAAGCAGCATAAGATTTTGTTGTATTTACCATTTGGACGCAGGTTCGATTCCTTCACGCGGAGTTAGACATTAACGTTTTACCAACGACATAAGAGTACCGGGGACACAACCGGCTTCTGTACGTATGTGTTTGATGTTTTATAAAAACTTAAAGTAAAACTAAGATCGCACTGAGTGGGAAGTAAAATTAAATGAAATTAAGGTCAAACAATTTAAAGTAATGTTACGTAATAAAACCGTAAAGTAAAACTAAGATCGTTATATGATCGGTAGAAGGATCTAACCCACGATTCTCGGTCTATGTAAGGTTATAGTGGTTCAAGTTAGCGGCTCTTTCCACTGGCGCACCACCCCACCAAGTACCGTGCGTACGAAAATACATGGTTTTTACATTATTGCGAAGAACATAGAGATGTTATTATGCACTGATATATATAAACTAATTTGTTTAACAGACAGAAAGAATGTAGACATAAGAGTGTGCCTTGCCTAAGGACACAACCGCATACAGTATACATGTACATATTGTGAACATTAATGTCAAGAATTGCCTGTAAACATTGAAGAAAAGTTCCGCGATCATGATGTTACTATGTTACTATGTACATGTACAATAGATCTAGCACTAATAAACAGACGTAATGGCCTTTATTTCTACAAATAAGTCCTAAAATTGCGTCTAAATTCGGAAGTACAACTGTAGATACAGAGCACTATTACTTCAATAATACGACAATAAACGTTTTCTGACAAATAAACGTCATACAGTATGTCAGTCTTGTTTTACAGTAAAATAATACTAAGTTCTGTCGTTATTCTTAAGCATTTTTTTTCAATAAGCAACATTTTGAGTGATCACGAGCTTTTAATATCATTTTCAACCTTTTCTGGATTCTTGGAAGTACACTTTGATTCTATATAGTGCATATGTACATCTTATGCAAGAAGATAATTACATACAAATTGTTAATAATCTTCACTAAGTATATAAACATTAAAGACGGGGAATATAACACATGTTCGATAGTAATTATACTCACGTTACTAGCCTACATGTATGGTAATCCGAGATATTGATTTACATGTATAAAATGTAAGAATACACATTTTACAAAGATGAACGTTTTCAAGCAGTTATTGACAATAAATCAATTGTAGTAATAATTTATGCAAAATAGTTGTATGGGTAGAGGTATTACTTTCCAACGCATATTTCTAAAACACTTTAATACATACAAGTTATTATGGTTACTAAAACGTACACGTATTATTACTAAATATAACCGATAATGTATTTGTAATAATATCGTTATTAGTATTGGTAATACATCATAATTTCCGTTTTGTACATGTGTACACCAGTACATCGTTCTTACCTGTATTGAAAAGCACACGTAGCGCAATGCCGCGAGACGCGGAGTGACGTGGTGGGACTTGTTGTCGCGCTTGACTGGTATTTTGCTTTTCAGACGCAGCGATTGAATACCGCGTACATTTTTCTGCATGCCGCGTTTGATTTTCCTCCGCGGATCCACGCTTTCAGTCTCTTATTTTCACGCCGCTTGGATGATCACGCGCGGGATTTCGCCTGGGCTGTACTGCACACATAGAAAACATGTATAATTACTACTGTCACAATGTTTTGAATAGGGTAATGTTTTTCTTTAACCCATTACAAGAATCCGTATTTAAGAATCAAACGGTAATTGTTGAAGGCCTGAAATCATACTCAAAATACTTTTAAAATATTCTCCCATTTAAGACGTTATTCAGGTGTCCTGTGCCATAGGTTAAATTAGCTTAGCCGAAACCCAAACAGTGCAGTTTAGTTAAAATATATTTGATCGAAAATAGAGTTTGTGTGCCGGGCGAAACAAGTCACGAGAGAGAAACCTTTGCATATTACCTACGAGAACTGCTTCAATTTCAATAAAGCACTTTAATCTATAGGTTATTTTGATTCTTATAAGTCGAAGTTATATTTAGCTGGAGTACAAAATGTTGCTGCTACGAACCTTTCTTAGTTCAAAAGGAGTGTGTTATCAGGCACCAATAATGACTGTTGAATTTAACTCCTCGAATGTATACCAACATTTTATATATTGTACATAACTATAATTAAGAAATAATCTATTTCGATAAACACTCCAAGCCATAGATTATTTCGATTCTTATAAGCCGAATATATGAACACTATCGTAACTACTGTTTCCGCGCTAATGTGTAAAATGGCACAAATAGTGGCTGTTTGAAAATCAAACCCATATTCGGGCAACCATTAAATATCATACATAACTATTTTATACAAACTTATTTTATTTTACAGTAGTCGGAACGTAACAGTTGGCACACGGAGCGCGCGATACACGCACGATGTACGCACGTTACACGTACGGTAAATACACGGTACACGATTCAGAACGATACACGACATGAACGATATACGAGGCGAAAGCTGCACGCTACACGTTAGACGGAATACACGTTATGCGATTACTTTTGACTTTTTACAGTTAACTTAAATTTAATTGTTTTCCCCACCAAATATGTTTGTTCTGATTCTCTTTAACAATTTATTTTCCTTATACAGTTTAATGAGACCAACATAATCATACCAATTAGTTACAGGCTTCGCACCTACACAATAGTAAAAAGACTTCGGAAAGTTACAAATGTCCATAGTTTACCTCGGTACAGTACGTGTCAAATTTCAATAGTGATCCTGAGGTGCAAGAAAATGGGCGGACGTTAATTGCTGTCAACACCTATCTTTAAAACGCCACTACACGAAAAACAATATCCATTTGTCTTTTTGACAATCAACATAATTATCTTATCAACAAATCATTCAATCTTTTATGTGCTTTGAGTGGCGATATTTTTTTAACAAATACATGGATTATCCTAAACAAGATGCAATTCAAATAAGGTACTGTACAGTTATTTTATTAATTTTTGCTCGGACTTTAACTGATTTTGTAAAAATATCGTTGATTGGGCGATTCGTCAGATTATGTTTATTTACCCAATAAATATTCAATAGCTTACCTTCTAAAGTAGATGATGTTCCCTTTCCTAATAAATTCCCTTATACCTTATCTTCTGCACTTAAAATAACGATGTGACTACAACAGTTTAGATTTCGAAGAAAGCTTATGTCCTTTCCGTCAATAAAATATAATCAAATTTCGGATTTCAGGTGTTAACTGTCTATCACCTGTCCCGGAAGTCATTATTGCCCGTATTGTACTGTCGAATACAAAACAATACAATATGCAGTCAGCACTTTATTTCTTTTTTCGGAAACAATTAACGACTGAATAAAACATCGAATCGTATACCGTATAGGCCTATCGTGCACAGGGAATCGTGTATCGTATATCGTGTTTAGTGTATGGTGCACGATGAATAATACGATATGATACACGATTTACGATTGACACAATACACAATGAGCGCACGCACGTTATACGCACGTTACACGCACGATATACGCACATTTTGACAACTGTTACGTTCCGACTACTGTTGTCATCTAATACATGAAATATATAAAATACCTGACTATGACATTATGCAGAGGAAGTCAGATTCAGAACTTAACAATGATATATTTTAAATTAAATATATTTCATAAAATGCGTACCGCTAAACTGAACTGTACAACGTGTAACGTTTCGTAATGACGTCAGTGTGTCTATTCATTGTTTTGTCTCCCAGAATCAAAATACTGCATGGCAGTTAAACCTGAATTTTATTGGCCTTTTTTTATAGAAAAAAAACGAGCTGAAGGTATTCTACGGCTTAACTGTCGTAAACAAAAAGAAATCACAAATATTTAATGCGACTGATATATCTATACAGATATTATTTCTATTTATATATTTTATTTAAAAGTGAAAAAGAGCTACATCTTATATTGACAGTATATGTGGTAGTATGCAGAATACATCAGAATCAGAATCTCATAAAGTAGACAGTCAATTTGAATAGGTACCGATAAAGTAAAAGTGTGCAATGTTTTCACGCGGAGTAATGACATCGGTGAGATAAGGTAACTATCATTATGTTACTGCCGCATGTGTTACGTGTACTTTACGGATACTACTTCTATTCCTTTGTTTTAAGTAATAAAGGTAGAGTTGTGCGGGAGTTATTTGGAAAAGCTGGTCTCCGCCACGCTAAATACACTAATGCGTATCTAATTCTTAAACAAGGTAACGGTGGCAACCAGACTTGAATGTTACAGTATTTAAGTATACGTATTTGAATAGTGTGGCGAAGCAAATGTCTGTCAAGTTTTTCTACAACAAATAACACCAAACGTCTTTTATGCCAACTGAAACCTTATAGAGTGCTTTTACATTTTCCAAATAAAGGTTCAAGTATTTCAAATTCTATGTACGCTTGCGTAAATGGTCGCCCAGGAAAAACACAGAGATCGAAACATGTAACTTAAATTGTTCTGAGAAACCTGTGTCCATTTGTCAGATATTAGATCGCTGGCATTGCCTTACAAGTGGGCAAGCCCTTAATCATAACACATTTTGACAGACTTGTAAGAAGTTGTATTAGTTTTATTTTACAATGACATTTAATTGTATGTAGGCCTATCGGCATTTTAGAGTTTTGTTGTTGATAATCCATACAATGGGCGTGAAAAGAATAAGGGGTGTTATCTAAGTATTGCCAATTCAACATTAAAGCCAGCAAGATAGTTTATGGATGGGCACTGTCTTCTTCGAAGGCTCAACAACAACATGTAAGAAATTATCAGATCAAATAAACGGGCCAGAGCGGAGAGCCGAGTGTAAAAGGCAAAAAGTCTCTCTGGTATTTGAACGCTTTCTGTGTAGCCTGCATTATACCCCGAAACCTTAATAACGTTCCTCTTTTAGGGACCTTTGTCATATATATATAGCACAGCATATCTGTTTAAGATCTCATCCAAAAGACCATTAGTTATGATTTTGGAGGAGCCAGGGACCGAAGCGATAATCCATGTTTTGCCAGTCCAGAAATTTACAACCAAACAATGGATCCGAAATAGCTTCAAAACATAAAGACGACAATTCAAA
Source organism: Saxidomus purpurata (assembly GCA_022818135.1). Taxonomy (NCBI): domain Eukaryota; kingdom Metazoa; phylum Mollusca; class Bivalvia; order Venerida; family Veneridae; genus Saxidomus; species Saxidomus purpurata. Next base: position 57,990,553 of record JAFMSR010000004.1, on the reverse strand, counting down.
CAAAACTTTCCAATCCCAAGACGTTTTGACATCTTGAGAATTATAACGAGACAGTTCATGAATTAAGGTATCCATTTGGCATGTAAGACCGCTAGCATAATTTTAGTATTTCAATCACATTATCACAGGTGAAATAGACCTATCCTTGCATATAGTCTATTGGATTTTTCATGCTTACATTCCTTAAGAACTCTGCCATATCAGTTTTCTCCATTTATTGATAATCTCATCTGATAGGAGTTCCTGCTTATGTAAATATGTTTGAGCAGAAACATTATTATTTAACTTTGATCAGTCTTCCAAACAAATTTGAATGTAAATTCAATTGTAAATATAATCTGAAATATTTCAAATGATCTCCATCAATGATGAAACTTTATTATTATTAAAAGATTGTCAACCAGAAAATCTGGGACCACGGTGCTGCAGGATTATACGCATGCACAGTTGTGCACACAACACATATATCATAATTTTCTAAATTTGATATTCTTGAAAGAAAACACAGAAATTACTAACATACATAAGGGCAGTTCAGTTCACAGGTACTTGACACACATATTTTATATATATATATGCCTGTAAAAATGTATGTTAGTCAAGTACCTGTGGTTCATTTAAACAAACATCTACTTATTTATTAATTTAAAAAGTGTTGCTTTAAACAATTTTATCTAAATCTTACTAATTTACTGTGGACTCAGCCTTTTGTATGAAAATAAAATCAGACAGACAAGCTGAGGAAGCATAATCCTTATACTGCTGTATTTACAAAGGCATTATACAGAGATTAATGCATATTTGTCGTATTTATGTGTCGAATCGTAATTGGGACGAATCTTCAGACATCCTTGATGAAACGCACAAATTATATACCGTCCGAATTTCCGAATGCATTAATTACATATTAGAATAATTGTAGTCTATGTGATTTTTTCAAGACTGAATTTTCTGGATGTTATTACAATATTATGCTATATCATTTATTGGTACGGTAAAAGTGTGAAACAGTGGGAAACATTCAAATAACAAAAACCGACTGTTGTAAAGGAAACACTAATTAAAAAATATAGAAACTGTTTGTAACAATTAAAATGAAAGGAAAACAAGGCGGTTGTGCATGTTATTCAAACGAATGAATATCTTGTGTATGCTCATTTTAAAAGAGATGCAACTAGAGGCATAGTCCTAAAAAGCAGTAGGCAATTCATACTTTATTTTATAAAGTTATGGTCTTTAAATACAATAATAGTTAGTATATGTCTATTAGGATCTTAGAAGGCATTAAAGACATATACAGTATATTTACTATATATGAATTTCGACGGCAATGAAGTCACTGTACACATGTACAAGAAATATGAATTATGTCAAAATTAAAAGCAATATAAACAAGAAGATAATACATATATCTTGAAGTCCTTATACTTTAAATGTCAGTTTAGAGGATTTTCAGTCTTCAATTAAAATAAGGACAACGTTCGTCATGGTTTATTGTCATAGGTGTTGACTGATAGCGTTGCCATTCACAGCTAATGTTGGAAAACACTGCTTCTTCAGCCTAACACGGTATTTAACATGTTTTGATTTATCAGCTTTTTGTTTTCCATAACGTCTCTTGTATTATCTCTTCAGATTCACACAGGACTAAACCGTGTTATACATTACCGTCAGCCACTAGGTTTGTCACTTGATAATCCAACAATAGCTGACAAGCTAAGAGAATCCGGTTATGCCACACATATTGTTGGAAAATGGCATGTTGGTCATTACAAAACTAAATATCTACCAACAAACCGCGGATTTGACAGCTTCTTTGGTATATAATAAGCAGCTTATGAGTATTATTTAGCATACCAATGCATTTTACGAGTCAGAAGAGTAAATTTATTCTGAATGAACTGCTACAAATAATAAGCATTTAGAGCACTGGTAATATTTTATAAAATTAATTATACATGGTATCGAAATACTTTTTTTCTTGTTTTTAGATATATTGCTAAAATGTAAGTCAAGATTTATTTAACTTTCTAGTTGCTGTTATTAAGAAATTATCAGTATATATTTTATAATTGTTTTTGAAGGTTTCCTAACAGGACATTCAGATTACTATACCCACCTCACATATCATGAGAGGATGTTTGGGTATGACTTGATGGAGAACGATAAGCCAGCAAATGTTTCCAAGTATATGGGCCAGTACTCAACAATACTGTTTGCAGAAAAAGTAAAAGACATCGTCAGAAATCATAATCCATTGCAGGTTATAGAAAGACTTCTATAATTAAGAAATAATCTAGGGCTTCAATGTTTTATCGAAATTGAAGCATTCCCCCGAGGTGATGTGCCTGGCGGAATATTTCACGAAGGCAAATCCCGAGTGAATTATTACGCAGACACATTACCGACGGGAAATGCTTCAATATCGATAAAGCACTCAAAGCCATAGATTACTTCGATTCTTTAAATAAGCCGAATTTTTCAAAACTATCGTAACTACTAGGAACCTTTTTTCAGTTCGGCGGTAATATGTAAAATAGCATAAATAGTTGCCGTTGAAATTCACTCCCCTTTTCGGGCAACAATTCAAGATATAATACATAAATAAAGTATAAAAACTTATTTTAGTTTAATCATCGAATACATGAAATATAAAAAAGATACCTGACTGTGACATTATGCAGAAGACGTTTGATTCAGAACCTAAGAAAGCAGACAATCGATTCAAATGAGTACCGTTAATCTGAACTGTACAACGTTTTAACGTGGGGAAATGACGTCAGTGTGATGACGTAAACGTTTTCATTCATTGTTTGGTCTCCCGGAATCAAAACATTGTATGACTGTTAATATCATTTTTCTTGGCTTTTTAAAGGAAAACAAGATGAAGGTATTTTAAGGCTTATTTGACGCAATCAAAAATAATTGTTTGGTTCTTAAGCACAATTATTTCATGCGGCTGATGTATTTATACAGATTTTATTTTATTTCTATATTTTATTTTCTGCGGCGGAGTAAATTAGAAAAGTCGGAAGGAGCTACTTCCATGTCCGAAACTCCGCCTACTCTTCCGAGTGCTTTAATCATATTAAAGCACTCGAATTGACTATACATATATACCATAGGCATATTAGAATGTACATCGCATTATTTTAGAAGTCATCTTAGACAGTTGATTCTATAATATATCATAACGTATAATGAGAACGGGTTCAGTATCACAAACATAGAAGGTAAAACTCAAAAATAGTACTACTTTGTTTAAAATATTAGAAGTTAAAACATGTTTCGAAAGATGAGCTTATTTATTTCGATTATAAAAAGGACCAAATTACATGTCCTAACCAACTAAGCTTCTCTTTGTATTTCCATAGTGCAACGCATTTTTTTTCTGAAAACATTTTCAGGTTTTATACGTGTTTTATCATTTCGAATTTACTTTAAAATAGTAACTGTATCGGTATAATTAGTGAATAACTTTGTTTAGAATAGTTTTACTTAGTAAGCCGTTAACTAATTAAACAGTACTGCCAACGGTAATTTTTACAACCGAACTGCCTCCGAACCGGAAACGGATCGTTATATAGAACCGTTAAATCCGTTTGTAACTGTTCATCGCAGTTCAAATTAGCATTTACAAAGGGAACGAAGACTTACTGTGAACATTACCGTCACGTGGAATTCAGCATCTAGGAGGGCGTAAAATTTAAGGTCCATTACTAACACCAAATTGAATTTTCTTTTAAATCTGTAATCATAACGGGCGTCTTTTCAGAAGGAAATAAAAAATTCATTGAATGTGACCATAATATCATTGTGTTGAAAATTTGAGTTTAACAAAAGAATTAATAAATTATGTCTTGCCTTTTCAAAAACGAAATTAGGTTTTCCCATTTTATTTTCAAATATCTTTGTAATTTTCCAGAAATCTCCCAGAGAGAGGCTGTAAATAGGTTGTACATTTATGAGCATGTCTATTTTGAATTATTATTGAAGAACTTTACTTCCTATAATGTGCAAAGTATATGTCTGGCTGTTTATAACATTCAGTAAAGCGTAAGTAGGACAAAAATACCACCCAGGTCAATCTAACGAAATACAAAAACATTTACTTGTTTTTTTTATATACGATACAACTCTAAAAGTTATAATTAATTGATTGATTGAACGAGATTCTTTAAGGGTTTGGCCTAAGGGTAAGTTTGTTAACTTGGTCCAAGTGCATAGTCTCCCTTCATGTCTAAAATATTAATAGCCACTTTGTAAAAAATAATTTAGCGATAGAGTTCCAGTACGTGGCATTCAATTTACTTAAAAAAGTAGATCATGTTTTACTTATTATTAAAGATGTTGCATAAAAGTGTTAAAAATAATTATATTTCTATAAAACTATGTAGTTTAATTTTGTGTTATTCACTTTTTATTGATTGTGAAATTTGAAATAATGTTCGCAAGACATCAAACTAATCTCCTTAGCTTACTTCTTTTATTAGAAATAATAGATAATATGATTACTACCTGAACTAGAGTAAAAAACGGATAGTAAAATAACAAATAATTTTATAGGAGACAAAAGTTATTATCCTATCAGCAGGTTGCTAATGGACGTCATTCCGGTCGATTAATGAAGACGAAGCACCGGATTGAAATTATTCTTATTGCTATACTGTAATATATTCGCGAAGAAATGGTTGCAAGCCAACAGGATACAGGTTTACCAGTTTTATTTATTACTGAGTTCCTATACTTCTATGATTGATTGATACCCGAGCTTGGTCCAAAACACAGATATTAATTCAACCAATCAAATTGGAAGAGGCAAAAGCTATTGTCAAATCAGCGGGTTGGTTGCTAATAGACGCCATTTCGGTCAACTAATGTCAACATTATACAGTCTGTGATTGATTTAGCTATGTTTATTATTTAAAAGTAAATATGGACTGTTTATAGTGATATTACGCTTATTTAATAAATTGTGCCACTTATGATATGATTTGAGTTGGATTTAACATTAATGTTCACAATGGTAATACTAATTTTAGCATTAAGAGTGTAGATCTTATAATTAATATATGGCTGCTTTTATGTTTTAAAAAGACCATATTTAGAAGTATATAGCATGTGCAGATCATGACTCGTAACTACTGGTGTCCTTGGACAGGGGATGGCCCAGCCTAGAGTCCTGATCTTGGATGCTTAACCAGTACCATTCTCTAAAGTCTGATGTATTTTGTTCTTGGCCTTCTGTGTCTGAAAGTTCTTTACTGGTATAAGCGATTGTCTTATATAATACATATATTTTAGCTCGAAAAGTAATTGCGAAAGTAAAGATAGATGTGTTTTAAGATTATTTTTCGTTAAGCTAATCCTTTGAAAAGAGCCACATTGGGGTTTAAGTGACCAGCGAATTTCATTGCGCACGGACCGATTTGAAATTGAACAGGTGCTCGTAGGGTGATGTTGAATCCGGGTGCCATTTCACAGTAGATTACTGGTGTCAAACTAGTCCATATTAGTGTATCATGCACTTTTTGCAATGACTCTGGTACCTGCTTCGAGGATTAATCTTTTATGTAAATTTAGACTTTAGTTGTGGGCATTAGATTCCATTTTCTTGTATAGACAGTCACTTTTTCATGATTTTATGTATTTTCAGTGTCTTTCAAGTCAGTGACCTGGTTATTAAAGTATACATCTATTTTCTGTATGACTGTTTTGCAATCCCCAGAAGTTTGTAAATGCACGGGCTTTGTCAATTTATTGCTACAGTCACTAATTATTCCCTGGTAGGTATCAAAATTCAGACACAGAAAGCCCGCTGAAAAAGAACAAAATTTTATGTTAATTTTTTTAAATAAACAACCCTAGAATTAACCAAAGCCATCTACTTGTTGAGCTCCTTTTAAAGGGCATTAAAAATGTGCTAAATTGTCTTGTCCTGCTTGATTATTTTATAGGCATAACACAACATAGAATAAATTGACTAATGTACTGCTAATTGTTTCGCAACTCTGCCGTGATCCTTTAGAGTAGCTCGTTCCTGTTTGGTCCATCTGTTTTGCTATCCGTATTTGTTAATTTACAATCCGACCTTTTGTCTTATATTCGAAATTTGTCACGTGGTATGTATTTATAGACTTGGGCACACATGTACTTTTATTTATAGTTATATAGTGAAACATGCATGTTTTATTACTTTTAAATGAAATAAGCCTTTGGGTTCGTTTTTGCACTAAACCGTTTGTTGTATGTGTATTTAACATGTTAGGTCTTTTTCAGTCTTGCTAATACTTATATTAAAAAAAAACGGCTGTTTTGCCATTCGCGAACGTTGAAATTTGTTTTAGTTATGACCTTGTAGAAAACGCTTTTAATTCTAACACCCGTGCTTGAATTTTGTTTATTTGTTTTCTAAAATGTGGCCAAGTTTTCGGTTTCAAGTGCTTTGTCACTTATCACTCATTGTCGTGTTTTTATATTGGGATTTAAGGTTTTTTATTGGTGGGCTATTTAAACATTGGCCTCTTATGTGTTGTTGTTTATCTTATGCCTTAAGGGATGGGGATTTAAATAACCTTGACCTGTAAGTGTACAGAGAGCTCATATACCCACCTTATGTACATTAATCTACTATCTAGCTATCTATTGCTTATATACATGTTGTTAAATGCATTAGGTTGTTATCTAGTGCACTTACAGGATACCCCTGTGACTATTGGGTTTTAAATTCAAGGGTCTGCTAGTATGTGATTGGTGTTAACTTGTCTTGTTCTAGTGCTTCTATGGAGATATTGATAACCTTTACTTTACTACATTATCCATACTACTAGATTGTTGTCGATACCTTGGGAATTTGTGATATGTTATCTGCATTATAAGATGGCAGTTGTGCACTACCCTGCGGTGCGACTTATGTTACATACGCGTTATAAATTAATATCAGACATCTCGACCTTGCAAATTTTCGTCCGTTGTGAGTTTCACTCAGCGGAGGTCCCATATCGGATAAGATACCTGGTCATATCAGTACACAATCGTGACCTGCAATTTCTCTGTCATATGGGAGGTCGGGCATCCGGATTTAGTGACTCGAGCTGCTACCATGCCCGCGCCGTTACCGATTTAAGAATTGCCGACCCCTGACTGTCGAAGTAACTACGCTTTGCCCCCATACGTCAAAATGGCCCTCCCCTCCTCCAATAAATCGGGAGTCTTAAGAAAGGTTCATAAGAAGTGTGCTAAACTGAGCCGCCAGGCACAAGTCCTAGCTCCAATCTGACAGAGAGTAACATCGGCGGATATTTATTATTTATCCAAGAACTACTTTTTAGCAAACCAGCCAGATACCGACTTATTCATGAGTGACTATACGTCCTGCAGTCTAAGGTAGTTGATATAAAAAATATTCATCTGTCGTTATGTAGGTTCCTGATCCCGTTTTTAACCTTTATTTGAGCAATCCTAGACATTCAGCCTCTCGTGTTTGTACTGCGTATGGAAAATTTATATGTTATATGTCAGGTTATACACTCAACGCAAAAGTGGCATTAAATTAATTTTAACAGTGTTATCGTGTTTTTCAAATTTATTCAAATTTTATATACGACAAAAACAATATACAATTAAAATATTGTAAAAAGTTCAATGTTTCATCTCAAGAAATGACTTAAATATAACTAAATAGACTCAAATAAAAAATGTTCATTAGGGGAAATATTTGCGTTTCTAAATCGGTTAACTGTATGCGTTACTGTGTTATATTCTATTTAGGTAGCACATATTTGTAACAAATTCAAATACGGCCCTGCGAATTTCCTGTGCTTTCATTTGGCGGGTCTAGAAGGGTTTTTTATGTAATAATTATTTGATCTAGTTTTATAACCTTATTCTCTAGCTTAAACTTGCTAATACGAATTGCGGCAAAATTACAAGTTAAAACGTTTCTGTTGTGTTGCAGTGCGGGCATTTTTTATCGTCTTTATATATACGCCTTCTTAAGGAAGAACTCTCGCTTTGTGCTTGTGTAATAATATTGACCTATGCTTTACCGGTCAGTCATACTGGAGCTTGATAAAAATAACACAAGAGTATGTGAGTTACCAGAGCCAGGCAGAATATTTTTGCTAAACAAACACAAACACCTTGCACTTAATTTACGTACAAATCATTTTTAATCCAGTTATTCCATCATATTTCTTTGTAATTACTGGTCTTTCTATTTTACACTTCAACTATATATGGAATTTGTTTTTCTCCAAATACACATTTTTGTCCACATACTGTAGTTAAAAGTTGTTTGTATTTCTTTGCATGACAGGGTGTGATTGAAGACAATTGGTTAAAATTGATAGAGTTTCTTTTACTTTTCGGGATAAATTTTTAACATTAATAATTTTCATTAGATTTACATCGCAACAGTCATCATACTTACCCTGGTAGTGTTCCACAATTCAAAATATTTTTCTGCAATATCTTTGCATTATTATATACATTCTCTATTCAATGAAATATATGTGTTTTAATAACAGCCCCTTTATCTAAAGGTCCCCATGCCATGTATTTATATTGACTTTTCCTGTTCCATTTGTAACTTTTTTGCATTATGGCTAGTCATGTGCCATGTACCAAAAGCATTTTGTGTTTGGCTCCTTTCTTCTGGAACATACATTAAAATTTAGTTATTGTTATTATGGGCATGTTTGTCGATAGGACAACTTTTTTCATCAAACTATTCATGAATGTTTTTACACCAATGAGTCCATGCCTTTAGGAACATTGATCATTTGTTTGGTCACGGTTGAAATCTTCGTAACTTTCTGTGCATACTACATTACTAAATTCGGCTTTTTTCACAAGCGGTGTCTGGCATCGGTTATGATGGAAACACAAGGAACATCATCATCTTTCAAAGTAGATGTCATGGTTATTTCTTCCTTCAAGAATTGTTCATAAGATTCAGTGACGGCAGCCTATACAACCCCAGAGTAAGCGAAATGAAGATCATTTAAGCACTCCCCTCTGTTACTCCAGATCTTTTAGTAATTTAGTTAAATGATTTGGTAACATTCCACTTGCCATGGCAGATCTTCATGTTGACAACAAACTTCCTATTGTCCAAATGTGGGGAGGATGTCTAGGACACATTATGGTTTGCGTTTGCACACTTCATTTCAAGTGACATTACTTGTTGTAATTACTTTTGCCTGGAGATTTCGAGCTTTGTGTGACAATTAAAAGAATGTGCCTGTACTTTAGATAACAACTTTAGTACAGATGAAAAACATCCAATGAAAAGTTCTTTTGTGGAAGCCTCGTCTGCAGAACAGTGCTGTGTCAGCAAACACTGTATTCGTTTTCACGTTCAATGTCTCAGCCGACGTCAGGTCGTCGGATATCCGTCGGCGATCCATACGTCGCTAACGAGTCACATGATAGGGGGCCTACGAATCCACATGATTCATACATGATGGACTTTCTCAAGGAAATGAAGACGGATCTAACCAGCCAGTACAACAGCATGTCTAAGAACTTGTCACAGGTAAATGCTAAAATGGACTCATTATCTGATTTTGTGCAAATCCTAGGTGATGAAAATGACACATTAAAAACTGAGAACCTAGCTGTTAAATCAGAGTTGACCCTATTTAAGAGGCCAAATTGACAATCTAGAGAGTCATTCTCGTCGGTATAATCTACGTATAGGTGGTATTCTCGAGCCTGTGAGTGATGACTGGTCAGTATGCGAGTCTAAAGTTAGGAAATTTATCAAGGACGATCTTGATTTGCCGGAAATGGAGTCTGTCGAAATAGAGAGAGCACACAAGGTCAGATCAAATGACCCTTCCAAATGCACTATTTTTGTTAAATTCAGTAAGTTTAAAGATCGTGAATGCATTTTGAATAAGGCTTACGAAGTATTAAACCGAGACTCGGACAGGTACGTAAAACCAGACTACACAGACCGTGTAGTTCGACACAGACGTGTATTAGGTACCCGTAGAACGCGATAAGGACAAGTATGCGGTGATACGGTACGATAAGCTCATTGTGGATGACCAAATCTATAGATACGATGATGTAAAACAGGCTATCGTGTGTATCGGCAAGCGGCGACAAATTAACGACCACGTGCTAAATCACATGGCCAAAATGTTAATAACATTGGAGAACACATCCGATAGGATGAGACCGATCAGGTGAACAGTGACGTATTAGCTGCGATGTCTACCGATTGGAGCGCGCACGATAAGGCGGACGTGGACGAATAGGAAGTCGGCCAAGGCGTGCCTAACAATGAATGTAAATATTAATACCTAGAATATTCAAGGACTTAGTAAATATGTTGGGGACTGTAGTTTACAATCTGTTTTAGAGAAGTTCGATATTATATGTCTTTATGAGACTTGGTCGAGATTCACAAGTGAGTTTGACCATTTTATGAGTAGTTATGTGCATTTTGATAATGTCCGGAGGCTCAATGTAAATTCAATTCGAAAAAGTGGTGGAGTATCCGTATTTGTTTGAGATTCATTGTTTCAAGATATCAATATTATAAGAATAAAAAAGAATTTAATGATTGCATAGTGCTGCATTTTAAGTTTATGCTGATTAGTGATTGTAAGGATGTTATCATGTATTTTTCATACATATCACCCGAAGGGTCATCACTGTATAATGATAGTGAAGTTAATGGAATTATTTTTATGCAAGAAAATATTGATAATCTACAACAAAGCATTCCTGACTCTATGTTTTTCTTGGCTGGTTTTGGCTCGTTGACTGTTGTAAAAATATAAATAGTTTATGGAAAATACGTAAGAAATCCAGACCCAAACAGAGCGTTAATAATTTAACTATTTCAACGAATGAATGGTGTACTTATTTTAGTAGCTTATTATTTGATGAGACTGCAGAGAGTTATTGTTATTCATGGTGAATATCCTGGCGACCAATATCTGAATTCTGAAATTACTATAGAGGAAACAAAAAACTCCATCTTAAAATTAGAAACAGGTAAAAGCCCAGGTAATGACGGATTGAATGATGAATTGTATAAGTATACATCCGATGTAATAGCTCCTCTACTATCTATTTAATAAGGTTTTCATAAGCGGGATTTTCCCCACTTCGTGTGGTCAAAGTATAATATTTCCAATACATAAGTCAGGAGCCCTAAACGATCCAGAAACCTACAGAGGTATATTTATAACTACCACATTGTACAAAATCTTTTCCAACATAATGAACTCGCGGTTATATTATTTGGCTGAAGACAATCAGAAAATTGATGAAGCCAAGCAGGTTTTAGACGTGGTTAATGTGCAAGCCATGGCTCAGAAATATTTATCTAGACCTGGTGGTCGTTTTTACTGTCTGTATGTTGACTTCAGTTAAGCATTTGTCAACCATAAAAATCCTTTTTGAAAGTCTGCAATCTAAAGGTGTAAACGGTAATTTTCTCAGAATCCTTGCTTAAATGTATCAAACTTTACAATCATGTGTTAAAACATCAACGGGGAAATTAATGGATTACTTCCCGTGTAGCATTGGTACAAGACAAGGGGACATAAGTAGCCCTGAGTTTGTTTCTCTATTCATTGACCACTTATCTTATGCGTGAAAAATGCAGTTCAGGTATCATCATTGATAACTCGAAACCAGACCTTTTATGTTTGATGTTTGCAGACGACATTGCAAACTGAGCAGAAACTGTAGTCAAGCTAAACCAACGACTAAATGTAATAGAACAATTGTGTAACTCAACAGGGATGGAACTCAACCTCAATTAAACGGAAATAATTGTATTTAGAAATGGTGGAGCCTTAAGACTTGCCGAAAGAGGGTTTTTTCGAGGCCAACTAGTTAGGGTTACGTCAGTTTACAAGTATATGGGTATTTTATTAACGCCAACATTATCATGGATAACAGCTAAAGAAAAGTTAGTGTCACAGGCACAAAAGTCAATATTTGCTTTGTATAATTACATGTACCAAAGGCCATTTTAATTTTAATTGGATATTTTAATATCAAGCAGTTATTTGACGCTATGGTAAAACCAGTACTCTGTTATGGATCCCAGATCTGGGGATATAAATATTTGCCGGAAATAGAAATCATCCATATAACTTTTGTAAAAAAATGCTTGGAGTAAAAAAACTCGACAAATAATGCTCAGATCTGGGGATATAAATATTCGCCCGAAATAGAAATCATCCATATAATTTTTGTAAAAAAATTCTTGGAGTAAAAAAATCGACAAATAATGCCATGGTTTTGGGAGAATGTGGTAGACTACCAATGTGTATAACATACTTTTCAAACTGTGTTAATTACTGGTGTAGACTTATACGGATGGAAAACTCGATACCCTATCGATAGTATTGCGTGTTAAAAAACTTGGATAATGTAGGTAGAACCACCTTGGCTACTCAGGTAAAACAGTTGTTATTTTCATATGGATTTGGTTACGTCTGGGTTTCACATGACGTTGGAGATATTGATTTTTTCATAAGTACTTTTCGTCAGCGACTCGTAGATTGTCATACGCAAAACTGGAAACAGTCTATCGATGAATCAGGCAGATGTCACCATTATAAAACAATTTGAAACTTAATTAAATACTGAACGTTACCTCACAATAAATCTGCCGTTTAAATATAGGCGAGCAATGTCAAAATTTCGTTGTTCCAGCCATAATTTACATGTTGAAACTAGAAGGCACAACAACACTCCTTTCGAATCAGGTACATGTCAATTTTGTTTTAACAGCAGTAAAACTAATATTGTTGAATGTTAATATCACGTATTTTTTCATTGTGAAAAATTCAGTGATATCCGGAATCAGTATCTCTTAAATTGGTATACAACTGACATTAGTTTACAGAGCTTTTATGACATACTTGGTTCAGATAATGAAAAGGTATTATACAAAACAGCTGTGTATCTGGAGAAGCTTTTAAACAACGTTTAGGGAATTACAACTCCAGTGAGTGCATATTTTGTGGGATTACAACTACTGTATAAGTACAATTTTTGGCGGTGGTTTTATTTGGCTATATTGGCGGTCACTCTTAGTAGCGCCAAATCTAAACACCGCCATTTTAAATCACCGCCGTTTTTATACACCGCCAATATGCAGACAAAGGGAAGCAAATCAACGAGTTTCAAGTGTGAATCAGTTGGTATTTTGGGATAGGAAATACCTGAAACAATCTTTTAAAAAATATGCAATGAACCCGAGAAAGTTTGGTATTCATAAACCGGCCTTTTCAAATGACTCTATTATTCATGTTAATTATAAATGACCAAAACAACTTGCTTGTAACAAAACACTGCTTGAGTTTGCCTTGTGTAACTGCACATCCACATGCTTGGCTTGGGAACGGAAGACAACCGCAATCAATAAATAATCTGAATCGCAAAATCCTATATCGAAAAAACTGGACTATGCTTAAACGAAGGGGACTTTGGAGTAACAGAATATAATATATTATAATATCTTGAAACAAAAGAAAGACTGATGCAGGAGGGACATATTGAGTTTACAGAACGGAACGTTATGACTTGTTGTGTTCTTCAGCAAGTGAGACTACTATACGCAAATCTAAAAGACGTCCCATAATTGAGAATTTCTGGTGACTTTTCGAAAATTTAAGGCCCTTTTAAAAACATTTTGGTGCATTTTCATACACTGCCCAACATAAAAACGTTACAGATTAATAATACGATATACTATGTATGAGAAAGAAACACCAATACCTCACAAGGCAGGAACTGGAATTCAATCATTTGTAAGAATGCTAAACTTTATCTATTTGAGAGTGAGTTTATCAAAAAGAAATAAAAATGATCACATGAGCTTTCAGATATAAGGTCATAAATCAATCTATATTTTCAGTTCAAAGGGAGGTAATTTAAGAATTTGAATCTTTTGATTATCAAATCTCGCTTTTGCAATGTGTTTTCATAAAACATTGTTTAATTTTCTAGTCTTGACATTAGTTTCCCTCAACTGAGAGCAAAAAGAATATCTTGTCTTGACAACCAATTTTGATTTATAAATTCTGTTTTCAATATATGAGTTATCTCTCTTTAATGCATGATACATGACTATTACGTTTAGGCCTATTACCGCCTTAGTAATTTGTCTTATTTTCTAGAGTCAGAGTGAAAAACATTGATTTAATATTGTGATAAATATTTGCATAATAAAAGTGTACAGTTTTCATTTAGGGTGAGTTAAGTTCAATTTATGTTAAATGCTGACTTAACTTTATGCTTTAAACCTACTTTTTTGGTAAAATATAAGTCTTGGATAACTATTGAGTTATACTCTTTGTAACTTATACCAATAAACTTCATATTTCAGTTTGATGAAATTGTTGAATGATGTTCCCATTTTGTGGAAATAAACTTATTAAAGGTTAGAAAACTGTTTATGCTCAATACCACATACACTGCTCACAAGTGTTTAATCATTACCACCTGGCTTTGTTAATAAACAGCAACAGTGTATCAGCAATAAGCCATACCTCCCGGGAAATTTAAATATCAGATCGTCCTCTTGACAGGTTGATTTTCTTTCTCAAATTGATTTGTAAATTGATATGAAATTAATTGTTTTATAAATGGTTTTGAAAGGGCATAATATACCTTTGTGACAAATTTCAAAGGAAATTGTTTTGTAGTTTTATCGAAATTGACAATAAGGGGTACCTGATATAAAACATGCATTAAATTATTGAGAAAATTGCCCCACTGCCATCTGGTGGTTTAGATAACTACATTTTACTTTAAGTCTTTTGTACATGACATCAGTTTTTCGGTCGTGATGATAATGCTGTAACTTATTTAGAGGATTTGAATTCACTTTTATGTTATGATTTACGCAATATTATGTCATTGCTCATTCATTTTTGTTTGGTTTTACTTTTTATGATGCTGTTTAATTCAGGAACACTGAGGTTGACCGGAATAACATCGCTGGAAGTGCTGCCGAATTTCGCCGTGTCGTCTGCTAATTCGTTACCGTGAATGCCAACGTGGCTTGGCGCCCTAATATTTTGAATATCGTTTCCCCTATGTTTCATTATCATTACTGCATATAGTATACTGTAAGTCATTTCTTGCCGATGTGATTGACCAGACAATATTGATAGTATTGCACTTAGGCTGTCACTGGTAATGGCCGCTTTCGAGAGATAATTTTCTTGCCAGAATTTCATCACATAATATATTGCTGAGAGGTCGCACGTAAACATTGGCTGAGAGGTCGCACGTAAACATTGATGCTAGGCAGTCGAGTTTTAGACTTTAAGTGTGCATTTTGTTGCCATCTGGCGAGATAACTACTATACCACGGCTGTCTGTTTGGAAGGGTCCTAACTGTCGTCGGTATTTGTGTTTTATCGCTAAAGTGGCGAATTATATTTAAATTGGTGATTATTTTGCTTTTGCTAGTATTATCCGACTTTTTTATTTTACCGACCAGATGTAAATTACTGATGGGCATTTCCATGTAGATTAGGTGTTCGTAGTACGGATCTTGTGTTTGTATATTACCCACAGTCTTCAAGCGTCACAGGATGATTGGTCTTACTGAGTAGCTGATCCCTATTGTTTTTTATGGTCAGTGGGTCAAGGCCACAGTGAACTCCGCTAGCTTTTCCTTGGTAACATTACAAAATATTTGCAACAAAACATACTCAGAACAATTCAGTCAGACAGACCAGTAAGGCGACACTGGTCCTTTTGGGCCTCTTGTAATTATTTATTATAGTGAAAAAAATATATCATGCATCATATGTATACATTTTGAATTAATCTCTTAAAAACGTGCACACAATGTCAAAATTAAATAAGTTTTAAATTTGAAAAAAACATCATATAAACTACTATATGTAAAGTACGGGAAATATATTATTCACAAATCATTTAAATAATTTAAATTTAACATGTTTGGTCCTAGCTTAATCGTGGTTCATAGATCTATATACACGTATCCTAGTACTTAATACAAGTTGCATCAAATTATCAAACTATTGTGATGATGATATCAGACGACAATTATAGCTTATCTGTGAAATGCAGACGTAACAATAAAAATAGAAGTGTTACCATATTGTATTGCATATAAGGCAAGTAGGTGGATCCCGTGAAGTCTGATCATTCAAGAAGAGCGGCTTTGAGCATGTGTAGTTACTTACCGAAACAAAGGCAAGATGTCACACTGCATTTTTATATTAGCTTTGTTATTCATATTCAATGTTTGCTTAAAAAATTTGACAGCAACCCCAGTTTGCTTGAAATCATAATTAACAAAATACTTTTAATTAAGGATACGAAGCGTAACACATTGAGGTAATAATATACCTATAGGCTTTCTATGCCAACTGGAAATTTACCGACTCTTTTCAACTTCATATCTGTTTTCCGCTGTCTTTCTGAAATGGCGCTATTTGTTGTCGTTGGTTAACGGATTTTGTACGAAAAAAAATATGTGAGTGGAGTCAGCTAATCAGACCGCGGATCGCTAAACACCGGTTGAAATGGTTCGCTTACGGGTTCATGCGGTCATCGTCCGTTGAATGGATTTTGACCGGTATAACCGAACCCGAACATATTCGCAAACGAACCGCAAACGATATGGAATCGAACCGCAAAAATTGTAAATATTACCGTTTGCAGTAATGTAAAGGTTATTTAACTCGGTCTTAACCGGACACAGTATAGAGTGAAAGAAACAATTCAGCCCAACGGAAAAGATCTCGGATTCTGTTAATTTTCTTTTATGTGTACATGTACCTACAAAAAATTAACTTAAAATAGTACGTTAACCAGGAAATAAGTTATTTTTAAAGAAATTTTTCAGTAATGTTATCAAGTTATCAATATGAAAAAATTAGTCATGTAAGGCTTTTTTTCTGCGTGTAAAGGTCCATTACTAACGCCAAATCGAATTTTATTTTTATTCTGGAATTGTAACAGGGAAATACAGTTTAAAACTGGTTTCTTAAACTTAACAATAGCCGTGGAGTATTTCCCTGTTTGAAATACTGCTACAGAAAAACAAGTGAATGTTTGTGTATTTCCTTAGATTGACCTGGGTGGTCTTTTTGTCCTACTTTCGCTTTATTGAATGTTGTAAACAGTCAGACATATACTTTGCACATCATTGGAAGTAAAGTTCTTCAATTATAATTCAAAATTGACATGCTTATTTATGTAAAACCTATTTATAGCCTCTCTCTCTGGGTGATTTCTGGAAAATTACAAAGTTATTTGAAAACTGGAAAACCTACTTTCGGTTTTGAAAAAGCAAACTATTATTTATTAATTCTTTTGTAAAACTCAAATTTTCAACACAATATGGTCACATTCAATGCAGTATGTCTTATTTAGTACTGCCAGATATATCATTTATGATTTCTCATGGTTACACCTTTTTATCAATTAATGGAAGTAAGATGATTACTAATATGTCTGTTTGATCTGTTTTTAGTTATAACGATGACAGAAAAAAATAATTTTGCGTTCGATGTAAGAAATAATACATGTAATTATTTTCATGTAATAGAATAGTTTACTTCTTAACAAAGACCACTGACAGGAAGAAAATTTGTCGGTCTTTATTGACAGTAGGTAAACATGATACATTTAGCATGTTACCATAGACGTACCGATAGTACATTTAGCATATTACCACAGAATTTAACCTGATGTGCATTTAGCATGTTACCATCGATGTGCTGATGTTACATTTAGGTCGTGATCATAGATGTTCTGAATATTCATTAAGCATTTAACCATAGCTGATGTACTGATGGTACATTTAAGATGTTATCCTAGATGTGCTGATGAAACCTTTAGCAGAGGTTTAGATGAGTATTTTTATTCATCGCTTGTGGCTACCTTATGGTATTTTGCAACGTTGTATTATTTGTTCCAATTCATGCAATGCATTCAGACGACATTAGAGAGATAGAATTGTAGTAATGATCTTTTACCAAACACTAAACACAGGCCTTAGCTAAAGTTATCAGTCTATCGGATACTCGGTATTGAACTATGTCCTTCTCTAATCGTAGTTTTACGGGCATCGTGCAAGTTATCTTTTATAAAATAGAAACGTCAACACACAAGTAAGAACAAAAAAATTGTTTATTAAAGCATAATCTAAACATTTCATTTCATTTCATTTCTTCAATTAAAAACATCAATTATATCAAATTTGTAAGGTAATATTGCAGCTTCATATTTTCATGAGCCGAAGACAGTATGTGATGTACCAAACTAATAATTATAACTTTGTGTTACAGCCACTGTTTGTCTACCTATCCTTTCAAGCAGTTCATTACCCAGTCCAGGCACCTGAACAATGTATTACGAGGAATAAACATATAAAAGATAAAGGAAAACGAAAATACGCTGGTAAGGCAACGAATTTATATTATATTTTGTTTTCTTGTCGTATTCATACAGTATGATTTATTTGTATCATATATGCAAGTAAATACAAAAGATTGTATCTAGAATTACAAGACATTTTTTGGCCTTGGACTCCTTTTATTTGTAATTAATGTAATTGATATGTTTGTTGTTGTAAAAAAACAAGCTTTTACTACATGCTAATGATTCTTGAATTCTAATGTCTGGAAAAGGTAGATCTCAAGATAGTTTGAACTTGTTAGTGAATGGCTTGTTGACAACAAGCTTTCACTTCACCTTGGTCTACTCTTGTTGGTTATAAACCCAAGTTAAGGTCTCATTTCAGTTTGAATATAGTGGAACTAGTATTAAGACAGCAACTAGCTTTATGCAGTCTTGGACTAGAGTCAAACATTTCAAGATCAGTGGCTACAAGGGCAAATGCACATGTAAACGTTTTGTATCGTAAAAGTAAATAACTTTTTTTTCGCATTAGGAAATAGTTGGTCATGGCTTTAATATAGTGCCATTTTGAATATGTGTGTTCATTTTAGTACCCTGGTTTGACTAAATAATGTATGAAGAGGTTTCAAACAAATCAAAATAAGCTTATTGGTTTTGTTCTTGGCTTGAAGAGAAGGTCCAATATTTGCCCAGAGTATTTTAATTGGTTACCCGTGTACAAGAGAGTAGATTAGTTTGCTCTTTGACATGTCCATAAGATTAAGATGAGTACAGCCCCGGATTACCTTTATAATTATTTTGTACCCATCTTTCCGTCTCAAAAAATTAACGTTGTCTATTATTTTGCCATTTGTTGAGATTTCTTCATCTACACTGTAAATGGTATTGCTTATGACAAAGATCATGTGATGCCGCCAAATGTTTTCGGTCAAGGACACATTTACCAGAGTTATGCCCCTTTTTGTACTGAGCTTTTGGTTATTCTGATATTGGTTATTCTGACGAGGTGAAAGGTGGCGACACACGTGTTCTACTGAAAAGATATATTCATTAAGTAATATAGACTTTCTGTGTCATGCCACCGATAACAGGAACCAAGACGGAAATAAGATGAAATTCAAATTAACATTCGCGTCATACCTGGTTTTTGTGTGCATTCATTGTCCAGAATATATGTATGGCTTGACATTTGTAACTTGTTACATCATGCATCTGTTTTTGCCGAGTTTTATATGTACACAGTTACTAATATAAATCTATAATTCTGTTAAAAACTGGTTGTAATCAAAACACAAATTTGTGAAAATCGTAGCTTTGTTTATCACATGTCTTTAAATATACAAGCATATAAGATAAAGAAGCAAAACGCAAAGTAGCACTTCATTTTTTTCAGTGTATTCTCTACCGCACTTAAAACACTTGCTGTATTTATTAATTCATTTATCAAACATGTCCTTGTACCAATAAAAACAAAAATAATATCTAACAGGGAACGCCACACACACGCACGCACGCACGCACGCACGCACGCACGCACACACACACACTAGCATACAAAGCAAACACACGAGGACAAAACGAACAATTAAATGAACACAGTGGGGCACCGCCTTGGAACGGTCAGGGGCAAAAACACCACTGGGGAGCTTAAACCGGTTTATGGTGCGCACCCAACCTCACTCTTACCCCCACCATGTTCCAAAGTCACAGGACAGTGTAAATAAAAGTAATCCCTGCTAGGTGAATCTCTAACACACGCAATGGAATCAAAAGGCATGGTATGTAAAACACAAAATTGCTCGTGTATAAATATATAAAAAGCAAACCTTGAGAACCAAAAAACGTATGTACTCAATGCCTTTGCAGAAGGCAGAGCACCAAGAGAAACACCCTTAAGGGCCCGACGAAACAGGCCAGAGGACAGAAATCAAAACAGTTTCGTCCCAGTGGGATTTAAAAACTGCCCATCACAGAGTCCTCCCCTTCTTCCGTCACACTCAACGAGGGAAGCATAGCGTCCAACTGTAAACGGGTTGAACACCAAACATGCGGTGTGTCTCAATAACGCCTGTTAAAATTCAGACATCACACTATGTAGAAAAATATCAAATATACTACACTTACAACAGGAAGGAAGTATTCGTAAGACTATGGGTGCTAAATCAGGTAAATAGAGAGTATGATAAATTACTCGGAAGTGAAGTAGGCTTTACTCAAGCTGCGTAGTCTGTGAAGAGCGGCTAGGAGTGTTGTCTTTATGTATTACTAGCATGGCTACCGCTTGTGTCGGCTTATTCCGTCTCTGTTCTAGTACATTGTGTCTCCACAGAAAATGCAATGTAGGAAAGTTAGTATGTTACTTATCTTCGAATTATACTTAATTTTTCCAGTGACGCCAGTAGATTTTCGCAAGGAAAAGAACATCTCGCCAATAACGGTGATACCGGTCAATAACGTCCTTTATCACGACGAAATCAGTGAAATATAGAGTGATCATATAGATATCATATCAGTAACAGTGTGTTTGATATAGGACTGCCGAAACTACTTTTTTATGCCACCGAAGGGCGGCATATTAAAATCGCACCGTCCGTCTGTCTGTCCGTCCGTATGTGCGTCCCCACTTACAAATTCGTGTCCGGACCGTAACTCTGTCATGCATTGAAGGATTTTAAAAAAACTTGGCACACTTGTCTAGCACATCAAGACGACGTGTCGCGTGCAAGACCCACATCCCTACCTCAATGGTCAAGGTCACACTTGGAGTATGAAGGTTATGGAATCCTCTATATATGCACACATTCGTGTCCGGACTGTAACTTTGTCATGCATTGAAGGATTTTAAAATAAAATGGCACAACTGTCTAGCACATTAAGACGACGTGTCGCATGCAGAACCCACGTCCCTAGCTCAAAGGTCAAGGTCATACTTAGAGTTTGAAGGTAATGGATTCCTCTATATATGCATATATGCACACATTCGTGTCCGGACTGTAACTTTGTCATGCATTGAAGGATTTTAAAATAACTTGGTACAAATGTCTAGCACATCAAGACGACGTGTCGCGTGTAAGACCCTTGTCCCTAGCTCAATGGTCAAGGTCACACTTTAGAGTTTGAAGGTAATGGATTCCTCTATATATGCATATATGCACACATTCGTGTCCGGACTGTAACTTTGTCATGCATTGAAGGATTTTGAAATAATTTGGCACAAATGTCTAGCACATCAAGACGACGTGTAGCGTTCAAGATCAACATCCCTACCACAAAGGTCAAGGTCACACTTAGAGTTTATAGGTAATGGAATCCTGTATATATGCATAAATTTGTGTCCGGACTATAACTTTATCATGCTTCGAAGGATTTGAAAATAACTTTGCACAAATGTCTAGCACATCAAGCGGATGTGTTGCGTGCAAAAAAAAAAAAAAAAAAAAATAATATCAAACAGGGAATGCCACGTACCAAAAACGCAGCCTCCCCAAAACGAACCCCACAGCACCCAGAAGTGCACACCACCAACACACACACACACACACACACACACACAAACACACACACACAATCATGTACACACACACATATACACTACCAACACACACTAGCATACAAAGCAAACACACGAGGACAAAACGAACAATTAAAGGAACACAGTGGGGCACCGCCTTGGAACGGTCAGTGGCAAAAACACCACTGGGGAGCTTAAACCGGTTTATGGTGCGCACCCAACCTCACTCTTACCCCCCACCATGTTCCAAAGTCACAGGACAGTGTAAATAAAAGTAATCCCTGCCAGGTGAATCTCTAGCACACGCAATGGAAACAAAAGGCATGGTATGTAAAACACAAAAATGCTCGTGTATAAATATATAAAAAGCAAACCTTGAGAACCAAAAAACGTATGTACTCAATGCCTTTGCAGAAGGCAGAGCACCAAGAGAAACACCCTTAAGGGCACGACGAAACAGGCCAGAGGACAGAAATCAAAACAGTTTCGTCCCAGTGGGATTTAAAAACTGCCCATCACAGAGTCCTCCCCCTCTTCCGTCAGACACAATCAAAGAGGGAAGCATAGCGTCCAACTGTAAACGGGTTGAACACCAAACATGCGGTGTGTCTCAAAACAGTTGGGTCGTAACCTCTTTTAACAAAACGTTTTATAATTTTAGCAAATACAGTTGGAAAATTGCCATGACCCAAAATCTTACGAAGTTTGTAAACCACATCCCCATAAAAATCGGGTTTTGAAATACCTTCTCGCAGAAGAGTCTTTAGATTACTATTGAATTTCAAAACCAAATCAGAATTACGATAGTAAAATTTAGCAAAATATTTACGCAATTTGTAATAACGGTAGCCCTGTTGAAGACCCAAGTTCCTACCTCAAAGGTCAAGGTCACACTTAGTAATGGAATACTGTATGCATGGTTACTCTGTCATGCATGGAAGGATTTTAAAATGACATAGCACATTTATTGAGTACATGGAGAGGACACAGACTGAGGCACCTCTTTCGGGGGCATTCGTCACTTGTGAGGGACAGCTCTTGTTTCAATGTTGCATATTCATAATTCATCTTTGTTTTAATAGTTAGCATAAAAAAATTGTTTTTCTTCATTTGAGTGGATATGGAATATACCTCAGCTGTAAGTGAGTTGAACATTGTATCACCTTTCGTTCAGATATATTTAATATCCACTTAAAACAAAAAACGATCATCTATTTCTCCCACTCAATTTTAAAACATGTGTATAGGAATTGTAGGCTTAGTTGAAATTGTTTCCCTGTAGGTGCTCATTGCGTTTACAGTGCCCAGAAAGACGTCCATTTGTTTCATGTTAGTTTAATCTAGAGTTGTTAGTAAACAAGACTGATGCCTAGTCGAATCAGTCAGTTGCAATAGTGAGGACAACCCAACAAAATTATATTTTCGGCTTACAGTAGAAATTGGGTTAAATATTGGGTATCTTATACTTCAAATATTGCTCATATAATAATTTAATAATAATTTAAGCAAACTAGTAGAATAAGTTTCAAGATTGTTTTAGAATGAAATAATACGTTGAATGGCATTGTTTGTAACAGTTTCAAGATTGTTTAAGTATGAAAAAGAACATAATATACAAACGCTAGATGAATTTAAAGTATTTAATAGTTTTATAACTGTACGTAGAATAATTTAAACAAACTAGCAGAATAAGTAACATTTTCAAGATTGTTAGTATGAAATAGTACTTTGAAGGCTCTTTGTTTTCATACATGTGTTATTATGACAATTTCATGATTGTTTTAGTATGAAATAATACGTTGATCGGAATTGTTCGTAACAGCTACATGATTGTTTTAGCATCATGCGTAATATACAAACGCTAGTGTTGAATAAATTCAAAGTAGTTAATATTTTAGATATTGCACATAAAACCTTCATTACAGTAAGTCCACTAGTACTGGTGTAAAACAAAATGACCATTAGTATAGCTCTTTTTATCATACATATACATTTATATTATGATTACAAACAACGATTTTCCCTCACTATACACAACTATTACATATTATTGTTATGAAGTTGTTTTTCATGTGTTTGTTTTTAAATTAGGATGACCTGAAGTGCAATGACACTTGTCGAAATACCATAATGCTTGGTTATTAATTTATATTGAATTCACGTTATTTTATAAATCATATAAAAAATAAGGTAAAGTCTTTACTGATCACGAAAATACCATAATGCAAAATGTATGTCACTGATCTCTTTCTGTATTAATAACAGTTTACATGATGAAAAAAAAACAGTTGTTTCTCCGTCACAATGTCTTATATTTCCGAGTTCAATACACGGTAATGGAAATATCTAATATATGTTCTATCAACGTTCACGGATTAGGAAATATTAAAAAGAGACAACAAGTCTTTCTGTGGCTCCAAAACAAAAAATGCTCAATCTACTAACTTCAAGAAAAACATTTTTCTACTGATTTAATTGCTAAATTGAAAAGAGATTGGAACGGGGCGTCATTTTTAACGACAATAAAAGCAATAGAGCTGGAATAGCATTCTTATTTGAAAAGATCATCACTGAGGAAAAAGTAATGTTTAAAGATCTAATAGTACGCAGACTTGCATCTGTTCAAATTAAAATAAAAGATCGTCTTGTTACGATTTTTAATATTTACGGACCAAATAAAGATAACACATCTATGTTTCACCAGTAAGACAATAAAATATTGACACTTGATGGTTCTTGTTTGATAACAGGAGGCGACTTTAACACAGTATTAGACATAAACCTAGATAAAAAGAATGGAAGAAGTACTATGCATACCAAAGCTAGAGGAAAAATCAACGAAATGATAAAATCTTGTGATCTGGTCGATATCTAGCGGTTTCAAAATCAATTCAATCAACAATATATCTGGCATTCTAATACAAATCCTGTTATATTCTGCAGACTGGACTATTTTTTGATTTCGGACACTTTAAAGATTTTTTTAAAAGAAAGTAAAATAATTTCAGAATATAAAACAGATCATTCGGTATTAATAATAAATATTGATTTTCTAAATACTACCGGAGGCAAAGGATATTTTAAAATAAACAACAGTATACTCGCTGCCAAAGATTATAACAAAAGCATAGAAAAACAAGTAAAACAAATAGTTCAGCTAGCCTAATATCGTATGGGAATTGATAAAAGGTACTTTACGAAATGAAACAATAAAATGTTCTTCTAACAAGAGAAAGAAAACTGCACAAAAAGAAAAATTCCTTATTAAAGAAATTGAATCCATGGAAAGGAAAATATTAGAGAATGTGAACTCAGAAGAAAACTAAATCAATCTTAAGAACAAAATATATGAACTACAAGTATTAAATGACTTAAAATAAATGGATAATTGATAAGAAGTAAAACAGTAAGCATAGAGGGAAGTGACAGAAATAAAAACATTTTGCCGATCTCGAAAGGAAAAATGATAAGAGGAAAACTATGTACAAAATAAAGACAAACAAATGTATTACAAATCAAAATCTTTTGAAAGCTTAACAAGGAAAATTACTGCTGCAGAAAAAATATTTGTGATGGACCCCTGAATATGAATGCCTCAAAGCGTTAAATGAAATGAAAAAAAACAACAACAAAAAGAGTCCAGGATCAGATGGCTTATAAAGCGAGTTTTATAAAACCTGTTGGCCATTACTTAAATATTATTTTATATCTTGTATATATCATTCGAATGAAATAAACGAGCTAACACCTCTACGAAAGCAAGGAATAATTTCTTTATTACAAAAAGATGGAAAAGATTCACTATTCATTTCTAACTTGAGACCGATCAGTCTTTTAAATGTTGATTATTAAATTGCAACGAAAGCTAAAAGTAACCGTCTTAAAAAGGTCATGAATTCAGTATAGATCCAGCACAGACCGGATTTATGAAAAACAGATATATAGGTGAAAATGTCAGATTACCTTTTGAGACAATTGAACATATGCAAGTCAGCAATAAACCAGGTTTACAACTGTTTGCAGATTTTGAAAAGGCTTTTGATAGCATAGACCACAATTTTCCTTTCATATACTTAGAACAATAGCTTTGGTAATTCCTTTACGAAATGGGTGCAACTATTTTATCACAACATTCAAAGTATTGTTATTAATAACGGTCATATATCAGAACCATTTGAAATAAAAGAGGTATAGGACAAGGATGACCATTATCTTCTCTCCTTTTTTCCCATTGCAGTAGAGCCTCTCAGTAACTATATAAACAATGATAAAGAAATAAAAGATGTAAAGATAAATGTAAATTAAGGAAACCTTATTCGCAGATGACGCAAAAGGATATTTTGAGAAATAAGTAACCGTAATAAATAATTTTGGAAACATCTCCGGACTAAAATTAACTTTCAACATAACAACAGTATTACGCCTTGGATCACTAGCTCAAACGAATGTAACTTTTAATCTTAATCAAAGTTTTATGTTGACTTCTGACTCTGCAAAACCTATAGGAATGACCTTTGCCAACAATAAAGAAAGAAACTTCAAACTTAATTTAAAGAATTAATTGGACGGTTTTAAATCTTGTTTAAAACAATGAGAACACCGTTAACCTGACACTTTTAGGAAAGGTAAAAGTAATAAAGACCTTTCTATTCCAAAACTAATCTATCCACTGACAGTTCTTCAAAACCAACTACAATCATCATAAATGATATTAATAAAACAATGTAAACCTTTACGGGATGAAAGGCCAGAAAAAATTAAAAGACATGCCTTAGAATAAGACTATAGGTATGTTTCGTAATTTTTCAAAGTCGTGCTGGATAAAACGATTTCTGAACGAAAATAGCAGTCCCATATGAAATGTTTTTACGAACTATTTTTAAAATATTGTGGCGGAAAACTTGTTTTTGAATGTAACTTAACATATAAAGATATAAAACTGAAAATACTTCAAGTAAAAAGCTTCCTTTGCGACATATTGACGGTATGGAATAACATAAAACAGGATGATTGTAAATTAACTTATAACAAGCAGATATTGTGGAATAATTAAAAAAAAAAGTGAAAATACTTCACTTGGTGTCAGAAGGAATCAAATAGTTGGAGCACAGAACAAAGAAGTTGTAATCATTTAATTTCTTTCAGTACTTAATATATAACAAAGGACATAGTGAATATCTCAGATATATTAAACTTTTAAAGAAGGCTTAAAACAGGAAAAGAGAAATCAAGAGGTATGTGACACTATGCTATAACTTCTTATGAAATCGAAATCAACAAATAAGCTTCTATATAAAATATAACTGAAATTAAAAGGTAAACCTGAAATCAAAAAGAAAAGAGGAAAAATATATTTAAAAAGGATTTAAACTGGGGAAAAATATACATTCAACCGTTCAAAACCACAATAGATTCGAAACTAAGTATTTTTTTAGTAAAAATATGAATTACGTTAATACCAACAAATAGTTTTTATTAACGATAAACTTAGTGAACTCAAGCCTAATCGACTTTCGTAACTCACAAGAGGAAACTTTTGGTCATCTTTTCTGGAAATGTAACAGCATCCACATACTATGGGAAAATACACTGATATTTCTTACTGTAAAAAGGTGTAAATATGTCTCTCAATTTTGAAAGTATAAATTTTGGTATTCTTGAAAAGAGATTTAAAATGAACAAAATAAATACTTTATACTTTTAGCAAAATTTTATATCTTTTATACAAAATTAGGAAAATCACCACCACATTTTACCTGTTGTAAGAATCTTTTAAAATCCAGAAAAGGGCTTGAACAAGAAATTGCTATAATACATGTACAGAACAAAATAGAACATCATAACTTAAACTGGTCGACTAGGTTAAGATGTGGATGGAGTATCATCCTGCCATTATTAAAACAAATACATTTAAATATAAACACGATAAAGAACAGATGGAACAAGAAATGTTAAAAAAAACTCAAGTACATGTACATACGTTTTAATTGTTTCTCCTTTTTTGTGAGTATGACATGAAGACATGAGAATCAGTCTTTTTTCTCCTTTTCTAATCTATTTTTATTCTCTATCTACTTTCAGAGCAATTAAGATATATAATACAAATTTTGCATGAACAAGAATGTGAGATCTTTTCGTCTTCTCCTTTCAATTCTCTTCTTGCTTTCATTGATTAATCTCTCTAACTTCTTCCTTTCTCTCTACTTAGTTTTTATTTAAAAACAATACATAGCAAACTTCACATTATTGTACTTTAAAATACTGTGATTGTTTTGTCATAATGTATAAGTTTGTCTAAAATATATATGATAAAAAATGAAATTGGGTAATAACTGTTCAAATGCACTGATCTTCAGGCACACCATTAGGATGCCAGCTACTTACCTGTAACATTCATTTGAAACATAGTGTGGTAATTTCTCCACTTAGTTTGGTTCCATTTAACTTCATTCTATTAATCAGTTTTGTTCTTTAATCGTTTGTCAAAGCTCTCTTTAAAGTAAAACCTTTTGAATATACACAGTGAGCCGCCTAACCGAGAGCTCTATTAGCAAATGCGGTATTGTATTATAACCCAACTCAAAAGCATTTCTCCTCATTAATTAACTCGATTTCTTATTCCATTCTATTATTATCAGATTTCTTTTACTTTTGTTTCAATATGTTACTTAGTGAAGACTTCGATAAAAACACAAATTATGTTATAAATTTAGTTTTATATCCTTCTTTTAACATCGCCGAAAGCATATTGTTGTGTTTATAGTCAGATATATGTACTACTGAAACCATTTAATTTTATCTGGACCAGGATATAATCTAAAACCTTAATTTTCGTTATATTGGAATATTTTACTATTACATACTATTTCGTCTTTGAATAAAACAAATCAAAATCATTTGTTCATACAGTGATACATTGGCTCGCACAATTTTTAAAATAATTGAATATAGAAAAAAAATATATATTTTCTTCAATGTGCAAATGCACTACTCAATACTGTCGTAGTTTTGAAAATGTTGGAAATTATGAATTTTCAAAACCAAATGTTGATAGCGAAAATGTTATGAGACATTTGGGATGTAAACCCCTTTAATATTTCACATTGTATCCTACTTCCGACGATTTATTCACTTATAAAAAAAACATCAACTACAGATTTATCTAGTAGATATTCTACATAGGTATGGTAACATGTATGGATGAAGCTATTGGTAATGTTGTGGAGGAAATGAAAAAGCAAGGCTTGTGGGACAATACCATTTTAATATTTTCGACAGGCAAGTATCTAAATATTTATCAACAATATATGAATGGAACAGTTCATTTTTTGTATTCAAAAGTGTTTTAATAAAAGAATCGGTATATAAGAGATGTACACGCAGTGACTTATGTGAAGACGGATAAGCGATAAAAAGCGATGGACTTTCTCAAAGTTGTTATGCAGATCATGATGTAATTATCGATTGTACAATTTTTTGCACACCTGGCACAAAGGCGTCGACGTTCATCTTCGATCGTCGTCGTTCGTCGTAAGAAATTGTTTCAAACGACATCTTCTATGAAATCCATTTGCCAATGTTAATGAAACTTGGAAGGAATGCTCTTCCAAAATTGTTAAAAGAATTCTGATGTATGCAGTACAACGGCAAACAAAAGGAAAAACTTCGAAAATATTCTACTTAAAAGCTACTGATAATAATTTAATTTAGTTTGGCATATATAATAACCTTGTGACTTTCTACCTAAATTGCTAATATGAAGTTGATTTATAAAAAAATAAGTCCCCTACTAGAGTAGGACTATTTTTTCTAAAAAGAAGAAAAACTAGGGGGCAGAATTTCATTCCTCTAAAAATGAGGCCCACAGTTGGTAGGGTTAGGACCGCTCACCGTCCGGCGTCCGTCCACCATTTTTTTCAAACGACATCTGCTCTGAAAACACTGGGGCAATGTTGATGAAACTTTATAGTGGAATATCTTGCAAGAAACTCTGTGAAAGTTATTCAAAGAATTCCATTCCTTGCAGAACTCTGATTGCTTTTGGAACAAAAAGGAACATTTTTTAAAATCTTCTCTGAAATCACAAGTCCTAGAGTTTAGATACAAATCTATTTGACATGTAGCATTGCTAAGTAAACCGCTACCTAGATTGAACAAATTATGATCATAGGTTTAAAATTGACACCTCCATGGGTCAATTAATTTAAAATAGGCTTATACAGGAAGAACTTTGAAATGTTTCTTCTCTGAAATCACAAGGCCACGAACTGAGATACAATGTATTTAGCATGAAGCATTGCCTAGTGGGCCTCTACCAAGATTGTTTAATCCCTGGGTCAAAACTGATCATGCCAGGGGGTTCATTGGAATTTGCATAGGTAAAACGTCTCCTCTCAAACTTGACCGCGGGTCAAAATTAACCCTTCTCGGGAGGTGGGTTTGACTATAATTTCGCAAAGGCTTACAGACAGAGCCTAAATATTTAGATTGTTACTAAGCACTGTGTAGTTGACCTCTACGAATTATGTTAAAATCATGACCCCTTGTAATGTAGCCAATGGTAGTCAGGTGAGCGATATAGTGACATTTTGGCCCTCGTGTTTATATTTATTCTGTATGAAAACTTCTTCTCTGAAACTACTAGTCATAATAATCTTTTGCGACAAAAAGATATTATCTCATGACCCTCTACCAAAATTGCTATAATTATGCTCTAATTCGATTCTCTCAAACGAGCATTTATCATTTACCATCTCTCACCATACACCTTTAACAATAAACCAAACACAAAGTACACTTAGGCCAGAGGGAGTGTACATTGTATTTGAGCCGGACGATTTAATTATCTGATTAGTTACGCTAAAATGGGACATTTTTCGATATATCTTGTGTTTGTCTATCGTTTTGCGTTCGTGTAGCGCATTATTTATGTTTTGTTGATGTAAGTTTTATGGATTTCCCCCTTTAAAGGTACTTTGGAACCTTAAACAAAAACAAAAAGCATAGTAATAAACAATAGGATATATTTACTCAGTAACCTAAGCTTCAAATTTTGTAAAAACGGCGAAGATAGTCATGTAAGAAACGGAACATAACTCTTTTTATAGAACCGATCTTAACATCCATACTTGTATGAAACTGACAAAACCTCCATAAATTTTTGTTTATTTTTGTGGGAATGGTGATCAGTTACGGAATGCCACAATATTGCGCAGTCTTCGTAAATGGGACATTTCGCGTTATAATTATGTTCTTTTTTCTTATCTTTTTTAAAGGGACATACTCTTTAACTGATGTCAAACTAAATAACCCGCAAACATGAATAATATAATTGTTGGAAGTATTATAACACAACCTTAAAGTTTCAGATTTGCATTCCAGTCACTATCGATAAAATCAACGATTTAAAATATGCTGCAGTACCGTAAACCATTAAAAAATCTGTATACAGTTGTTGCTGTACAATTAAATGGATGGATGCGATTTATTACATAAAGTCTCTATATTTATTAATTGTACTAAAATGAGATTTCTGACATAAATTCCGATGTATTACAGAAAGTATCTATATTGATTATTTGTACTAAAATGAAGCATCTGTCGCGACAGGTTCTTCTTTGAAATTGTATTTATTTATCATTCTACGTTCATTGAACACATAATCTATGTTTCGAAAATATTAACTGCTAGATGTAGGAAGTGCCTCTTTTAAGTTTACATATTCATACATAAAGCTTTTTTTCTTCTTCTAACGTTTTTAGAAAATAATCTGCTCGTTGTAGAGAAGGTCCCTTTAAATAGTTTTGGAAGCTTTATTCTGAATTTACCTCTCTTTGTTTATTTTACAATCTTATGTTTTCTTCTTGTAATGGCTCTATTCATATGTAGCAGTTGGTTAAATTACATGCTGCGTTTGGGTAAATTATGTTTAACGTTTGGCAAAACCTCACAAATGATAAACTATATTATAAAACCATAGAAAATAACAAGGAAGTATTGTATAAAACAGTATAGAACATGGATACACAAACAATTATATTATATAAAAAAAAATGATATTTCAAAAAGAAAATAATTCGATAAATCATTGTAAATGTGATGTGCACGTTTACATAAGCAATTTGGAGACAATTTTTATCAGTATACTAGATATTCATCAACGTTCAGAACTAAACGTTGTAATTGTAATTATAATTCAAGCAAATTTCGTACACACAACAAAATAAAAAAATGCAGAGCCGTGAACAATGTACAGTTTATCATATGACAAAGGCGTTCCTGTTGAGTTCACAGTATAGTGCATTTGCGGGAGCACTATTCTATCTTTGCAGTATAAAACCGATTGTGATTGATTTATAAATTTTGTTTTCATTCAAACAAATACATATATCGTACAAACAAATACATATATCGTACTATCGTCGTTATTCAATGTCTGCGTAAATGTTTGTTTTGGGGTCTCTTCCGAGTAGAGAATATAAATTGGCAGTCAGAAATTGACTAGAGCACAATGCTCTTTTGTTTAAATGTGTAGTTGGTTTAATGACATGCTGTTTGTTTTTGTAACCATTTGGAAGTTATTACGGGCTATGTTATATATTTTGTCTTTATGTAGCTGGAACCTGATATGGCAAAGTATAAAAGGTCGCTGAACCCATATGGACAGGTTGTGTCATTATTTTTAGTTTTAAGGCTTGGAAGTATCTTTAGAATCTGATATGACAAACATAAATGAAGTTATGACTCGACTTGAGTGACTGGAACGCAGACCGAGCCATTTATTTTAATCTAAACAAGTTAATTCGCTGGAACCGGATATGACTTTATTGATACTAGTAAAAGTCAAAATTTAGTTATTTATTCGGTTTTAAACATGGCGCTTTAAAGCAAATACGTTTTAAAGGACGGTGTTAATAGGCGAATGCCAAATTATTCTCGTAATCCATTAAAAAAAACAACCTTAAGTAGATAAATATTACGAAGGGATAATATTAAAAGAATGTATTATGATAAGCCGGGTCGCAAGTCTACCTATAAGCAGGGGTGTTGTGTTTAAGACATCAATACAGGGAAGGCATACAAGTTAGCAAAATATGATAGAAAGCATGTACTGGTAAGTACGCACTTAATTTTCTAGCAAGCGATAGCAAATGTGTATGCAGTTATAAACTTATTCATATTTAATCTGTACTCAATATTTTGAGACACTTCCTAAATGTGGGACCTATTTGAAATTTGTTGAAAATACAAATAGAAAAAAAAACACACACACAACTACCCGGATGTACTGATTCATGTCGTACCTTCTGCATAGCTCTCATTTGCATTTGTTTGAATTGGTTGAATTTAGCATATTTAGCATTTTGTGCAATGAAATATGTATGCCGATATAGGGCCAATGACCCTTTTGTATAACTTTATTATTGACAATAAAGCCCCATTGTACACAAAGGAAGGCCATATTCTTACTATGACAGGCAGATATTGTGTCATACAGAGCCTACTTAAGGGGGGGTCACTGCTGAAATTCAAAATAACAAGAATTTTTATTGGCCCTGTTTTTTATGGAGACTTACATTTTGCTAGTTAATTTCTGGAAAAATAATGATGGGTCAATGACTTAACTTTTTCGCAATATTAATATTTAGTGATACACTATCAGATAAAGGTGCTTCATGCAGAAGTAGCTATAATTTTGGTATTATAAACGTATATGTATGTGGTGTATGTTTCAGAATGGATATCACTTTCTAATCTTTTCTTATGTAGTATATTATACTTTAGGATGAAAAATTAGAGATAGTGGTATTTCTATCATCATCTGAATAAATATAACGCTCCTTATTATTACCCCACCCACTTTACTAAAATTCATTTTTTCAATTTTTGATAAATGAATATTTCATGATAAAGGAGTAACAAGCTTTTTCAGATATTTTGTCTGCAGTTTGATTAGAACCTTTGTTTTAGAATGCAAAAATAAAAATGGGGGTCAATGTGCATATAAGAAAGAAATTCAATAAAAACTGACAAAAATGTGTTTTTTAGATTTCGGCGAGCTTTGAGCTATGACGGCATATGTCTGTAACAAAGAACTGTAAAAGAAACTAGTTATTAATGAATTTTTATATCCTAACAATTTTCCTAATAATACAGTTTGAATTATGTAAATATCTTAAATGGTTTTTGAGGAATGACTATTTTTGTACCCCTACCCCCATTTTTTGAATATGACAAAATTTGTCAATTTAGTCACCAAATGTGAGGTCAAAAAAATTTTTTTCTCAAAAATGTTCAATTTTTTTACGCTAAAATATTCCTATTGTGCCTAAGTTCACTACTATCTAATTGTTTTTTCAAGTTAACACATCATTTTTGAAATACAACAAATGTAAATTTCCGGAAGTGCACAAATCCAAAACCTTACCAGTGACCCCCCTTAATTATATCATTATAGTTGCCCTATTGCATGTTTAAAGAGATACTCCATGTTTCGTGAAAATTTAGCAATACTGTAATGGATAAAAACCGTTCGTTTAACGATTTTTGTCCAACTTCAGTCAACAGGAAACAGTAGTTCTGCAGTAGCAATTTGCCGGCCGGCGGATTAACCTGTGTGTATGTGCACCTCTCTAGTGACACAG
This sequence comes from Saxidomus purpurata, assembly GCA_022818135.1. Taxonomy (NCBI): domain Eukaryota; kingdom Metazoa; phylum Mollusca; class Bivalvia; order Venerida; family Veneridae; genus Saxidomus; species Saxidomus purpurata. The sequence continues at coordinate 57,956,008 of JAFMSR010000004.1, read as the reverse complement.
AAAACTTGCTTCAGAATATTTAATTTGGCCATTCATATCAGCCACAGTCTATTTTTGAAGGCAGTGATAATTTCTTATACCCAATTAAAATTCGAAGGGCAGATGGCCTGTTTATTTGGTGGCATATGTTATCTATGGCAGCACAAACAGCAATGCAATCCCAACCATTACTGGATACATGCTAACAGTATGTATGTAGACATTGCATAACCGTTTGCTTAAGTAGTACTCTTCATTCTTGACTCAATATAAGGTACAGTTCTGTTTGCAAATGTTTGCCTATTTGCATGCTTAAGGAATGACAGATACTTCTATATTCTAGGTTGACTTTTTGAAGCCCATTTGTTAGACATATTTACTTTTATGGGGTATTTGATTATTGAACGTCAGATGGGTCCTATATTTTTACATTCAAATTGTTTAAATATCTTATACATCATCATTGTTTGACAAAACTCAGCAAGGGGTAGTTTCCTACATTGAAACGTTTAGTTGCATTTCAGACATTTTCCCTATTTAAGGGCACAGTACCTCAGCCGTTTGCCTTCTGATTGCAAATTAGAGTAACGGATATGATCTTATATATGCAATGATATAGGTTTTACCCTATGACCATACGTCATTAAATGGAACTAAAATACTTTCAAATACCTATTATACGCTTCCTTCAAGCAATAATCAATATACAAAATGCAACAACTTTTTGGGGGAGCGAAAGGGGAGTTGGGTTACCCCAGCTGTTAAAAACTTTTTTTGTGTCCACCAACTTTTGTTTGATTTGTTTTTAGATTAGAAAGGCTGTTCTTTAAACATATAGGTTCTGATCTAAACAGTGTCAATTTTATAATAATATAAATCTTTAAAAACTTTGACAATAACAGTTTAAACTCAAGCGTTTCTTTAAAAGCAGCATTTGGACTAGTTTTTGTACAACTTAAAGTCGGTTTCGCCGGTATTTGTCTTGGTAGTATAGAAAAGTACTTTAGTAAATCTAACTTGTAATGTAATCATGTGACTTTAAAAGTAAATTTCACAGGTAAAGAGAGAGTTACGCGTATTAAACATGTTTAATCAAAGGATATTTTAGTAACAAAACTTGTCCATAAGTAGACGTGGTTAATTACTCATTCACTTATTCGTCATTACAATAAATTGTTAAAAAGTTCTCGATATCGAATACCAACAGATAACTATCACAAAGACTACTGTACAGTAATATATACGATGATTGCTCAAAAGATACTGCTTTATCAATACATGGTTGATTGAGGTTACAACTGATATCCCTATATGTCTACTATGTCTACATAGATCGCAAACGGCAATACTGATGTTTTCGTTTTCGTTAACAGCAATATGACACAGATAAGAAAACTTACAGATGTAAATTATTGCTATTGCATAATGCAATTTATTTATTCCATGTATCTAATCATGTTTATAGTGTGTCATATTGAGGAATTGTGTTTGATTCTCTTCATTTTTTAATTGTCAAGACATATTTAAACTGTTAATCAAACCAAGCGGATTTCAAATTTACAGTTATAGTTCTATTTTATGTGTTTTACAATCCAAAATTTGTATTGCATCTACATACAACAAAAAACACCTTTCTTGTTTTGAGAACACATAGGTCGAATATTCTTCCGTAAGATGCACTCAAGAAGCAATTTCATTATTGTAAAATAATTGTATACTCGTTGGCAGGTATTTACAGGAAACCTTAATATGATACATTGGCTATTCTATTAACAGAATGACTGTATCAATTTAAAAACTTACTTTGCGATTTCACACCGCGGTGCACGTTTGTAACATATCTATCATAAGCTGATATTGTATGGACTGGAAGTACTTTTGGCTTACATTTTGATATTGTCACTTAATAATATATATTAAATAAATTGATCACCAATCCAATTTTTACACCAGACAATGGGGCTGCTGCAAACACAGGTGCTAGCAACTGGCCACTTAGAGGAATGAAAGGCAGTGTATACGAGGGAGGAATACGTGCAGTTGGGTTTGTACATAGTATGCATCTTGACAATTCGTTGCATGGATCTGTCTCAAGTGAGCTCATTCAGGTCACTGACTGGTTCCCGACCCTTGTAAATTTAGGTGGAGGAAATGAAAACGGCGTGAAAGCTTTGGACGGATTTGATCAGTGGGAAACCATTAAGTAAGTATACGTACTCAACAAATGTTTAATGATTGAAATCATATCTGCCTCTTACAAGAATCTCCAGTTATGTAGAGTAAATGTTAAGTTTACAAAATTTCAATACTTAATGCAGAGCGAAAACTATTAGAAAATAATGTATTTAATGTCGATACATATATTATACACTGAACATAAGTGCTATCAGAAATGTAATGTATATCACAGTACGATCAAACAAAACGAGAGAAAAAGTTCTGAGCTCAATGTCAATATCAACATTATGATAACAATAACAGAAATATTTCAGATCAGTGTTTCAGTATCCCATGTGTCCAAAATTCAACACTACTGTCAAAATATAGTTTTAAGCAAACCACAATTCGATAGTTAGTCACATTCTATTTTGAAAAAAAATGTTTAACGGCAATGCAAATTCATTTACTATCATGTGCAATTGTCTCAAAGTAACGCAAGTATTTATCACTGTTGAAACATATTATAAAGGATATTTATTTAAAAAATGATATATTTGAAGCAAGTTTTCTTTATTTTAGGATACATTCTAAAATTGCTTGTAATATAATATAATAATAGTTTATAAGAAGGCCTAACCCTATCTAAATAACTTTGGTACATATATGACACCACTAAGTTGATGTCCAAAAAAAACAAACAATTCGCGTCCAGAGTAATGGAATTCCGATGAGAACCATTGTTATAGTCCGAGTATAGATTGCTTTTTGTAGCTTACAACAGTGTGTCAAACATTGTCAAAAATTGAAGGCGGAAACTTTTCGCTTTTGTGACTGCAATATAAACAAACTATTCTAGTTTACAAGGCCAGTGTACAAATTTAAGATTTCTTGTGATGTAATGTATCATTTTGATATATTTTAGAAATATACACCAGCTTTATGTGTATTATTTTGATTGTTTTGTCCGACCCATTATTGCCTTCCATAAAGTGGGACATACACGACTATGAAGTCAATGTTTAGACTCATATGACTAAAGGCGCAACTTTGTTAACAAAATATAAACAGTTTTCTCTTTAAATATGAAATAAACAGGAGACATAGCTTTTGTTTTGGTGAAGGGTTTAAATATAACTGAATAAATGAATGGTGTTTTATGTCACACCGTCTTTAAATATCATATAGCACCCATTTAAATCGTGTACATTGAATATAAAGCATGAAACAATAGAAACCAGATCAATTTAGTTTCAAGAACTTATTTTTAAGAAGGAAGTATTAAGGTTCAATTTGAATATGAATGCCGTGTACAATGGACAATGTTAGCGGAGCAAATTTTATCAAAATCGATGCAGTTAATGAGAATATGTGAGTGCAAATTGTAGCAGGGGATGCATTCTTGGGCAACTTTTCTAGTTAGAATCCAGGAAAGGGTTGATCGGGTATGGCTATTTCTTCAACGTACTAATATAACTTTTTCTCGACGACTGGTTCTGTAAGCAGGATGCTATTCACCGAGACTTAGTTCGACAATGTGAAGTTTATTGAAATTTGCACCATCGCACTTGGACTGCCTTCTTGGCTTGACTGTATAAAACTTAGAATATAAGATCTGAAATAGAGTTAGGATTGTTGTCTGTCGTTTCATTGAGCCATCTGAAGACAAATCTGTTGTTGTCAGAAAAGGAAGAAATACGTTCCAGTAAATTATACAAAAGGGGATTGTAAACTTCTCCGTGTAAAAGGCATTAAGAGCTGATAAAACGTCTGAGAAGTTAACACAAATGTTTGAATTGGTCTATTCTGCAGGGCCTAAGCGAGATCAACTGCAATCAGTTCTGCTTCTAAGATTTGACATACCAACATCTGTAAACACCATAGCATTTTATGACCCCACCACTCGGAAAAAGTAGACACATAGATAGATTTTGTTCTGCATAAAGTGCAGATATACATGGCATAATGCGATATTTGATAAATTTACGTCATGCATAATTAATGCTGTATAATCATTTCGTAAAAAATATATTAATAATAATTTAATGATTATGTATTTATAAAAAGATAAATACATATAGGATCATGTCAAATTACATAGTATACAAAGATTAGCACAAACACAGGTATTAAGAAACACCTTATTTCCACTGTGGTCCTTGTATAAGACTTCATTATAACATAGAAAGACATGAAACGTTTATTTCAAATAAATGAGATATCAGATACAAATGTGAACACATCAGGTTTTCTTGTTGGCGTTCAGTAAAACATTTTTATTATTCTGAAGATAACAATCGTTAGTTTTATAAAATTTAGATCAACTGTAAACTTATGTCTATCATGTGAAGAGTTTTTCACAACGAACAAGTAGACGACGTTTAAATATTAATGGGTGTCGACAAATTAATGAGTCCGTGGTATGCAAGGGTACAAGTTTCGAAACCTGAAATTGAATCAAGCGCACAAGCTCCCATTTGGTATGAAGTACAATACATATTATCGAATTGAACCATTTAGAACTCAACAAAAACTGCCATTTAATTCTTGAAATGTATTTATTCTTTTAGCGTGCTTAGGAAGTACGTAAACCTATACATTGTAAAAAAGGACTGTCCAATATCGAAACAAATAAAGCATTACAAATAATGGTGTTGATAATTACATAAGGAAATAGGTGATTATTGTTATAGAGTCTTTAACTAATCATAATATTTTGGTATGCATCTTACAGCTAGGCTAAGCCCCTTTACTAGAATATTTTGTTTCATATATTATATAATTCTATTCCCTGCTTGCGGAAACCGTGTCGAAAGGCTATTTATTTGATGTTTTCCGGTGAATTATAAAGTTTTCTCAATGAAATAAAAGTGATAATCCACAGTTTTGAAACAGTGGATTACCATTTTTATTTTCACTGTTTTTGCAATCTTTAACCCGGATTTACGTCAAAAAATATACCGAGCTTAACTAATGCTAGAAACCATGCGACGATGACGTCGTTAAATTGATGTCATTTGCGCTATGTTTTCTGATGACGTTTCCCGCGAGATTCGATATATTACAGAAACAAAGCTTTAACCATAAACTAAACAGAAAATTGTTGTTATTGGTGTGGTATCACATTTTCTTTACTCGTGAACACCAAAATATGTTATTTTCACTCGTGGCTGTGCCAATCGGGAAACTATCACTTTTGGTGCCCATTCGGGGAAATTATAACGTGATCTTACACCAAAACCAACAATTATCCTCTGTATATCCGTCTTCAATTAATTCGATGCTCTTATGTTTTCTGTAGAAGAAAGTTACATCGGTAAGTAATACAGTAAGTGGTATGATATTATAACAAATAACGTTTCAAAAAATGACACGGTTCCCTAAAAAGAGAATGTATGTACAACACATTTTTGTAGAAACGGGAATAACAATTATGTATAAGCCCTGTTCAGAAGTTGATAACAGTTAAAATGATTTTTGCAATCAGTGACAGATTTCTTTTAGCAGTCATTGGTAATAATATTTGCGTAAGGATGTGAAAGGCGTTTCGACATTTGTATAGGAGTAACTACTATCCTAACATAATACATGTAAACAAATTACAAAAACCTTTAAGATATTAGTAGAAAGATGAAATTTGATGTCAGACTGTACCTTAAAAATGTGTAAAAATGTTTCTAAAATAGAAAAATATCACAGATTTTATTTTCTGCAATGTGTTAATGATTGTGATGAAATTCAAAGATTGAAATTATGTGTTTTTTTATCCTTGTACAGATTTGGTAAAAGAAGTCCGAGACAAGAAATACTTCATGACTTATCACCAAGAAAATATGAATCAAATGCCTCTTTCAGTATAATTTACCTTCGCTGGGCAGCTTTACGGATTGGAAAATGGAAACTAATTGTATTTTTTAATCGTAAGTAAAATCGTCTTGATAAGGATGATACTTAGGGTCACTTCAATCACAAGTTCAATACAGTTTTTCGACTAGACATCTTTTAGATGTATTTACCGAAATTTTTAAATGTAATGATTTACGAATATTTGGTTATCGATTGTATACTTTCACTTGTACTTACACTTGCAATACTTGTTATTTATAATATCCAATAAGTATTTTCCATATGCCCGAGTTCTGGTCAGGAAATGAAATTATTCCTGTCCTAATCTCAAATCTCTAAAAATCAGGGACGTAATAATCTTTAGTTTGACAAAAATATGATTTGATTAAATAGTTCTTAAGTTTAATTGCTGGCCTGATGATTTCATATAACAACATTTCACGTGTTATGTAGCGGTCATGGTAACATGTTACTGCTGTTAACAAAAATATGTTAAATGTCACAATCGTATTATTGATTTTGCTAGATATCCTTACTCCAGTGCATTTAATCCATTTCTGTCATATTTCAGAATCACTTCCAGTATTAAACCAAATTCATAGACCAATGAAAATAGAGTTGTATGATATAGAAACAGATCCTACTGAATCTTCTAACTTATCAAACCAGTTGCCACAGATTGTCAACAGAATGCTTCTAAGACTCATAACTTATCACAGTGAAATGGTCCCTATCCCTGACCCGGAACCAGACCTGCTCTCCGATCCTGCATTTCATGGTGGGTTTTGGGGACCCTGGCAGGACTGAAAATATTAATTCCTGTTTCATAAATACCCTTGGTTTTACCAAGAATACAGTCTTTATAATCTTATTTAACAAAAGCAGTATCGTCATATTTTAATATATTTTGCCTAATTATCTTCTAGTGACATAATCCTACTATGTATCTTTTCTCTATATGAATATTTCAAATAGTGCTAAATTTTACACTTTAACTTTAGAGAAAGGAAAGGAATCATGACAAGATGATGTCAGCCAGACTTTTGCAGCTGTTGATTTAAAAAAAAAACAACAATATATATAATTTACAAAATGATTTGTCTACCGGACATAAGTCTTTATATACATTTAGAACTTAAACATACTGCTGATATTTAATGAGTCTTCCAATGCATGTTACTTTCTTGCAGAACAAAACGGCATTCATACTGGAACTTCCGTGAATGACTACCATCCGTTTGACTTAAAATTGAAAAACTTGTTAAAAGAAACACGCTGCTGAAATCATTAAATGTGAAGATACATGTATTCAAGATTGACAATTTCTTCAATGCAGGATCATTGAGGCAGCCATTTTTAATTTTTATAATATCAAAGTGCTGTAGTTAAATATTCATGCAGGTAAAACTGTTCACTTCAAAAAAACAAGTTAATCTGCGTGACACGTATCAATTTTAGATGTAAAACCATCATAAAACAATGAGTAAATGGGGTTCAAAATGCAATAATATTAGAGGGGCGTGTCTAATATTATGTCTAATTTGCATATATTTGCATATTTGAAATCAAAACATTTCGTAACTCTTCTGCTTTTATCTTATTTACAAAATTATTTCAATTGTGTGTTCGTATTTACAAGTTTTTCAATTTCATGCTCAGTTATATTCTCACTTGCCTTGCCTTTAAAAGAATTTGATGACGTATGTTGGTACATTTGTAGTCAAAAATAATCAAGAAATTCTTAAGAATTTTATATTGTCTTTGCTCTTGAAATATGGTAATGACGCTCTTCATTAATTGTATATATATTGCTCCGAAACGACCCTGTATATATCTGGTTTTATTAAAACGAATAAAGCTTAGCTATTTCATTAACGGCTCGGGTAATATAAGTCTAGGCGGGTAATATTTCCCGATCAATCACTTCAAAAACCAAATAACATATAATATACCATGTAGAAAAAGTACCAGAAAAAGCATAAAGGAATCTCTTCATATTTCATTGAAACATGCGACAGGTCAAGTCATACAAGCCCTCTTATATTTAATTAATGCATTAGCTAGTATATCAAAAGAAAAAAACTACTGCACTTTGATTATATTTAGCCGTTTTACCACCACTGTAATAAGTTGAGATTATTAGAATACGTAATTAACATAGAATAACCAAACCTCCAATTCGTTGCTGCTTCCCTTTTTCCATTACTGTTAATACTAACTCCTTCATAGTTTACGATTACAATCGATCAGTAGTTCAATTCTATAATCATTTATCAACTTCATTGGTTATAATCGGTGGCATGTAGCAGTTTAGCTCTTGTTCAACCATCTTTAATAAATACGTCTTGATGTGTTCGGGTTATGATTTGGAGTAATAGGTAGGTGCTTATACACAGACACAATTCAACATTTTCTAGGTTCTTAAATTGGTGATTTATATTAGCGGTTTGACTAAAATGCGCGAATTTTTTTACACCGCCAAATGTTGGATTCCTATAATCGCCAGCATTTTTCATCGCAAAATATAATCAAACTACATGTATTGTATAGAAGACAATGTTTAACAGAGAAGGACTTTTCGGAGTATTTAACTGTAAGTATTAAATGCGGGAAAAGGTTTAAAGAGGGTCATTTTGTACGGACGACTATATCGAAGCATTTTGCTTCAGTTAGATCAAAAGTGAAGCGTGTTATTTTCTAAAGCCTATGTTCTTTCAACTTTCGGGATAGGGAAAACATAAAAAAGAGCAATAAATCCTATTTCATTATAAATGACAAAATGTACTTCATAAAATTGAGACAGTCAGATTGTGTGAGCTATGAATATAAATCCATTCCTTTCGAACATTTCAAAAATTCTTATATCTGACTTCGAACAAATCAATAATATATGAGATACTCTCTGGTTCAGTATCCGAAAAGCAGAATATTTATCCATGAAAAGAAAGGTACGTGTTCGTCTGATGTGTTCGTTCCTCGGGTGTTATCTCAGGTATATTGCTAATCTGAGATCATTCCGACGAATAAAACATACACGGCATTTCTCACGGCGATGGAACACAAAGGGCAAAAAAACAGATACTAAAAGATGTTGAGGCTGGACAGCTCATATGTCGTAACCAAAAAGTACGTATTTTACAAGGAACAATTTTTAAATGTATTTCTGACAAGGGCCGATACACACTCTCTCGTGACTTTTTTCTCCAAGCAATGACATTTAAACGAATCACAATATTAAATGACTGAGTTGAATGTAATTAAGAAAAACTTAACACTTTTGTAGCAGATGATGCATATGAAGGTGAGTAATACTTTTTAAGACCAAGGTCTATGATGACATGTGTTTTTGCGGAAACCATTTTTCTACTTTTAGTAACAGTGACCTTGAACCAAGGTTGTTGTAACATGCGCTTTGCACATCGTGTAATTATGGTTAACATTTGTGGTGAGTTAGTCTAAAATCGTTCAAGGGGTTCAAGAGCGAACACGAAATATAATCCTATGACCTTTGATCTTTAATTGTTACCTTGACCTTGAGCCTGTGCGGCTTGTTTAGGGCCTCTGCAATGTGTGTAGTTAAGGTGAACATCTGACCCAAGTTTCATGAAAATCCTCCGATGGGTTTAGGAGATACAGAGCAGACACAAATGAAAGTCTCAAACCTTCGACCTTGAGCTGTGACCTTGACCTTGAGCCAGCGCGATAAGTTCACAGCTTTTTGTACATCGCGTAGTTGAGGTGAACATCTGACCCAAGTTTCATGAAAATCATTCGAGGGCTTTAGAAGATACGGAGCGGACACGAAAGGAAGTTCAATGCACGGTAAGTATCAACATAACAATGAGAAGGTGTATAATGAGACTAGAATAAAATGTTGACATTTAAATTTATGCTATATTTATGGAAAGCTGATATTTCTTTTATTAAACTCTTTATTTTGTACGCGTTCTACTAGACATCATTATAAAAAAATTTGCCACTAATGACTTGTTCATCAGGTTGAGCAACACATCTCTGTTTAAGTTGTTATCACTTTCATAAGGTCGGAAGTCATTCAGATAAAAGAGAGGTATCTTTTTTGCGACCCGGAATTATCTTAAATAATACTAATTGAAAGACAAAAAAATGAAATGAAAGTTTGAATATATGTACACATTAATGAAAATAATAGACTTACGTTCTGTCTGTGAAGAAATGCAACGCAATCTCATAATGGGGTCCATGGTGACATACGTGACACAGACAGTGAAGATTATACAAATGGAGTGAGGAGCCAGCTCTTATATCTCGAATCAAGGTAATAGTACTTGACATTGTCGACAACAATGATGTTGATATTAATAGCAGCAGTGGTAAACATAGTCGAAAGTACGTAAAGTACAGAACTAGAGATGGTACAGCACCATGACTTTTTATGAGATTTTATGCACATGTTGCTTACTTAATGTAACCCTCACTGACTGAACACAATTGAAACATGAAAACGACACAGATATCGGTACATGAATGACTAATTCGGTCACTATTGTATGTTATTATGTTTGCTTTGTTTGTATGTCAAATTCTGTTGAACTGTTTGAATGAATATAAGAACGTTAAGCCATTAAATGAGCATATAAATATGCATCCTCACGACACTCATATATCTACAAACAAAGTACTTTTTTATTTTACGAAGAATGTACATACAGCTTACCTTGTTGACACATAATTTATAACTCTAATTTCCTTATTTCAATATTGCACTCTGTGATGATATTGATGATGAACTTTGATTTACAAAAGTAAAGTACTTACTAATGCAATGGTGATTTTTTCCGTCCGTCCGTGTTTTGATAAGCATTTTCTTGATAACACACTGCAGGTAGTAATTTGAATTTGACCTTTATAATTTTACTCAGAAGGTTGCTTGCAATCTTTAATGAGACATGCTGTTTTGGGGGTCAGTGGATCAAAGATCATGGTCACAATGATTTGAAACATTTTATATTGTCAACATAATTATATGTTCTGTAAATGTTGTTACACCAATAAAGTAAAATATAATTGAAGTAGCGATAGACCTTATGTGGATTGTCAATTTAATTTTGAGGAAATCTGTATGTATGTATGTATTTATTTCAGTTACAAGTACCAAGGATAACACAATAAAGAGCAAGCTCTTATTTCCATTGTGGTCCTTACTTTAGAGAAAGAAGCAGATACAAGGGAATCCGGGTACCAGACCCTAGCTCTTTTACGAAAAGACCCCTTGGTTCTTTTCTACTTGCCCGGTGTATAGCACCGATACACGCGAGACTACCTATTTGTAGGTTTGTTTGACGGATCAGTCATTCTTCTTTTCGTCATCTGATCAGTGTTCATATTTTAGTTTTGAAATGCCGTAATTGGTATTTTCCAATTGTTTGTTCCTCAGTACAAATAAATACACCGCTTCATGGTCGCACTTTTTGCTATTATTGCTTCTTTATCCGTTGCATGGGCTCTAACTGACAAACTGACAGACTGCAGTCATGATATGGTATTTGGATCTTTTATTGACCATGTTAATATGGAGGAAGCAAGAAGTTTTTGAGTGTCGTCTTTACCTGTCTACAAATGGTTATACCAAGAAACCATGGTTATATAAACTGTCCGTAAACAGCTGACGTTTCCACAGGCCGACTGTTGAAACACCTGTAAACGAAACACAAACTTATACACAGACGTAAGTAAATTACTTCTGACAAGAGTTCAATAAACATTTCAGTTATGGGACTTTTTTTACACATTTGTGCGCAGTATGTTAATGAAATTTGGCGCCGACAACAGTTTTGTATTATTTTCTGTCATACCATGTGATAACTATAATAAAAAAAGTAACTTATTATTTTCTGCTTCTAATGTGCATGCGCCGGAAATAGCCTTAAAGAGGGATTCCCTATTTTGGCTTTTTTACAAGGCCTGTGGTATAAACATTATTTCTATAATGGTACTTTTAAACAAATATGCAAAAACCAATGATAACATGACACAATAATACAACTTCTGCTTTATTTTATTGATGGTCACATAAAACACAGCGTTTCCATTTTCATGCATATGTGCGTATTTCACTCACAGATTCTAGTTTTCACGAAACAAATGCTTAGAAAGTGTTATACGTTAAGAATATCAAGGGGATTTAAGCAAGATCGGAGATATTTAAACGCAAATGCACCAACTTCACCATTATGTATTTACAATTAATGACGCTGAAACATTCCTGCTACTGCTGTCTTTTTTCATAAGACCAAAAATATATACTTACTATTTTCAAGATCAAGCAATCTCATCGGGAATATTTGTCAATAGCGCTCATATTTTTCTCACAGCTGTTTGGCTCGCTTGGTTTTAAATTAATGAGAAAGAAATGTTCAATTCCTTTTGAAATTTTCATCTTGTGCGTGAAAGTCATGTCGGCTCTCATTTAGAAACAGATTACAAAACTCATAAGTCATAACCAAAGGACGAATTAATTAGCAACAACAATTATTATAATCCACAATTGTTTTCAATCCAATAATATCTTGAATATGTTTGTGTTACAACTAAAGTCAGATTTAATTACGGTAGCAGCTCAAAAGGAACGTGATTTTTCTAAATTCATACATTGTTATTTGTTAAGAAAATAGTTTGTTTGTTTCTTTTCCCCGCTAAGTATCGCCGAATTTTTCTGAACGCCTTTTTAACAAAATGTATCGGCCATTAATTAAACTAATGTTACATTTTGACAGCAACATTTTCAGTATGTCTCACTCCGAAATATTTGCAGTCAATCCCTATCCTGTGACTACTTTTCTAAAAACAAGCAGAAAACGCAAAGTCCGTGTGTTGTTTTTTCTAAATAAACAACGGCGAAGCGTGAAAGGTGCACACAGATCTATACCAAAGCCACGATTTTCACGTGAGTGCACATGTTTCAACTATTCCCGTCATCTGCAGTGTTATGGATGTACGTCTGATAATAGTCCCTGGCATGGCATAGTTATTTTACGTGTATAATGGCAATGACAATAATGCAATGCAAACATCGTAAATTCAACAATAAGAAATTTCACAAGTACAATAATTGAGTGTGCAGAATATAATTTATTCAGATACAACCTTTTGTCTTTTACTATTTCAATGAATACTTTGAAACCTGCCTTTATCACATTTTACTGATAAATTGATCAAAGCATGATTATGCGTCCAGGCAGCGTGAAAAAAGAGTCTGAAAACATAGATTCGTGGCGGAAAATCGAACGCCAGACGTGGCATGCATACATTGTACGCGGCATTCAATTGCCTCATCTGAAAGACAAAATAACAATCAAGCGCTACAACGAGTCAGCCGCGTGTGATGCCGCGTCTCGCAACGTGTAATTTTCAATAAAGGTAAGAGCGATGAAATAAAATGCAATGTACTGTTGCACACATGTATAAAACTATGTGTTGCACTAATAATGCATTCGATATTATTACCACTAGGTTATAAGTCGTATTTAGTAATTATGCCAGTAAGTTTTAGTTACCATAATAACATGTATGTATGAACGTATTTAAGAAATGCAAGATGAAAAAGTAATACCTGATCCTAAACGACTGGTCATGCGCTCACTACACAATGATATCTACTAGGGGTACATGATCCGCTACGAGGCACAGGGACTGAACCTACGACCCTTGCGAATCATGTAATACGCAGTAACCAATTTTGTACAAATAATTCAAACAGTGCAGTTCTTTTATAGAAAACGATCTTAATATAGGATGCCTTTACGTCTGTGGCCTTAAGAGAAGACTAAAATATCCCGAATTTACACATCTGATTGAACAGTATACGATTTTTGTGAAACCGAAACTAAACTCGATAAATCTGACATTTTGAATGCGCCGAACTATACGTATTTCTCTAAACCAAGGGCAGAGAAATTCAAACGTAAATCCGTTGGGATTGGTTTTTTGTGCATAATTCTTTTGTTGAGAAAATTGAAATAATAGAATCTCAATGCGAGTATAAATACTGGCTTAAATTTGACATATATATTCAGTGAAAAGCACAGCCTTGTAATAGGTGTTATGCATATTCCCCAGAGCAATCACGTTTCTTTAACGACGACGAATATTTCGAGTTTTAGAATGACATTTCTGCTAAGTGTAGTGAGTATGACTTTGTCTTGGTTACTGGTGATGCCAATGGCCACTCTGCAGATCTCCCTGATTACATGAAATGTGATGACTTTTTACCCAGCTTCTTAGATTGGGATGATGATACTTTAAATTCATAAAATACAATCAATCAATTAAAACAAATTTAATGTATTGCGGAATCGTTCGTCGCAGTGTTCTAAAATTAATGCTACAGGACGTAGACTGCTTGAAATTTGTAAAAATAACTGTTTGCTTATTGTTAACGGGCGTCTTGGTGCAGATAGATTACTTGGAAAGCTCACATTTAGAGATATAGCTGTAATTGATTATTCAATTGCTACCATAAATTGTATACCTCTTAGAAGCCAGTGAGAGGTAATTCAGTTCGATTTTTTGTTCCGGGATGGTCACTGTATTTTATCCATGTTTTTTTAAACTATTTCCGCACCCCAGTCATCTCCCAGTAATCCACCAGAGACACAAAGACAAACACATAACTCTAGTCCAAAATGACTAAATGCTAAGGGTCACAAGAAGAAAAAAAAAAAATCCTTTTAAAAGATGACTGGGGGGGGTTTTGGGGGGGGGTAATAAGTTTTTTATTAATGTTAAAGTGATTTTTGCATAATCTAAGCCCAAACGCACTAAATGAAACTTTATCTGGACAAATTGTGTATAGTGAGGAAACCTTACATTTTGACAAGTAATATTGTAACTTAAGAAAGGGTATCCTTCTGAAAGCATTTAACACAGTTTAAAAGTCCACCTTTGCTAAACACTGACTTTTGGGTGCTTTTAAAGGGAGGTAATAAGTTTTCTTTATATACTGATCTATTTGCTATCGTGACATGTTTAAAAATGTTAAAGTGATATTATTGCTCAAAATAATTATTTTGTATGTTTTTTTTATTCAAAAGTTATTGTTTGTGACATTTAATTAAACAACATCAAAATATAAACATATTTGATATATAGCTAAGAATTAAACTGTAGCGATCGTCTTTAATGAACGTATTAATGAGTTTTCTATCGAGAAAATTTAACCATTTCATTTACAGTAAAAATTTACTAAGACCAGGGGGGGGGGTTTTTGGGTTGGGGGGGGGGGGGGGGGGGGGGGGGGGGGCCCCCCCGGGGGGGGGGGGGGTGGCAAACGTTTTTTTCGTATGTCAAAAACAGAATCCGGGACGTGGGGGGGGAAAAAAAAAGATTTTAAAAAAAAAAAAAAATAAAAAAATATAAATAAAAAAAAATGCCGCTACTCCTAAATTTAAAAAACAATATTAAATTTAAAGAGAGGATAAAGACATTGCACCTTGTGCAAAAAAAAAAAAAAAATTTAATAACTCAAACATTACCTGCAGAACTGCGTATCTGATAACAAGTCTGCACTTGCCATCGTACATCATACACCAAAACTTACTTCTCATGATGTGGGTTGAAAAGAAAAATAAGATATTGTAGTTTATCCGAAAACTTTAGTACATGTGCTTCTAATATTTATATTACTTTTATTGCCACTTTTTGTTTAATTGAAAACTGATTTTTTACCTATACCCCGATGGTAGTCTATAAGCGGCGGAACTTGGTCGCTATTCTATTCAAATTGTAATTCGTGCCGATTGATTAGGGGGCGTTGCAAAATATTTTTTATTTTATATGAATTAATTTTAATGAATTGTCGCATTCTTATTATGTTTCCATGAAATGTGTTAACTCTTGATATCAAAGAATTTAAACGGGATATATTCTGGGATTCGAACCAACGCCTTGTCTTAAAAAGATGCAATTTCCCCACCTTTTTTTATTTCTTTGTGAATAAACAAATTTTATTGTATTGACAAAAATCTTTTTTACCTGTTTTGGTGTTTTCAAACATAGCCGCAAACGTACTCTGTGCGCACTTTCAAGTATAAAAGGACTATAAGACCAGAAAGGGGGGGGGGGGGGGGGGGGGGAATACCCCATACTGTTTATATGGGGAACTTGGTCGCTATTCTACAAATATAATTAAGTGCCGTATAAAGCTTCTGGAAAAAACTTGTTATGCCACAGTTAAAAAAACAACAAAAAAAAAAAAAAAAAAATTAAAAAAAAAAGTTATGCCCGGTTAAAAATTGTCTTATTAAATTTTAAGTGTACGTTACTTTTAATTTTTTATTTGCAAGTTTATATTTTGAGACTACTTGCTACATCACAAGGTGTTAAGAATTCTATACAAGGACATTCAATCAACCGTGACGGGATAAACCATGAATTTCACATTTATCTAACTCTTATGTACATAAAGCTTATAATCACAAACATTTCAAGTAATATTTGTTACCAAAGGATAGTCCTATCGAAAGACGTAAACAATTAGACAAATATTCAATGTATTTTGTTATAACGAAGCCTTCAAGATGGCAAAATTTGTACATTTTAGGTCGACTTGAGATCAGTGAGCCTACAACACATGTTGCACGTGCGTAAAACTCCCACGAACATTCCATTCGACGTCACGAACATTGCAAATGTGTTTATTGATTCGAAAATGATGATGTTCTTATGCTTTTCTCATTATGAATAAAATATCCAAATTCAGTTTTTGTGTTACTTTAATTAAACCGGACAGAACTTTTGTCCTTAAGTATATATGTAACAATCTGCAGATTCATTTAAGTGGACGAGTTATATCAAAGGGATACTTGACTCCACAGGTAATTCAGTTTTATGGTTAAACCAAAACAATATCCAGAGTAAGAATATTCATAAATTGATAGTTTAAGCAAGAATGGTCATCTAGGCTTGAAAACTCACAAAATGGAAATATATAGCTGTTTCAAAGACAATGTAGACCTTGAACAGTACCTAATTTTCCTCCCTAGCTCCCTCAAGTTATCGCGCATGCATTTTCGTACAGGCAATCATCGATTGCCAACTGAAACTGGACGCTGGGCAAGTCCTTTATCTTACACGAAGAACGTTAGTGTAATTCGGATGACCTCGGTGATGAGATGCATTACCTGCTTATCAGCCCTTTTTTTCGAAGATAGACGTTAATAATTAATCCCTGAAAAAAATTTCTACGATATGCCTAATGTCCTAAAGTTTAAAGAACTGCTTGCCACTAGAAATCATACATTACTATTAACTCAGTACTTTTGTTAAATATGTTATGATATGTTTTAACAGAAATTAGCAAGTTACATGTAGTTCTAAATGCATTAATCACTTACAAATTGTATAGATTGTAAAATAATATCCATATTCATGTATAATCCATATTCATATGTCTGTCTGAGTATTTATTTGCATTTATTACACTTAACTCATATATATATTTCAAAACATCGCTCTATAGTTTCTTTTCTTGCAATAAAGCTATGATGCACACATTTTATCAATGCAATTGTTTAAGTCTACAAATGTTAAGAATTAAGCATGATCCTCACATGCACTCTGAATAATTCTCCTAACCTACTTCTTCCACACCGTTACATGTACTGGTTTTACCAATGACACTTTTTTGTCACAACGTTTATGAATTAGCACGATCTGCTCGTGCAGTAAATTCTCCAAACACCCAGTGATCTATTTTCAAATTGGCTTTCAAGGAGCAAGGACATTAAACTGTTTGCTAGAACAAATTTCAAAATGTATTTACCGATTTTATCTATTTTCATTATGCATATATAGTGAATGGTCTGTCTCATCAATACGCGGAAGTGCGTAAGCGTTCTTGATTGTGCGGTTATTTAACTTCCGGAAATCAATACAAAACCTTAAAGAGCCATCCTTCTTGCGTACCAACACAATATTTGAAGAAAAAGGACTTTTAAAATCACGGATAGCACCAGCATTGATCATATCTTTCAGATGTTCCCTTACTTCTTCAAACATACCGGGAGGGATCCGTCTGTATGGTTCCTTGAAGGGAGAAGGATCAGACAACTTGATGTCATGCTCTATTAAGTTTGTCAAACCAAGATCAGTAGGACCCGATGAGAAAATATGCTTCCAGCTACTGAGAAAAGAATGGACTTTGGACTGTTGTTCGGGAGACAAAGTGTCGGATGGAACAGAAACACCAAGTTCTTCTAAAGATTTGTCAGAATTGTGAGATTTATCAACAATAGTCTCAGAAGGATCAATACTTCTTACTACAGAAACATCCTGAAGATTACAAAGAGTAGTTCTTGGGTATATCCTGACGGGATGAGCCGTAATGTTACAAACCCGAACAGGAATTCTACAGAAGGAACTACCTGGTTGCAACTTTACTAGTCTAGGACAAACATTCAACATCAAAGTATCACTAGGCTCAGTAACACCTGCTGTCATGTTGGCTAAATTCCTTGCCTTGCCTGCCAAAGTTACAGATTCATTCGGCCTCACAATAACTGTACGCTGATGGAGAAGGGTCACTGGTGTGTATGCACAGTTACGGAAGTCAGTGTGTCTGCAAGATGAGGTGACAATCCTTCCGTGCCAGATGATTTTAGAAAATTGAGTATATTAGTGCCAATAATCAAAGGGACCGTTTCAGAATAATTAGTGTCAGGTACAATAAGTATGGGGACTGGTGTAGGAACTGCGGATGAAGAAAAAGAAATTTCAAGAACAGAGTATCCCATATATAGAACTTGTGAACCACCTGCACCAGTAATGTTCAAGCTAAAGTCTGACAACTGCCTTAAATCTGGCTG
This sequence comes from Saxidomus purpurata, assembly GCA_022818135.1. Classification (NCBI taxonomy): domain Eukaryota; kingdom Metazoa; phylum Mollusca; class Bivalvia; order Venerida; family Veneridae; genus Saxidomus; species Saxidomus purpurata. Next base: position 57,937,184 of record JAFMSR010000004.1, on the reverse strand, counting down.
AGGATCCAAGGATCTAAAGAAAGATTCAGCTATAGACCCAGAGTCTATCAGGCCTTTGGTTAAAGTACCATTCACAAAGACCTCAGTGTCATTAGAGGAACCAATCAGAGGACAAGAAGATTTAGGGCTGACTGTGTGATCTTGACCTACCATCTGCCCTACGATGGAGGTCGATCTAAGTTTAAAGGAGGTTTATCAGATTTTAGCTTATCTGAACCTTTTGCTCGGTCACTATTTGGAGGGGTATCTCTACGGCTCCGCCTGGTCTAGTCCATCTTCAATTCTTTCAACTCCTTCTCAAGGTTAACTGTCTTGGCATTCATGGTCTCCATCTGTTTGCCCATGATCTGCAACTCCTTAAGAATCTTATTTTCAACAGAAGAAGCAAACTGCTTAACTTCTGTTGTCTCAGACTTACGGTCAGTCTCAGAAGGCACATTGGATGCTGAATATTTGCTCTGCCTCAAATCTTCTTCAATGGCCCAGAGTTCCTTTCTTAAGGTTTTGTAATCCAACACTCTCTCAAACATATAACGAGAAGCATTCTTCAGGTCTATATCTTTGAGTCCTGACCATAACCTATTCCGCAGCATGTCGTTCTTAATAGTCCTGTCAACAAGACCAGGCGCTCTGCTTAGGAGTCTCTCTAAGCGTACGCTGTACTCAGCTACACACTCATCCGGTTTCTGCCGCTCGCTATAAAACTCCTCCTTAAGCCTTTCCGTAGACTGAACATTCCCATAAATCCCTTCTAACTCTGTTAGTATATCATAGAGGCATACTCTCACAAGTGTAATAAGACTCCTCGGGCAGTTCCCTTGAGGGACTTTCTGATTGCCTCTCTGATGATATGCAATGGGTACATCCCTTCATCAATCAAACACTTGACATCATACTTCCACACTTCAAACATACTAGTGTTTAACTTTCCATCTCCAGAAAAGGAAGGAAGCTCTGGTATGCGTGGATGTAAATAGTCTAACCTGCTACTTGCAAAGGAGCTATTAGGAACACTAGGTGGGAAATGCCACCGAGGCGGAGGGGGAGGCGGACGAGGTGGAGGAGGCGGAAAAGAAATGGTATCAGATTTGGCTGAAGCAGCCAAGTTATCTGGCGTAAGTTTATCCCTTGCAAATCTGATGTTGTATTCCCGGATGGGTGTTGGAATAACATTGAAAGTATTATAAGCTTCAGCAGGGGTGCTTGTCATATCACGGACATGGTACCTGCCCGACTGCCTTAACTTTGAAGCAAAAAACTCTAAGTCTGCGTCCGAGTAGTCGATATCATGTGTTGTACCGTCTGCCATGGCTGTTTTGTGTAAAAAAAATACACAGAAGAGACAACAGGATACCAAAAGGTAGGTATTTCTGACTAATGTAACACAATTAAAAGTAGGAATGGTGTTACATATAATTCAGGTTTTATGTAAAGGCCCTTGCTGTACACCATACAAAGTGCAATATACTCAACCAAGTATAATGTACACCATACAAAGTGGAGAATACTCAACCAAGTATAACTTGTCACTATAGATATACACCAAATAATATGAAAGAATGAGAGTAAAAGTGTAAGTGTAATTTACAAAAACTCAAAGTATCTAAACTATCACTACCGTGAAAGGTATTTCAGACAAGAAGTCTGAAGAATACACACAGTAACACTGGCCTGTTCAGTATCCCGTAGTATTTTAAATAGAATATGTGTATGTACAACACAACACTATTACCTTTAAGAGCAGGTGTACATAGCAACTTATTCTTTAGAAGTGCTACTATTAATTCATGATAGCAACACAAGTACACCATAAAATAAAATGTATTACACTGTAATACAATTTATCAGTTACTGCATGGAAACAATCTGTTTTCAACTAATTGTTTAACTATGATTATCTGAATTTATGTTGGCAGTACTGGTACACCATACATAGAGGTATGTTAATGCTTGGCTCACAAATCCTTCAAATGTAAGCACCTGCTATACCGATTCAGTGATGGCTTAACTGATACACCATACTAAATTTCACAGCACAAAGCCAAAGTACAAATTATTTTTGCTCTGTGCTTACAATATAAAGATTGCAATCACATGAAAATCTTTCAGTCCAACTGAAACCTTTGTAATGTGATAAGAAAGCAAAGAAATATATTCTGCAGCAAATATACCCCAATTGTTTTCTATATTTTCTGAACAAACTCAGAAAATAGCATGAACTCAACACAGTTACACAGTAATAAAATTTATTCAAATTCACTTCAACCAATTCAAGTCTTACCACTCTTTACATCTTGGTCTGGAAATTTTATTACGTCCAAACTTCTGTCACATTAGAAAATTCAGTGAAAATGTTTAAAGGGAACAGTTCACTCTATTGTCAGAATGAACATTTCACCTCAAACTAACAAGTAAAGTATTTTTCAATAAAATACTTTTATTTCCTGGCATCAATTTCAAAACAAATTGCTTCTGTGAACGCAGAACAAATTTGACTGTGATAACTGGATATAAGTTGTGGCTGACCGTCTCACACCAAAGCAAAATAACTGCACGTTACCTGTATCATACCGTCAAAAATCAGAAGACCTTACGCCAATCTGAGCTACTACAAACACCGACTAAAAAAACTACATACTAGTGCTGTAGAATAGCTACAAAATATACACTACATGTATCTCTGCCAATGTAACTGCTCCAAGCTGTCCTTTTTTTAATGAAGGTTCAATAAAGGTGCCATGATCTCATACAAGTGCACCAATAAAAATGCCGTTAATATAGAGTATATGTTTGAATGATTGTATTTGCTTGCTGGAGTACAAGCTTGGTACTTATAGGGCTATATAGGTATTTGGCTATTTATATGATGAAAAGATGAATTTATTGGCTCACCATCACCATGAATATACCCATGCATTCACCGATGAAACGTTATGTACTGCCCATGCCAACCACTGTGCTCTAAGGTGCCCACATGATATACCACCGGATTTAACAACCTGAAAAAATGATAAAAGTAAATTTCCAGATTCTAAATAGTACAAATACAATAATGTCAAGTATATGGTGTTTTGATATCACTAAACCTAAACTGTAAACAGTCAATCAGCTGTTAATTACTAAAAAGATGAAGTTTAATGTTTATCACTTTAAATTTAAAGTTGAACACTTCACTGTCACTAAGAAATCACTCCACTGTAAAAGTTATATCCTGATAAATTGTGTACACAGAGCTCTGTCAAATCCCAGATACCGGTAATTCATTTGTACAATGTTTACACCACGTGATTTACATTCCTAGGAAAGCCGATGTTGTTGCTTTTAATCCGGAATATATAAATACTACCGTCGATTTCATTGGATAAGAACGGAAATCCCTGACGTCATACATACAACAGGTACCACATAGTTTCGTTCCCAAAAAGTTCGTACCAAAGTCCCATCAACAAATGAACGTATAAAATACTGGCCACCAATGTCGTAGGTTTACTTTCTGTTATGTGATGGGGCATGTGTTTACCAGGCCTGCAAAGGCACAATTACACAAGGAAATAAATAATTTCTGGTGGAAAAAAGAAAAAGTCAGGCGTAAGCCATATCGACTGTATTCCAAGTGCGCATGCGCCGGGTGAAAACCCGGGAATGTCAAAATTCGTGAAAGAGGCCCGTCATGCAAAATTAGTCGTTAGGTAATGAAATGAGATGAATGTTAATGTGGATGAAGAAAAATTAAATGAGTGGGATTTATAGGATGTATGGTCTGGTAAAGGATGTATGGCCTGTAATATTACATATACTGACAAATACAACAGATATATATACAAGAGACATGGACAGAACATATACTTAGGAACAAAGACATATAACATATAAACAAAATTAATGTGGTGTTCAACCTCGTGACATTACTGTATGGCTCATTTGAATGAAATACATGCAGATAATGGCAATCATCACCCTTTTTTAAAATAAACAATCAGAGTCTTCTCAATCAGGATTTGACAATGTGTATCGTCAACTCCAAGACAAGTGTCGAAATCAATTTTGCTTGAATAAAATAATCAAAACTAGGACAAATTATTGACAAGAAATAAAATTGTAATTCTTGCGACAAACAACGATATCTGTAATAAAAATTTAAAGACATGGAAATGTTACAACTTTGAATAATTAAATTATAAATCATACTCATAGAATATTGAATTCCAGTAACTCATGCAAAAGTCCTATAAAATTCTATTTTATAAAGTGGAGGATCGGGAAACCGAACCTGCGATTCCTGGATTACAAGTCCAGCGCGTTAATCATTACACTTATATTCAGACGGAAAAGGACAATTTTATATGTTCATGTTAAAATCAACCATTATTCAATCAAAAATTAAGTAATTCAATGCTATTTTAATTGAAGCAGCTTTCTATTTTAGGTGGCCACTTTTGATAATACCAGAAAAGTTTGACTTTATAATATTGAATTTGGCATTGATTGGATTTAGTACTGAAACCAGCGATAAGCTGTTTGATGGTGTTTACGGATTACTTAATATACATTTTCTATCTTTTTGTATGGGTGTGTTGGGTGGGTAAGGAATATATCAACTCAAAGTGATAAAATATTCACATTTAAAGTCGCGCCACGCGCTGGTGAAAATATTACAATTGCAACACTTCTCGATGAAATATATTCCATATCCACTCAAAGCAAACAAATATCCTCTCTTTATTTAAAGTCGGCAAGATACAAATAAAAATCTTCAGCTGGCAGGAGCTTTTGAACCAACCGCACAGGTGTTTGCGCATGTTGGCCTCACAGGAAACAGGAGAACAGAGAGAAACACACCAGTCCGAACAGGTGACCATCTACAATCTCAAATACTATCCAGTACGGGGATTGACCTCAGATTGGAGTATTCTTGCGAAAATATAAATCTTATCTTTGTATGCTACTAAAAATATATAGACTTTACAAACTTTACAAACTTTACAAATATATAGAGTATCATAATATTTGCGTCCAGCCTCACTTGAGATATGTCTTTACAAAAGGCTCTCTCTCTGAGGACAGGGTTTTTGTCCCAACTTGGCAAATTTGTCCCTCACATATTCTGTAATGATACAAAACATGTTCTTATATTACTTTTTTTCGTCCCCATCCTATACAATAACAAATACACAATAAAATTCGGTTATTAAGTATTAATAGTAAACTTATATAGCACACACATCACACAATTCTACAAAAATAGAAAAACAAAGTTATGATTAATAAAACATTCTCAATCTGTGACACACTCATAATGTTATCAGTGGTACTTTCACCCTATCAATTACTTATTTAACATTTATATGTAAATTGCTAAATAAGTACTTTAACTGAAAAAAAAAATATTACTATAAATGTGCCCGTGTATGTGAAAAGCCTACGAAGATCTATAGGTAAATGACATGATGTGCTTGGAATGCCCAGAAAAAGCCAAATGCTTTTATCAATTGGGATCCTACTGTGCCCGTGAAGTGACATGTGATACATTTGATTTATTTCATAATATCATTTCGTTTTTACGAAATATTATTCGTTTTTTTCAAAATCTTAATTCGTTTTTTACGAAATCATATTTCGTTTTTTTACGAAGTGTATTTCGTTATTACGAAATAAGAAAATATGTATCACATGTCACTTCACGGGCACCGTATAATTCACAAATTATTTAAGTTTTTTTAATTTCTAAATTGTAAAAAGGACAAATATATTAAAATATTAGAAAATAGTCTTCAAGATTAGTCAGAGTGTAACAATGTACAGCTCAAAAATGAGTAGTGAATAGGGAAAACGTAACTATATATAGAAGTTTAAAAATGCCTTATTTACTCCTCTCTTCAATCTATAGTGGTTTGTGATGGTCTGATTGTTTTCAGGCAATTTTATTTTAATAAAAAAGTTGTAGAGGACACATTACTTATGTAAGGTACATAGACGTTGAAAGTACTCTTTCTTGTCCTATAGGAATGCACATCAATTCTCTTAGAAAATTGCTCCTTTGTATACACCGAACCGCAAAATAAACGCAACACATTTCTTTTTTTAATATGTCCGCCGTAATTATATTTTACTGACGCAAACGTATTTGAATATTATCTATACATGTAAAATATTACTATGCCACTAAAAGTTATTGAAATCATCGTACCGAGACACCTGACTGGCACATTAATACAAAAAGCACGTTTTGCACGTGCGCGTTGAAATTAAGTAAATTATTTTTAAAAAATCAATAATTTCTTGACCAGTTACGATTTTACAATTAAAAAACACCCCAAAATATATTTAGCTGACATAAATTGTATTTTGCAATGCCACGACTTCCGGATAATTTGCGAAATCAGGCTGTCGGGATACACGAGATACACGAGATATTGACAATGTGTGAAAATTGAACTTGTGGGTAATGAACTTTGACATTATGAAATCCGGGTTATTTGTTGTTATATTTTAATGAAATTTTCACAGTATGTAGGTAAGGTACCAATAAAATGAAAAAAACTCGTTATTTATCATTTGAATTGTTTATTTTCAAATTATATGTGTTTCCCCAACTGTTGCGTTTATTTTGCGGTTCGGTGCATGATTTACACTGATTCATCTCAAGTGGTTTTACCTTCTCAAATTTGAACCTACCAAGTTTATGGAAATAACTTTAAAGTTTCTTTTTCTTTTGTTTTTTATATTTCAGCCCCCTTTAGGCTAAACACATTTATTTAAATACAATATAAGCAGTACAAACCAGCTCTGTGGCTTTTGAAAAATGAATGTGTATTTTTTTTTCTTTCTTCAAGCTAACTAAGATAATCAAGATAACTTTAAAGTTAAACATGAATCGGACAACCTTGTGGATAACATGTTGTTAATTTTTATAAATCATATTAAGGCTATTGTACCAGGCAGAGCAGGCATAGTCAAATTGACATTTGATCAAGGAATTACGAAGGGTTCTGTCAAATATTTAAATCAAGAAACATAAAGAACATAAATCTGGATTTGACCTTTATTGTTACATCAACCATACATGTGCTACCTTTCTAGTGTATTATCTAGCACATGACCTAAATATTTGACTGATATTTAAAGGTCCAATACTATGGAAAGCGAAATTCAAATACACTTTAAAAAGTACAGAAATCAGTTATTTTAAATAAAAAAATGAAAGTTTGTATGTAGAAATTCTAAATAAACCACAGTACATGTACACTTATTTTTCTATGCACTATAAAGACAGTTTAAAAGACCTGGGTAGTCATTTTGTCAAATCACTGAGATTTCATCATAATATACATACTTTTCTTCGTGTTCCAAACACTTTCCGTAAATTTTAAACTGACAATCTTCATTATTTAGTGTCTTGCATAAGGTAATGTACTTGTCATTGAAATAACTGTCACTTAATTTTCGCTTAGTAGCGGACCTTTAAGACTTTACGGGGTGATTATAACAATTAACAATGCTGAATTCGTATGGTAACACATTTAAATCACGCACATATTGTAAATTGCATAAAATATAGTAACACATATAGGAATTTATTACTTGCTTTGTATGCTTGTGTGTGTTGGTAGTGTATGTTTGTGTGTGTACATGATTGTGTGTGTGTTGTGTGTGTGTGTGTGTACGTGTGTGTGTGTGTTGGTGGTGTGCACTTCTGGGTGCTGTGGGGCTCGTTTTGGGGAGGCTGCGTTTTTGGTACGTGGCATTCCCTGTTTGATATTATTTTTGTTTTTTTACATTTATTTTCCCATACTTACATGATAAGGGAAGCAACATAGGAGGCAGTGGTTATGAAAGTATGTTCAAAATGTGTATTGCATTAGAAAATCACATTCAAATAACAATAAAAAATACAAAAGGAAAAAAGTGATTGACAATACTACGAAAGGCATATGGTGACTTCGAACATCGGACTTCAAACTTCATACTTCAAACTTAACACACATACAAATAATAGGAAAGTCTGAATTTTGATGTGTGAAGTTTGAAGTATGAAGTGTGAAGTTTGAAGTCAAAAGTATGAAGTTTGAAGAATGACCTTTGAAGTCTAAAATGTGAAGTATGAATTTAAAAGTATTTCATTTGAATTTGCGAATGACGTCATTCGATTTTCGTGCGTTTTTGGTTAGTAGCAGGAATGATTGCAGGACTAAAGTTTCGGATAAGTACATCTATTTTAATTTGTATTATCAAATACATTGTAAATATCTAAGATTATTATAATAAACATTAAATAATAATTTCAGAAGTAATACTTTATATGGCCATTTTACGAAAAAGAGCACCATACAAGAACCAGATTCGGATTGCTGATCGTAAATTCAGCTCCAGCCTCCAAAATCTGTGAACCATCTGGAGAAAGAAGGAAATGTTGCTGCTGTTCATTCTTTCTTTTCATTTCAGACAGGCGCTTCTATTAATGACAATGATAATTAGCTCTAAAGCTTTATAAAACAGCTTGATTTTCTATTCACATAAAATAAAGTAAATACAATTGTAACATGACCCATTTCATTAAAGCGTAACTGTTTTGTTCACGTTTACACTAAAAACACAGCGAAATTAAAGAGAAAAAAAACAATTTTGAAAAATTCTATACTGCGTCAATAAAATACATTATAGATATAAGCCATTCATGAAAACAAATCAAATAGTTTATATCCATCATTGTTTCGCCATTTTGGTCATTTTGGGGTAAATGTGAAAGTAAAATGACCAAGATCTTTACAGTCAGATAAATTATAGAAGGTGTTAAAAACTCATCTTCCATCACACAAATAGTCATACAATTTGAACAAATACCTTTTTTAATTTGTGGCACAGTTCCCTAACGCTTGTTAAAAGGTTTCAAATACTGAACTGAAAAATATTTTGTAACAGTAACAATTAAAAAGCTGCAAAAGTCTTAATTATTAAAGAGCTTTTCAAGACCTTTCCACAAATACATACTTTTTGTCGAGCCGGCTTGTAGTCAGCTCGACTTAGTTGTCGCAATGGCGGTTCGATATTCGTTAGTGCATGTTTTCGTATTTCCGTCCAATCTTATTCGGCTGTAACTTCATCTTGAAATAACTTGGCTAAAATGTTCACCATATGGAGATAGCATGTCACAGGCAAGGCCCATAATGTCCCTGGCTCAAAGGTCAAAGTAACACTAAGAGGTCAAAGGACAAATATTGGCTTGTCCAGACTCTAAATTCCTAATTCATTGGGGACTTAAAAAAATTATTTGGCACAAATGTTAACCATGTTGAAATGGTGTGTGGCGCTTGGGACCTGTTTCCCTAGCTTTAAGTTTAAGGTGACACTTAGAGGTTAAAATTGAATATGGGCACGATGCAGTTTGTTCGGACCAGAAATTTTTTCATTTGTGGGAAGATTTAGGAATAGCTAAGCACAGATGTTCACCATATGGAGCTGTCGTGTCGTGCTCAAGACCCACGGTCCTTACTCAAAGGTCAAGGTCACACATAGAGGCCAGAAGTCAACTATATGTATGATACAGCTTGTCCGGATCTCGGATAAAGCTTGTCTGGACAAGAAGTTTCGTGTTGATATTGGAATAGCTTTGCACAAATGTTCATCATGATGCCCTCAGCTTTAATGTAGGGTCAAGGTAAAACATTGGCATAATAGAGTTTGTCAGGACAATAACATGGGTACTGCACATTTTGTCTGTTCTTTCATTAACTCCTCCATGCAGGATCGGGTTCGACATGTTGTCCTTGTGCATCTAGTTTGTAGTCGTCTCCAGTTTCGTGAAAGATATAAACATTTTTATGATGAACACAAGGCAGTCTTACTGCAGATGTTGACTGCTACCTTAATCAAGATTTTTCAAATAATGATCACGCTGGTCCTTTAAACCCCCACGCCTTAAGGTGTAGAGAAGGTAGCAACAGTACGATAAGACGTATTTTTTAATCTTTCACTGAAGTATGTGCCGTATTAATGCATTTTCTGCTTTACAAATTGCTGATACCGTGAAAGAAATAAAGTCAAAGTACTTTAAAAGAGGTGGATGACTTACAAAGAAACAAAAGGTAGCCAAGGTACAGGTTTGTAAGGTAGGCAACTATTACACATTTTGTTAGCTTAAAACTTTGATTTAAAAGTCCATTTTCCAAAGTATTTGCAGTTTTAGAGTTTTATGATTTCATATAGTATAAAAGAACTAAATTATCTAAGAAGGAAGAGAAATCGGTAAGACGGAGAGATACTGTTTCGGCGTTGTTCATCCCTGTTTCTGTCCTTTTTATCGTCCATATGTCCATTTGAGCAGAGCCTTATCTAAAGAGTGGTATGAACAATTTAAATATTATATGTTATTTTGATTTTGAAGTGGTATATGGGGATATATTACCCACCTAGACTTATATTACCCGAGCCGATAGACTATATCAAACCATATAACTTTAAAATTGCAAAACTTTGGAAAATGTGCTTTTAAATCAAAGTTTTAAGCTGAAATTAACAATTTAATTACTCTTTCCTTTCTTAAATATTGGAAGATCCCGTTAATGTTTTATTCATTTAACGACTGAACGTAAACTGACCTTCAAATCCCCTTATGATACCTCAATGGCACTGCATGACGTCACAAATCACCATGGACTTATACACTGACGTAGTGTACGTGATGAACAAGCTCACGTTCAGTATGGGGTACAGTTACGGGTTTTTTTCTTTTTGGAACCGGCAAATACCAGCCCGTTTATGTTTTAGTTAAACAACAAATACAAACAGTATCGCAGTCAATTAAAAGAAAGAAACAGTTTAATTAACAAAACCACAAACTATTTAGTTAAAACAAATACATGTTTTTTTTTATATATTAAATTCACAAAATTCATTTAAGATTTTTTACGAATTTCTCAAGAAACTTGCATGGGATTCTGTGTTTTTCGTAATATTTAATTAAGAAATGTAGCTCATCTATTAATAAACTTAGAGTATTATATGGCTTTGATCTTCTTTCACTGCAAAGGTAACCTTTATATATTGAAAAACCAATGTATGCGAGCAGTATGTTTATGTATTTGTATTCAACAAAGTCAATTTTGTACCCTAGAACTAAAAATTCTAGCTTATTTAAGGGTCTGGAAATTCCACAATGCTTCAGTGTGTTTAAGATGCATTTCCAAAATTCTGTTAAGAATTTACAACCAATAAAGAAATGTTCTAAATTCTCTGTGTTTCCACAGCAATGACAAATAGGGGAGATTAATATCTTCCATGTGTATAAATTTTCATTTGTGGCTATTATTTTATGTATTAGTTTATATTTGTATTGTTTTATTCTGTTATCTATAATAGATTTATTGAGTAAAAGATAGAATTTTTCCCAGTCAACTTTAACACAAAAGAGATTTTTCCAGTACTTTATCAAATTTCCGTTTTACTAGGTACGAGTACATGTATCTATTTGATAGATCCTGTAAAAAAAGGTTGTTTATTTGTGCGTATAGAGTTGTTCTTACTTTAGTTTTTACTGATACTTTAGACTTAAGAATTTATATCCACGTTTTAGGGATTGCTGCTTTTAGTTTTTGTATCTCACGTATCCAGTTATGTTTATCGGTTAACTTTTCAAATATGAATTTGTCCTTAATATTTCCAGTTTCATTTAATATATCATTTACAAAAATTAATCCAGATTTTATCCAGGAATGGAAGATAAAGCTTCTGGATTTGTGTTTGATATGATAGTTGCCCCATAAAATTTGTTTTCTTATTTCGAAAAAGGAGGACGGTTTTGCTTCGGATTTTACATTTTTCAAGTTTCAATTAGCGACCTATAGAAGACGGGTAAAGGATTGTTTGTTTTTGGCAGTGATTTAAAGGCATCAATGTTCATTTCAAATATGAGAAGTTCACGTCCGTATTGGTTCAGGAAGTAGTTTGGAATTAATTTCCAGTCAGCAAATTGATTATCAACAAGAGCCTTTGCCCATTTTATTTTCATAGTTTTAGCATAAGAGTCAACGTCCACCATATTTATACCGCCATCTAAATTTTCCCCAATTAATGTGCATCTTCTAATTTTTTCGGACTTATTATTCCACAGAAACTTAAAGAATATTGAATTTAACTCATTGATGAAATTCTGTGGAGTATACATTGTTTGCATGAGGTATGTGAACTTTGGCAGTATGATTGATTTGATAACAGTTACTTTACCATAAAAGGTTAAATTTCTACGACTCCACTGCTCTATTTGTAATTTGATATATTCTATCTTTTCTTTCCAGTTTTTGTTTAGGCAAAATTCAGCATCGTGCCCGAAATAGACACCAAGTGCTTTTATGCCATCTTTTTTTAACTGTATATTAGCAGATGTTTCTATATGTTTTGTTTTTCCAAGCCATAAGCCTTCAGTCTTTTTCCTATTAAGTTGTAAACCGGATTTTTTTCCAAATTCCTTAACAAGGGCTAAAGCAGTAGTTATTTCGTGTTTGTTGTTTAAAAAAAGTGTTGTGTCGTCGGCTAGCTGTGATATTTTGACATGATGAGTTGAGTTATTATATTGAATTTTTATACCTTTTATATCTTTGCATGATCTTATTTTAGAAGCTAAAATTTCTGCTATAATTACAAAAAGAAGAGCAGACAGAGGACATCCTTGTCTTATTCCTATTGACAAGTAAAAGTACTTCCACCCATTGTTGATAATTGCAGACATTATTTCTTTGTAAAATATTTTTACCCATTTTAAAAATGTATTTTTAAATCCAAATGTATGCACGACATTAAACATGAAGTTCCAATCTATAGTGTCGAAAGCCTTTTTAAAATCTAAAAATAGAATCGTTCCTTTGATGTCTAAACTTTCCGAATAATCGATTATATCTTGGATTTGCCGGATATTGAAGCCGATATATCTGTTTTGTATGAATCCTTGCTGATCACAACTAATTATCTTTGGTAATACTTTTTGAAGTCGTTTTGCTAAAACTCTAGCAGCTATTTTATAATCTATATTTAGCAAGGAAATTGGGCGCCAATTTTCAAGGTTTTCCGGATCAGATTTTTTATAAATTAGTGAAATAATACTTTGTCTCTGACTTCGTGATATTTCCCCTTTCTCGAGGCTTTCATTTAAAGCTTGAACTAACAAGTCTTGTAAATTGTTCCAAAATTTTTGATAAAATTCTACAGAGAGACCGTCTGGACCAGGACTTTTATTTAATTTCATTTCATGTAAAGCGGTTTTGCATTCTTCTATCATTAAGCTACCTTCACATAAATCTGCATCTGAATCAGTTAAAACATTTTCCAAAGTAATAGTATCAAGATATTCGCCGTAGCGCATATCATCATTAGTAGACGTGTATAGTTTTTGTAGAAGTTAGTTTCTGCGTTTAAGATATCTGTCGGATTGGAAATACGTTTATTATCCACAATAAGTGATGTAATAATTTTCCTGCTTTGCCTTGATTTTTCAAGGCTTATACAATATTTAGAGTTTTTTTCGCCTTCTTCTAAGGTTTGAATTCTCGAGCGAATTTGAGCTCCTTTCGTTTTGAAGTCGTACAACAATTTGATTTCATTTTCTATTTCTAATATTTTATCCTGTGATGTGATATTATTCTCACTTCTTGAATATAAATATTTTAACTGCTTTTCTAGCGCTTGTAAATTATTATTTCTTTCTCTTGCTCTCTGCTTGGAAAAAATTATCGAGTTTTCTTTTATTTCATATTTACAAATTTCCCATTTTGATTGGTAGCTTTCAATATTTAGACTTTTGCATTTATCAATGACTCGTGAAATCTATTCATAGTAGGACTGGTCTTCAAGATAAGAATTATTTAGTTTCCAGAATCCTGGACCTCTCTTAAAAGGTGATTTTAATTTAAGTGATATTGCTTGGTGGTCTGTACTTTGAATTAGAGCAGGGCGTATATCAGTTGAAAATACTAATTGTATGATGTTTTCATCTATAAGCCAGAAATCGATCCTACTTTTTTCAGAATTATTTTTACGGCGCCATGTAAACTGGTGTTTATTGTCATTTAGCTTATACCATATATCAATCAATTTAAGATGTTTCATTAAATCAGACAAACTTTTAGAAATGTTTATGCTACTTGTCATGGAACGTGTTATCCTATCAGATGAATTAAGAACTTCATTAAAATCTCCGCCTAAAATAATTATACCTTCTGCGTGACTTTTTAAAATATCACTGATTTCCAGGAAATATTTCTTTCGCTTTTTCTTATCATTAAAGGCATATATATTCAATAATGTATAGGTATTATTGTGAAATTCAATGTTAGTTAAAATGTATCTTCCATTACAGTCACTGTAATGGTTTAAAACGGTGCTATTCAAAGATTTGTGTATAAGGATAGAGCATCCTTTGCTATTTGTTTCGCCATATGAATTGTAGAAATCCCAGTCATTGAATTGATATTTTACAGAGTTAATGATATCAACGGTGAAGTGAGTTTCTTGCAAAAATGCTATATTTGTTTTTTGTTGTATTAAATATTGCTGCAGTCTGCCTTGTTTTTGTTTATTTCGTAAGCCTTGACAATTTAAGGACAATACATGTGTTATGTCTATTTCTGATGACGACATGATTCAAAGTAATTATTTATGACTATGATATCTGATTTAAATACATAAAAATTATTTGGTAAAGTACACAGGTGTAACAACATGATCCAAATAAATTCTATGAAGTTTGATTTAAACATATAAATGTATTTAGTAGAATAAACAGGTAACCATGTTTGAAATGGCGACATATTGTTTTGTAAGTTTGAGTTTTCATGTTTTAAGAAGCTTAATTTTTTTAATAGATTATTATAATTATGCAAAAGCGTGAGAAAATTATACAAAAAGAACCTCTGATACATTTGCAATTATAAGCGAAATAGTGCGCTATACTTTGCCATATTGTAACAATACCGTAAAGATCCTTGATTTGATTGTTTTTAAATGCTTAAGTAAAAGTTCTTAATATGCATGCACAGTAATAAGCAATGTATGATATTCACAGCAATATCGATACACAATACCACATGTATATAATAGTACATCTTGATTTATAATAGCAATAGGAAAAACATGTGTAGCGTTTACGGCTTGTATGCTAGTACAATGAATAAGTCTGTACCGTAACAGTTTGCTTTGCTAGCGAAACATTTACAAAATAATGCCGAACAGAGTTATGAGCATGAACTATGCGTGTTTGTCATGCGTATGCGTGGTCATACAGACCTATATTTGAGATCTAAAGTCTTTATCAAATTTGTTATGTAAGCATGTTCATAACCTAACTTACCCTTACCGTAAACAAAAAAAGGAAGGATGTCTAAAGCCATGACATAGCTTATTGTAAGAGAAATAATGCCATAATGCTGCACACAGAAATTGGTATCTTTCGGCGAAAGTGGTGCGTTACCGGTGCAAAGAAGACATTATATATGTATATAAAAAAAGTCCTTACACAGAATAGCTTACATGAATACAGTATCAAAAGTGCGCTTCGAAGTACAAGCGTGTTTTTCTTTCATAAATATTACGCACACATAGATCAATATAATTCACAATATTAAATAAAACTTTCATGGTATGTGTATCATTATGAATTAACAATAATATACATTGTATTTATATCTTTGTGAAAGCAACTTTCACTTTAGTTTCGGCCCGCAACTTGGGCGTTTTAAATAACGTATCAAGTTCTCTTTTCAACAACGAAAGAGGGTAATCTATCATAGCTATCTCATAGTCCATAAGTATATTCCGGGATCAATTAAGGGACGAGGGAGAAAGAATGCAGCAAGCTCAGTGATCACTATATGACTCATCGCTTGACTCCGAGTCCGAGCTGCTAGCGTCGCCGGCTGTGCGCGTTTTCTTAGTTGTGTCATTTTCTACAGGGGTTAGAGGAGTCCTATTTTTTGCATTAGGATGATTTCCCTTGTTCGGTGTCTCAGTTTTGCTGGCACAGAATGCGTCAATCAACAGTTGTCCTTTATTAATCTGTTTGCTCTTTTTACGCTTTTTGCGATACTTTTTCTTTTCACATGTATTCTCCTCAGGTTCTTCGTGCATAACGGTATTCGTGTTGGAAGCAAGATAACCCATTTTGTGTGGCTCCGCAGGTAGCAATATATTCGGAGGCTCCAATGGGTGTTGTCGTTCGCCGTCAACATCGCTGACATCGCACAGTTACGGGGTTATGTCAAGTTTATTACCGGCTTGCCCGTAAATATCAATATCTATTTACGGATCTTGGACCAATCAGAAGACTGCAATATTTATGGAAGGGTAATAAAACTTTATATGCATGTTCTCCAATATACATAAATGATGCACATAAAGTTTCAATCAGATTTCCCAAGTAACACTAGAGTTATCGCCCTCACTAGCTTCTAGTGTTCACTATATAGGGTACTATATAGGGTACTAATAGGCTAACTAAATGTGGCAATGTGTGCTTCAAAACTTAGGGTAATGTCATATTAGGGTCATACTATACTTAGAACTATTAAACTTGAATTTAGATTACTATAATGTGGTAATGCACACACAATTTCGTCAGGATCTTTCTCGTAACTTCAAGTTATTACCCTTTATTTGTTTAAAAATTCACATATTTGTGCATACAGTCACTAATTGGCAGTTTCATTTAACCTTTTCATTTATTTCCATGAACGTTTATAATCAATGTGAAGTTGTGTACCCGTAACTGGTCAACTCCACCACATTGGTCACCTGTCCCCCTCCCTCCCACGCGTTTGCTTTTTTCTTTTTTGCCATTGTTTAAGCCTTGACCTTTCCTTGAATATTTGTCAACATGCTTAGTTATACCCTACCCGTATATGAAACTTGTTCAGAATGTTTGTCTTGATGATATATATGTCAAGTTCGAAACTGAGTAATGTGTGGTCAAAAACTAGGTCAGTAGGCCAAATCAAAAGAAAAACTTTTATTGGAGTTATGGGACTTTTTTATATTTATTAGTATACTATATATATAGAACAATCCAACTATCACATCTCCTCAGAACTATTGGGGGATTTTAACTAGACGTTTGCCTTAGTACTACAGTTGTTTCTCTCCAAACATCATTCAGGTGTGACTTTTTGTCGGAGACAAATACTTGGTAATGTAATGAATTACCTTTACATTGAGATTTACCCCATTACATGTACCATTATATAAAAGTTTTTTGTAAACCAAAAAACATGACATTTACATATACTGACAATATATCTGTTCCGGGGTTTAATGTTCATGTTTTTAATAGAAATAAACTCACTAATTGTAGATCTGGTGGTATAGCTTTATTGATCAAGCAAAATATTGATAAATATGTTAAAGTGGATGATAATAATGAATGTAATCTTGTCCGTTTATTTACAATTTCTAAAGAGTTGTATGGTGTAAATAACAGTACATATACAGAAGATTTGAAATGTGGTATAGTATATATACCACCATCAGGATCTAGATATTCACATGTCGACCCTTTTTTTGAAATTCAAAATGATATGTTTAGATATTTTAAGAATAGTAAATATTACCTGTTGTTTGGCGACATGAATTCCAAATGTGAAACTTATCAGATTATGTAAAAATTGATCAGTTTATTTTTTATATGTATGACTTACAATACTTGCAAAATCTCGAAAGTAAAAAATTTCAATTTGTATTATGTATCGTTGAAGAGAATGTTTACAAATACTGTTGTAAACTGAATGGAAATCAGCTAATTGATCTATGTAAAAATAACATGCTTATATGGAATGGCCGAATCGAAAACCACTTTTGACTTGTAAAAATGCTAGTACTGTGGACTATTCTATGTCCTCTTCTTCTGTTTTTGAAAATGTTGTTGATTTCAAAGTGCACGAATTTTGCAACTTATATTCCGATGTTCATTGTCCATTACAGGCTACAATTAAAAATCACATACATTTACATATATTGTGGTTTCAAACTTGGTAATATACAAGTCTAAAAAGTTGCAAAACAAACGAAGATTAACTTATTTAAAAAATTGAATTATCACGGATGTCTACCATTTATTAATGACAAACACTCAGATATGAATAATTGTCACGAAAGAAGAAGAAAGATTAACATACAAAAACTTTCTACAATAATATGTTGAAAGTGTTACATAGTTTGATTTTGGACCAAATAAGATTTATATTTCTTTTTAAACTCTGTTACATATTAAGAGAAGCGAATTTGTACTGGAATATTATTCCAAATGTGCACTGCTGAATATGAAAAAGATGTTTTAAAAATATTTGTTTTATATTTCGGTACAGATACATTACTGTATTCAATAGATCTAAGATTGTAGGTTTTATTGCAAGGAAATGTTAACATGTCACTTATATATTTTGGCACTAGTTTATTTGTAGCCTTATAAACAATTAGTGCAATGTGATAGTTAATTTTATTGGAATATAGCCAAGCATGATAGGCTCTTTTATACTTATATTATGTTTTTGTGGAATTGAGTTTCTTGATATAATACGTTTAATTCTATCCTGTAACTTGTTCAATCTATTTATAATACTAGCTGTATTACCCAAAACCACAGCACAATAATCCATTATAGTTAAAATGTATGAATGATAGAACATTAATTTCATTTCTTAGAAAGATAATAGTTAATTCTTCTAAAGAGAGCAATTTGTGAATTTATTTTAGCAAGTACTCTATTCACTTGTTCTTTCCATGACAGTGTGTTATCTACATAAACATCACAAATGTTTTGTACACCAACATTTTCAATAGGTGTTTTTGCAATTGTAAGATGTAGTTTAAAGTCTTGCTGTTGCAGCATCTTTTGTTTGAAACAAGATGAAATGATCATACATTTAGTTTTGACTGGATTAAGTGCCATGCTATTAAATGTTATATATATTACGCTTTATGTCCCCGGCATCTAGTGAAGTGTCCTTCTGTTCATGCATGTTTCTGCGTTCAAACCTTTAAAGTTAAATGCTCCATTTTTGTCAGCCAATTACCCCCACCCCCCGCCCCGATTAAACTGGCTGCGCCCCGGGGTCAAATGATTTCAAAACTTATATAGCAAACACTTTTAAAGTCTTAGAATATGTAACAAGAGTGTATTGTGAGATTTTACAGGTGACAATCATTGATGACTTTCTTCTTCTGCTTCTGTTATTTTTTTTTTTTGTGTTTCATAAAGAAATTTGTTTATTTATGATTTAATTTCTCAATGACAATGAAAATGATTTAATTTCTCAGCAATACGTGTTGTTCGATTTCTCGTTAATATTTCTTGATTTAAATTGTCTTTAAATGTTAACGGTATACAGTTTTTTTTACTATTTCAATGATGTCACGATTCATAATGTTTAATCATAATTCTAATATGCCTATGGTATATTTATATAGTCAATTCGAGTTGATTAATATGATTAAAGCACTCGGAAAAGAAGGCGGAGTTTCGGACAAGGAAGTAGCTC
This sequence comes from Saxidomus purpurata, assembly GCA_022818135.1. NCBI lineage: Eukaryota > Metazoa > Mollusca > Bivalvia > Venerida > Veneridae > Saxidomus > Saxidomus purpurata. Next base: position 57,917,673 of record JAFMSR010000004.1, on the reverse strand, counting down.
CTTCCGACTTTTCTAATTTACTCCCGCGCAGAAGACGAAATATATAAAAAGAAATAATATATGTATAAATACATCAGTCGCATGAAATAGTTGTGTTTTAGAACCTAAATATTATTTCTGATTGCGAAAAGTAAGCCTTAGAATACATTAACCTTAATTTCCTTTAAAAAGGCTAAGAACATGCAGGATTAACGTGATACAATGATTGATTCCGGGAGACAAAACAATGAATGAAAACGTTGACGTCATCACACTGACGTAATTACTCCACGTTAAAACGTTCAGATTGACGGCTCGCTTTTAAATCGATTGTCTGATTTGTTAGGTTCTGAATCTGACGTCGTCTGCATAATGTCACAGTCAGGTATTGTTTTTATATTGTATGTATAAGATGATTAAAGGTCCATTACTAACACCAAATCGATTTTTTTTTAAACTCATGAATTGTAACAGGGAAATACAGTTTAAAACTGGTTTCTAAAATTTTGCAATAGCCGTGGAGTATTTACCTGTTTGAGAAACAGCTGCAGAAAAACGAGTGAATGTTTGTGTAGTTCCTTAGATTAACCTGGGTGGTATTTTTGTCCTACTTTCACTGTATTGAATGTTGTAAACAGTCAGCCATATACTTTGCACATCATTGGAAGTAAAGTTTTTCAATTAAAATTCAAATTATGCATGTTTATTTATGCACAACATCTCTCTGGGAGATTTCCTGAAAATAACAAAGATATTTGAAGACGGGAAAACCTACTTTCGTTTTTGAAAAGGCAAAATATGATTTATTAATTCTTTTGTTTAACTCAAATTTTCAACACAATATTGTCACATTCAATGCAGTATAATACATTCTTCCTTCTGAGCAGACACCCGTCATAATTCAAGATTTAAAAGAAAATTCGATTTCGTGTTAGTAACGGACCTTTATATTAAAATAAGTTTTTTTTAATATAGTTATGTATGATATCTTGACTGGTTGCCCTGACAGGGGAGTGAATACCAACAGCCACTATGTATGCTATTTTACACATTACCGCCGAACTGAAAAAAGGTGCGTAGTAGTTACGATATTTTTCAGAAATTCGGCTTATAAGAATCGAAACAATCTATGGCTTGGAGTGCTTTATTGAAATTGAATTTCCCGTCGGTAATGTGTCTGCATAATAATTCACTCGGGCTTCGCCCTCGTTAATTATTCCGCCAGGCACATCACCTCCGGGGAATGCTTCAAGTTCGATAAAGCATTCCAAGTCATAGATTATTTCTTAATTAAATGAAAGAAATATCTCCTTAGAACGTCAAATAATTGCGAAGTTAACCGTATTCTTTTATCCAAATACAGCTTTATTTATTCTATAAAATGTGTTTTTGGTTGGGTTAGCTTCCTTCATATTGTAATCTGAATTTATTTTAAACAGTGATGTTAACACGTCTTTCAGAAACCACTTTTTCCAAAAAAATTGAATTGTTACATGATTTGGCTTTGTCAAAAAAATGGCCCACGAATTGCGTTTTAAGGCCTTCTTAACAAACACTACAACTATTACGATCCTTTTAAAACTTTTAATTTTGTTTCGGATTTATGATGCGAGGGCAAAGCCCTTCAAAGTGTGTGTGAAAGTACACATCCCTGAAACTACCACAGATATTTAATTAAAACTTCACACATTTCTTAGGTGTCATTATGTGAAGTCACTGGTCAAGGCCCATAACTCTGACCTATATTTTAACTGTAATATTCCTTTTTCATTTTAAGAAATTTTGGTACAACAAGTTACAGTTTTTACCTTTTTACAGTTTTTTGCGATATTGGCAAGCACTGAGCTGTCTTTCCTACCGTCTTTTGATTTACCATAGTACCAGTGCGTAATAAAATAAATAATAAGTGTGGTGATTCTTATTATTCTGTGCATGTCATATTTTCATTATATTTTAACACAGATTTTAATTAGGTCAAACTGCATCAAAAGTGTACGAAAGACCGGCAAACATTATATTTCAACTCCACGAATATGGCCCGTTTAAAGCTTAGCATTTACATAGTATTTGGTTAAGTGTTTCGTATCATCCCACTTAAATGTGTTTACTTATGATTTTGTCGTATTACTTTAATACTTGGAAAAAATATGAGTTTGTTAAAAATCGTAAAGCCTTTCCATAGAAAAGAGTAGGTAACTCTGTAATGGATTTTGTTAAAATTATTGCCCATTTTCGACTTACTTGTTTCATCCCACTTATTTGCATAAAGTGTTTAAATACTAGCTTAAACTTGTAATAATTGTTTAATACCATAAATGCCATCCGTGGACAAGAGCTAACTCTGTCAAAGATATTCTTACTGTATTCGATCGAAGAATTAAAGATGACAAAAACATTTATGCATTTTTATGTTTTATCAGATAACCATCATTTGTCGGTGGAATTTTCAAATCACGTTGTGTCCGTAGTGCCTGCGTCCTTCCGTTAACAATTTCTCGTTATCGCTTCTCCTCAGAAATTCACCGGAAAACAGGCACTCATCGAGAGTATTTGGTGCGAGAGCTTGTACATATGATAGCTGTAATGAATTCATTTAGTGAGCTAAGTGCTATATCTCCAAGGGCATGCATGCTATTGCAGACTTTAGTTAGTTACGAGACCTCCCTTTACTAGTCTCTAAAAGTAGAAACGTCCTTCCATTTGCATTACTCTGTTTTTTGGTTTGTATTGCAATTGGTATTATATCTCTAATTAGGTCAAAATCTGATTAATTAAACAGAAAACAGTATAGGACCATCAAGCCCATTCCAAGAACCGGGGTCTTGAGTGTCTCTATGTAGTCAGACTTATGGGCCGGGCGATAAAACCTTCACTGGGTGCGGCTGGGCAATTGACGCGATATAGATCAAGGAAAGGGACAGGGCGCAAAAGTCATCCCCCTTCGAAGGCGCGGTGCTTACATACCCCTGACGTCACAACGTTTTAAATCACGATCAATCACGATCACCGTAACAATGACGAAATTCCTGACTGCAGATAAAACAACGACCAGTAGTTCCATGGCATAAATTTAGTCAACAATCAAATAACAATTATTTTGGTACAACGGTAACTTCAGTTGAAAACTAGGTCGCCGGAAAAACCTTCACAGCATATATTATTAGAGTTAAGTTCATGTGAGGTCACAGCGTAATCGTTCCGAAAATCGACTGATTTTTGTTTTTTTCAAACTCTTAATACTCCCATTCAAATCATGAAATAATATTATTTTTTACACTGGAATACTTATCAGTGATTATATTTTTTATTTCATAACAGGGTTTTATTATATTCCGATTGAAAAACATGTATGCAATCGGTTGTGATAGACAATGGCAATGTTCCGCGGCAGATTAATACGTAACATCTTGAGAGGAATGATCAAATCATCGTAAACCTTGCAATTACATAACATATATCAACATAAATATATCATAAAGATAAAATATTACGACAACTAGCTAGACAAACCAGCACTAAATTGAAAACGCCAAATAAGCCTAATCAGTTCAGTTTGTTACAGCTTATTCTCAACTACCATTCAAAGTACTGTTACGTTACTTCATAGGATAGATGAACATAGTAACGGAATGCAATGAGGTAAGTTACACAATCGTACGGTTTGAGGCAATCTGACTAAAGTTCACGATCTTCTGAAATGAAGATCTGATGACGACCTGTATTTGGTCTATTCTTGAATGATTGGGTTTCCGATATCGCTATTTATATATCCACCAATCAGATAACGCGTTTCATCTGTCATTCGGTTTCGACTCCAAAATGGCGGATCTACAACACGTTCTTAACACCGTTCTTAAAAAAACAGGAATTCAGGAAATGAAATTGAAGCAAATTGAAATTTTTAATTGCTTAATGAACAAAACAGATTGTTTTGCTATACTGCCAACTGGCTATGGGAAATCGTTACCGCACCAGCTGTATATCCCCGTAAAAAAGGCGCTTAATTCGGAAAAACGGACAGATGAAAAGGTTCTGGTATGTTGCCCACTTGTGTCACTGATGGAAGACCAGGTGCAAAGGATGACAAGGATTGACAATGTCTCAGCGGCATATAGAGGTTTACAGTTTATACAAATTTATTTTAGTTTGATTGCGAAGAAAGCTCTGTAGCTTATTGAGTCGCTCTCGAACACTCATTCAAGATGCAATTGCGAGAGTGACAGCAAGTTTTTCATCACTGCTACCATATACAGCTGGGTGGACTGAGGTACATGCGTCAGTGTCTTTGCCTCTTTGCCTAAGGACACAACACGTGCTCTGGTTGTGATTCGAACGTATGACCTCCCGTTCTGAAAGGTGAACGCCCTAGACACTGAGCTATCGAGGCTCACATATAGAGGTTTATTTTGATCATGTGGCACAAGCAATGACACCCAAGGCATAACTGTGTTTTTATGTGGGACAAACACATATTCTGCTGAATGTTTAAGGCTCAAAAAACGTGTATTTCAAGGAAACATGGATAAATACATGTTTATTCTATATAAACATGTGTTACTACAGGCATATAGTGCTGTGTTAATATACTTTTTTCCTATTGTTTAATCCCCTAAAAAGAATTAATAAAAACAAAGCGGGATACCAAATTTGTTTGTATTGTAATCATACAGAGTTACTACTAAACCGACAGGTCTTTTATAAAAATGCACATAACTGATTATTAAGAAAAAAATGCTTGTTTGATACATTTATCTCTTACAATCAGTTAGTTCCACCTAATACAAAACAACCAGGTACAATGTACTAGGAAAAGTTTAAACGTTGAACAAGATGTCTTTAGCCACTTGTGAAAATACAATTATATTAAAGCTAATATCCTCTTTATTAGTTCTGCTTTGAAATCTAGTGGCTAATAAGTAAATCTTTGTATGTACATCTTTGACAACCGAAAACATTTTTTCTTTAGGTCAAGATCCAGAAACAGATAAACTGATAGAGGATGGTCTCTATGATGTTATATTTGCATCTCCTGAAGCATTGGCCGAAGAATGGGTCAGAAATATAACAAATGTGAGAGTGATTGTGGTTGATGGATGCCATACAGTTTCAACCTGGTAAGCCCAACCAATGCAAAATACAATTTAGCTCACCTGATTACAAAGTGTTCAAGGTGAGTTATTGTGATCGCCTTGTGTTCGTGCACTGTCTGTCTGTTCACACTTAACATTGAGTATGCAGTAGAGGCTGCATTGAATGAATACTTGGTCAGAATTACTGCCTTGATTAAATATAGGTTGAACATGGGTCATTTGTGGTCAAAATTAGGTCAAATCATAGAAAAATCTGGTGCATGCAATATTTTGATTAAAGCCCTCGGAACAATGTCTGCATTAGGTGTGCCAATATCCGCTTTGGGAACATTTGTCTGTTTAATAACTTCTTAGTATTAACTACAGTCACCATATACAATGCCTAAAATATATACATGTACATTTTCCATATATATATCATGGAAATATATAGGGTTTAAATTATTTATGATTTTGAATAAAAAATTTAGTGATTCTTTTTACTTTCAGGGGTGGACTAGACAGTGCAGATGAAGAAAAAGCATTTCGGAAGTGTTTTAGATACATTGGTTCATTACGCTCACTATTTCCTGATGCTACTCTTTTGGCTTTAAGTGCAACATGTACATTACAAATGAAAAAAAAGATAACAAGTGTATTAAATATGAACAATGCGACCACAGTTGAAATGTCACCCAACCAAGCAAATATCAAATACATAGTTATGCGCACACCATCTGATCTAGAAGAAACTTTCTTTTGGCTTGTGGACAGATGGGCAGATATCCAAGATAAAATGGGAAAAACATTGATATATTGCAAATCAATACAGGATGTTTGTAAGATATACTATTACTTGACAACAGAATTAAACTGTACTAACGGCAATATCATTGAAATGTTTCATTCTAAAACACCCGAATCTAAAAAAGAGCTGATTGTTCAGAACTTGACTAAGAAGTCCAATTTAAAAATAGTTATTGCAACTACTGCACTTGGAATGGGAATTGATGTTTTTGAATGCTATTGCACAATTTTATATGGTCCACCTAAAGATATTGTTGATTTGCTACAAGAAAGTGGAAGATGTGGTCGTGATGGAAGTAGGTCAGTTGCTATAATTTTTTGTAATAGATATCAAATGGGACATGTATCAGACCTAGTCAAAGATGTCATCAAGTGTACCGATTGTAGAAGAAAGTCCATTTTACGCAATTTTACAACTGATGACCATTTTGTCAAACCTTTACATCACTGTTGTGATTTATGTGCTTTAAAGTGTAACTGTGGTTCATGTGATAAACTTCCGGTGGAGACATTTTTAACTTGTGTTTCTGTAAAAAATGATGGAACTGATCCTGAAAGTAGTGATAGCGATACAGTTTCATATGAATACGAGTCTGATTGACAATAAATTCAATGTTTTCAAAATGTGCTTTGGTATTTCTATGCCCCCTTCTAAGAAGAGGAGTGTATTGGTTTGCAGATGTCAGTTACTCAGTCGGTCAGTCTGTCTACAAAGTTTAAATAAAATTTGTAACAAAAAATTAACTTTGGCTATATAACTTTTACTATTTATTTATTTTTATTCAATAACATTTCAAATTACATTGCTTATAAATGACAACAGAGTCATTTTATACATGTCCCCCCCATCCCTCTAGTGTTCCAATCAACACCCATGTAGTTTACTCAACACTTATGTAGTTCACTCAACACCCATTAGTTTACTCCACACCCATGTAGTTCACTCCACATCCACGTAGTTCACTCAACACCCATGAAGTTCACTCAACACACATGTAGTTCACTCAACACCCATGTAGTTAACTCAAAACCCATGTAGTTTACTCCACACCCATGCAGTTCACTCCACACCCATGTAGTTCACTCCACACCCATGTAGTTTACTCAACACACATGTAGTTCACTCAACACACATGTGGTTCACTCAACACCCATGTAGTTAACTCAAAACCCATGTAGTTCACTCCACACCCATGCAGTTCACTCCACACCCATGTAGTTCACTCCACACCCATGTAGTTCACTCCACACCCATGTAGTTTACTCAACACCCATGTAGTTCACTCAACACCCATGTAGTTTACTCAACACCCATGTAGTTCACTCCACACCAATGTAGTTCACTCCACACCCATGTAGTTCACTCCACACCCATGTAGTTCACTCCACACCCATGTAGTTCACTCAACACCCATGTAGTTTACTCAACATCCATGTAGTTCACTTCACACCCATGTAGTTCACTCAACACCCATGTAGTTTATAAATACTTGTTTCTCAACCTTCTGAAAGGCAACACAGGTTTATGTCTAACAATCATTTGTGACAAGCCCTTATAACAATCTATGAAAGGGTTTTTGACTTGAACAAGTTTTTGACAAACTAACTTGCGATCAACATGATAAGTGAAAGCATCAATTGCAAGCAAATCAGCTACAACTATCTTAACATCTGTTTTGTATGATGGCATTTTATGTGTCCCTTTTCTGTCACGAACTTCACAAATATTGTCAAAATGTTTAACAACATTTACCAAATGAGGAAATTCTTTTGAATGCTGAATAATGCTTTCTTTTGTTTGAAAGCCAGATGTAGTATTCTTTGTGTCCCTGTTTAAAATTTCAACATACTCATCAAGGGAAATATTATGATTCCTACCCCCAGACATGTTAATGAACCTGTTTGCAATAAGACGCTCAGTCTGATGTACAGTTAAGGTTCCAGACACCATTGCAGTTAAATGGACACTGCCAATAAGATACTTGATTTTGTTAGTTTTGTGATATAGAGGAGTTTCGTACTTGGCACTTCTAACTACTCTGTGGCCATCACCCATATTAACAGCTGAATCTAGATTTTTATGTAAAGCAACCAGAATGAATACTGAACCAATGTATTCATTTAATTCATCAAAATGTTCTTTCTTCAATGTTTTGCTACTCTTTAGCTTTGTCTGTTCAAACCCATGTTTATTTTTTTCATGAGTTTTGAGTGATTCTAGAAATGTGTATGAGCTGTTACAAAAGTGGCATTTAAATCGACCATCTTCTTTTGTGTTTAACCAGTAATTTTCTTCATGGTTTGGATCAGTTAACACTTCTCTTAACTCCTCAAACAGGTCATCTTTAAAGACAACTTGGTTAATGATATTTCGGCACACATTGTTTAACCAGTCAATTGTACTTTCACTGCTAAATTTGTCAAAGTCCTGAGGTAAAGGTACTTTAGAATCAGCACTGTTTAAACTAAAATATTTCAAAAACAACACGCAGCACATAGCATCAAACACAGTGTAATAAAGATGTTTATAGGCTCTGTATGAGTTTTTCACTTCTCCTTTAACATTCCTGGCATTCAACAAGTTTCTATAATAATACATTGTTCCCCTGTCTCTGGAAGCCTGTGTGTTGTATGTCATTCTATGAATAGCCTGGAAAAAAGTACAAAACAATGTTCTGACTTGAGTTGCAACACCGTATTATGAATTTGACTCAATTGGTACAAGACTATATTTTTTTATCTTAAAACCCATTTAAAAGCAGTGTCTCACTGATAATAACAAAAAATAATTAAAAACCTTTATATCATGTATCTGGCTGCATCTATCATGACTTTCCAGAATTGTGGTAAAAACATGACTAAGTAATTCCAGGACTCTCTGGTGCTCAATAGAGAATCAGGCAACTAAGTTATGAATGTGAGCACATATAAACGATTTACATTGTATTTGTATGAGCAATGAAAAATGCTTACCTCTAAGAAATTCATCAGACGGTGAAAGTCTTCAATGTTTGAGATGAAGCCCTCTAGTCTATCCAACCCATTGTCCCCGTTACTCATAGCTTGTTGTGCAACCTGAATTCTCTCATCAGTCAGCCTGTCCCCTGTAACAATAAAACATATCATATACAAATTCAATTTATCATACTATACATAGATTGTATGACAGGCCTAGCTAGGTTTCTGCTGATATATACTAAAATTTATAAAAACCATCATTTAAATGGTTGATAAAGTGTTAATGAAGATTTATGTAAATAAGGGTGTATACTTGACTGAATATGAATAGATACTGCATGTATGGGGATACTGGACTAGCAGCTTCAGCTGTGCATTTACAAAATTTTCATAATACAGAATAGGCTTGTTCTACTTTTAATATCCTTTCTAATAAGCTTCATATATTAAGTCTAATGGATTTTACAATACTTCTGTGTCAAAATTACCTCCAAAGAATACTTCTTCAATTATCTGACCCTCTTGTTGTGGAACATACTTCTCCGACAAATTCTTCAAGAGTTTTATAACATCTTGTGTTTTTTTCTCGTCGCAATCAAACAGTCCCAGAGAATACTGAAACAGATTATTGTTATTTTTAGACCGATTCCCACAGCATTTTGGCAAGGTTTAGTGTTTTTTTAACCATGCAGGATAGCTCTATCAAATTGTAATTTTGAATAGCTAACATGTACATATTTTTTTAGATGTCCCAGCAGTGCATATGACTGCATTCTGCACAAGATTTCTAATACATGGGAAGTGTAAGCCAAGCATATTATCAACATGTTGAAATATCAGATTTAAATCACGACTTCAGATCACTATGACACTTTACAGGGCAACTGACTGTTTTTTATATTTTGTTTAGTTTTTCCTGTGTTTATTTACCTGTGAAGTCTTTTTGCCAGCATAGTCACTGTATCTGTGCTTCAAATGATCTGGATATAGATTTCCAAATGTGTTGCTCATTTGATCATTACCTTCAATCAATGATCTTGCAACTAGAAAAGTTAATTCCTCACGAAGTAATTCAGTATCATCAACTGCGGGAATAAAGTCAACTGCTGATAGACTTTCTACATCCCTAAATGGTGATCTGTCATTCTTTTCCATAACTATCCTGTCTATTACACCAATAACCTGAAACAAATGAATGGACTGAGTTTATTGTTGGGATGTCCTGTAAGACGGAACAATATTTTTGTCCCAGTTGTCTCCTACTAGCTGGTAGGTCTTGTTACCCCCGTCAGTCCAATTATTTCTCACTTCTATCAAATCTTCATCAATATTGTTCTGCCATGACTGTAGTTTATGCCTAGCTGTCTTTGGTACAACACAGATTCCCAACTTTGACAAACGTTCAACATCCTGGAAGTATGAATAGAATTATAACAAGCTACATAATATTACACAGTACACACAGTATAAATTATGTAGTACATATACCATTAAGAGGAGCCACAACACTTGTAATGTAAATCCAAATTCAGTAACTTGTAAAATTCAGTGAACTTTAACATATACATGTATGAAAATGCATAAAGCCTATTTAATTAAGATTTACAGTAAACTCCGTATATATCGACTCCGGATATAACGAACAGATTTTTGGGCCCGATTTTTTCCCTTCTTTGTTTAATGTAAAAATATACGGTTATATCGTAGTCCGGTTATGAGGAAACTTCGGATATAAGGAAACTATTTTCTGGCCCAACAATGCAAAATGTATAGTAAAGTAATCGTACATATCGAACTGCAAATATGTCCCGAAAAGTTTAAAAAAATCTTTTGATTTTGCATTTTTCTTTTGCCATCTGCATTTTATTTTTATAGCACAGTTGTAGCTATTATTCATAAAAGTAAATCATTACAAATGTGTAACGTTTTGGTGAACTAGTTAAATGAGAGTACAAACATAATTGCTAAGACGATATTCAAGTGATAATATTTTACGTTAATAAATACCTTGTAAAATATATCAAATTATGGCAAGTGAGCGAAAATCAGCTTTCTTCAATTGTATTTGTTTAAGTACTGCCAATGAAAACATGAACTGTCTTTTTTATGTTTTATACATTCTTGCAATTATTTTACATAGATTTACGGGTATAGAAAAGGATACATGTGACAGTTATATATCTTTATAACTCCTCAAAAGGAGGTAGGAAATCAAAAGTTGATGGTTTGGATTTTATTACATTTGACTGTAAAAATACTTGTTCGATATATATTTTAGTTCGATATATATACATCGTATATAAGGAACTTGTTCGATATACGGATATAAGGAACTCCGGATATAAGGAACAAATTTGATAGGTCCCGAGGAGTTCGTTATAAGCGGAGTTTACTGTACTACAATACTGATGAATCAGACGGTCTGATTTAAGCTATAATTTAAGCTAAGCTCTTCTGCCAAACCAATCTTGAAATGGATAAGCTCAAGATTGATGTGGAAAGTGTTTAATATATGTAAGGTGAAAAAATTAACAGGTACTGAGTAATACACTAGTACTCAAGTACGCTTGTTTTAACTTGACAATTACTTGTAACTTTTAAGAGGTTATAAACACGAAATACATACACGAAGAGTACATCCACCATGAAGCAGCACCATTCCATTCAAGTATTGAAGAGTAGTCATTTCTCGATTTCTACCATGTAATGCTATACCAATTGCAAATAGAGCATGGTGAAGTTCTTTGCAAGGTACTGGTATTGGAAGAACATTTGAAATCATTGCTGATACAATATGGAGGGTATTTGGAGCACTTACTACCAACTGTTGGTGCATGGTATCCCAACTGAACTGCATTATACCATCATATGACTTATCGTTTAGCACAAACTCTGATTGTCTCTTACTGATGTCTGAACACTCCTTTTGCACAATACTCCCAGCACAATTTACAATGTCTTCTGGACATGATAACTTTATAATGTTTAAGAGTCCTTTTTCAACATTCTTATTTGATGATATGATTTTGCACATTTTGATGTGTTCTGCATTTGTTACTTTGGACGTTTTGACCCCACTTTCATACTGTATGGCCATCTGTAAAAACATGTTATATAAAAGAAATGAGAATGTAATGAAATTTCAGTTAAAAAAGATTCACAAAGATTTGTCTCTTGTAGTAAAACAATTGATAACAAACGTTTTTCTTATTATCATTCTATCAAATGATGAATTTATGTAGTAAAGGACAGAAAAAGACCTTTTGAAACATAACTTTTGGTATGAAAAATTAAAAGTACAATTACAGACAACATGCAGACTTACATCATGAGCATCTGGTTCAGTAAAACTTTAATTTTAATGTCAACAGAAGAAAAGATGGATGAGATCATTTTGATATTTGAAGTAAATAAGATAAAAGAAACTGTTCTATAAAATTATACAAAGATAAGACAAAATGTAACATTAATTTATACTTTTTAATATCACTCTTTTACTAGACTGCATGTTTAAAGGAAATATTCAGATGACAATCTTATATATTAAATATAAAACAATATCATTGTATATGCTATATGACTTACCATTTAATATATTTCACTAACTTTTCATGTATGGTACTGTGGTCACACAAATTATCTGTAGAAAAGTAACAGACATAAAACTTTAATAAGTAAACAATAACAGATAACCTCTTACCACACCAGCTGCTAAAATTAAAAGAAAAGTTCATTTCATATACAGTACTGATAAACAAAACAGTAGAACACAAAAATAACTGTTAAATGAGACTGAGGAAATATGTACAAGAAAATCAAAATGTTTGGTATTATATATACATGCAATACATTCTCTGTTTTAAATTTTATAACGTCTTTAAATAATGTCAACAGAGCTAAACGAGTTTATCCATATAGCAATGAAAACAGAAGCATACTCAATTTTTATATTTTCCTCATGTCTCACTGTCTTTTCTTGAAACATTATAACATAAAACTAACTTCGAAACCAACATACCAGTATATACTGTGACTATTCATTTTCTCATGATAAAACTATGATTAATTTCATTATTTTTCTTAAGCTGACCACTGTCTTGCTAAGTGCCATATAGAAGTAGTATAAAATGTTAAGTGGCACTATTACAGATGAGAAATTGAAGCTAAATAAATATTTTTTAAACAATCTGTTTAGCATATTAAATTTATATAAAGGTATAGCAAACAATGAATTGATACAAAATTCTTAATAAGTGCACGGTCCTATATACACAGTATATAGGTCCGTGATAAGTGTTACAGTCTCATAATCTCAGTATTCAGGTAAATAAACAACTAACTTGTAAAGCAACATCTTATGTAACTCTTTACCTGTACTGTGTTTCCCATATCTGATGTTTTATCACTGGAGAACAGTGACTTCCTTGACTTTATTTCTCCACTCTTCTCAATTTCTGAAATTTATTCTATTTATTTATAACATAGTCAAGTATTGTTTGAAAATATAATACTGTCAAATTATTTTAAAGTAAATATACACCTTATGGTGTAAGGAATTACTAATAATAATGAGTAATGACTAAGGGTATCACAGTAAGCTTAAATCATATCATAATACATGTATATAGGAGAAACAAACAAAAATACATACTGTGACAATGATGCAGTGGAAGAGTCCAATATAATTGTGAACAATTCATTTGATAGTGAACAGGATTAAATCTTTCTTTCACGCATGATTTAATGTAATGAATGTAAACTTTTGTGTACACAAATATCAATTTTGTCTTTATCAAATTATCTTATATACAGTATTACAATATAAAACAAGAATTTCACTTTGATGTCACTTTTTGATGATCCTTTCCTGCAAACTTGATTTACTCAAAGATAAAAATGAATTACGAAGTGGACAGTTAGAATTAAAGTTGAAATTCCAAAATGTTAGAAAATAACTTACCTGTACAGACAACTGGGATATGTGATGGCTGAATTGCATATGGCAAAAGGGGTGGACCAGATCCAAACACTACAGGTGTGTTTCCAAACTGTGCAGAAAAATAAATAACAGAACTGTACATGTAAATTTTGTAACTGGCAGACTATATATCATATTTGGGATTTAAGTTGGGTCAAAACATTCTCTACTGGATGAGAAAATAAGAGATGGTATAATCTGACATGAAATCACTGGGATACCGAGGCAAGAATAACACAACAGAGTTATTAGACAAATTTTCACAAGCATACAGGTCATATTCATAAATAAATTTTCTGTAAGTTTTCTTCTCTCCGAGACCAATTGGATGTTGGAGACATATTACAACTGAATTATTAATCACTCTCCCATTAAATGAGCTGATAGCACAACTGTAGTCCAAATATTTGTACTCAACGGGTGAATATTGTTATATATTTTTGCTAGGCGAGCCTCCGTATAAGCGCAGATAACTATAAAATGTCCGTATGTAAAATGGGTCTGCGTTTGGAGTCGAATTATTGAAACTAGCACATCTGTATTAAAGTCTGTATGCTTTTCTAGAAACACATCCTCGTGATATCAAGCTAATCATTAATTTAATCAGAATAATTGTTCCAATACGTCACTATACTGGAGGAATTGGTGACGTTTTGGACTGTAATCATAAACTTTATGATAAAGATTATGTTTTAATATTGATCAACTTATGTAGCACAGCAGTTATTTAGTAAAAGGTAAATGATATAAAAATACAAACCTTTGCATTTGACTGAAGCTCTTTAGCAGATTTAATTTGAGTCTTGGTCCATACTTGAATTTTCGGAGTAAACACTTTTTTCATTGGTTTCGGTTCTGGTGTGTTTATCAGTCTTTTCACACTTCTATTATAATTTGAGCATGTATTTTTAAATGATGTGATAATAGCTTCTTTGTTCTGCTTACACTGTTCTTCTGACTTAATAATACTCTGAACTCTACGAAAACATTTGACACAAATTCCATGAGCATCCGTGTTTACACTTTTAATCATTTCCGGTGGCACTACACGACCTACTTCATTGACTCGTTCAGTATTCAGTTTCAGCTTCTTGTTATAATTAGAATCGTACTTCAGCTCGCGTCCCGAACCAGTTATTTCGATGTTTGAAAATGAAAGGCCGCAAATTACACATTTATCTACTATAATATGCGTTTTCTGCGGCGTATGTTGTTCTGCCATTTTTGTCACATGTATACTTCGGTCGTCGTAATAATAGGAATCAGTGATAGTTACTATAGGTATACGATAAATATAGAAATTGCAAGCACTTTCAAAATCATGAAAGCTACGATCTGATTGGCTGACTAAAATTAGCAAGAATTCGCTGTCAATGCGCCGTCTTCAGATCCTCATAGCGTAGCGTTTTTGAGGAGATGATTTTAATCAGATATTTGATATTATTTTTGTTTTTTTGTTGTTTTGAGGCAAAAACTTATGTGTCTCCAATTTAAAACTTAAATATTGTAAAGGTTATCCTGATACAGAGGTATATGAATAACATTGATTAACAACTATTATGGAGATTTAGCGAAGTCTCGTATGTCAACGTAGGTTCAACGAGACCGGAAGCAGAAGAAAAATACCCTTTGATTTCAATGTTTAGTCGCCATTTTTCATTACCGATTATGCACAGTATTGCAGTATACGAGTACAAACATTGTCAATACCTGGTTATGAAATGAAACTTTTTGGTGACAATATATCAAAACTGAAAAAAGCCGAGCAAATGTTTAGTTATTATTTTGGGCTGAAGAAAAATATTGACTCAAGTTATTCGTTTTTCGGTGCCAAAGCCATTTGTAAATTTGCCTTAGCTAGGCGCTTGAATGAATATTTTTGACCAAGTCTTTAATAAAGCGGTATCGTGATCTCTATTGGCAGGTATTTGGCTGGACGTTTAGACGTAATGTCATGTTAAGACGTGATATACGTCTCTGTCTGATATTTACACATGTATGTGTACAATCTGTATTGTTCATAGACAATCAATCGGCCAGAACTTCAGTCCTTTGATTATATATAAGTTCTTTGTAACAGTGCGATCTAAATGTATCTAAAATATTGCTCATTATGACAAGTAATTAAATGATGAATTTAGTTACATGTTCTATAAACACGCCAGTGTCTTAAATTTTGACAATCGTAACATTTAGATTAACTATTATTCTAGATACTTCATATCTTAGAACTGAGATATCTTATAAAGAAACAACAATAAAGTCAGAGGATTCATACTAATTGGACTTACTTACACTTTTAATATCTTGGACATTATCAAATAAGGGAGACAATTTGAAACTCACTAAAATCTCTAATTAAAAATTATCACCGGTTGATAAATTAATTAATCTCCCAAAGCTGCATACTGAAAGGTAAATTGCTACGAGTCCAAGACTACTTAGTATTAGTACACATACTAATTTTCACCCCAGTATGTACCGTTATAGCTTTATTGTGTTCAAGTGAGTGATCAAGTGATGTCAGCTATGCGTACGTCCGTGGGTTGCGTCAACAAAATTTTCGAACTACTGGGCCAATTTCTACAAAATTTCACATGGATGTATTTGCATGAAGTTCCACCAAAGGTTTTCGAAGAATTCCATTTATCAAAACACTACGGAAAGGAAAGACTTTAAAAGTCTTGTCTGTTACCTCAAAGCATAGATATGAAATATTTTGTATGTAGCCTTGCTTAGTGTACCGTAATCAAGATTGTTCAAATCAAGACCCCGGGTCAAAATTGGTCGCGTTCTTAGTGTCACTTAGTTCTATAAAGGCTTATAAAGGGAACACTACAAAAATTGCGTCTGAAACCACAAGGCCTAGATCTTAGCTATTTAGTGTGAAGCACTGCCTGTTGGACATCTTCAAAGTTGTTTAGCTCATGACCATGGGGTCAAAATTTTGGCCCACCCCAAGTGTTATAAAGGCCTATTTAAGAAACTTTTTATAAAAATTTTCTTGCCTGAAACCACTATCCAGAGTATAGATAAAATGGCCCTTGCCCGGTAGTCAATTTTATTTTATTTTAGGGGAAACCTAATATTCTTCTCTGAAACAACAAGACCCAGAGCTTAGATATTTGGCATGGAGCATTGCCTAGTGGTACTTTACTAAAAAAAATTGGCTACATCCACTTGGTTTTATTTAGCGTTATATAGAGTTTGTAATAACATAAAGGCCAACATCCCCTTAAGCACATGTTCATGTTTGAACGGTTTAAAAGTACTGACGTATGAATGGACAAAAGATGACGGACAAGAAATGATCACAATATCACATTACATTAAACTTCACGTTACCAATTTTGTAAACTGCAATTTGACTGGTCGATTTTGGTTCCTGTTACCAATCAAATTGCAGTTAACAAAATTAGTCACGTATCGTTTAATGGCAGCCCATATGAGAAAAGTCAACGGAATACAAAATATCGTCGGGAACAGGTCTCTGAGGATTTCTGGCGTTGAGCAAGTCTCTGAAAAAGCTGATGCAAAAGTCAAGATAATGACGCCTTAGAAAGCTCAACATACATTCAGGTACTTTTTCCTTGGATAAAGCTTTTGTCAGCTGAATGATCATCATGGTGACGATAACGAAACAATATTTGTAGCTGTGGTATTTTCTGTGCCTGTATCACCTCTGGAACCCTGCAACCACTATCCTTTACAGCGTTTAGAAACTATCACGAGAGTATATTTGGATCGTTATTACTAGGACCCAACTCAAGCCATATAAACTTCCTTCTAAATGCATCTACTGCGCCATGAATTGGAAACCAGAACATTTTTATTTTATCATACCCATCTATATGCCAGATAAAATCAGGACCTTGACGACGAAGTAGGCGGACTTTTAATCCATAAAAATCCTTTAACCGCTTCAACATACTCTTATAGCTTTAGCACCTACCACTTCCAGATATTTCTTTTAAAATGGCACTTATGATTGGTTCAACTGAAGACTTGGGACCTTTTCTGCATAAGCTCATTTGTTTTAACAGCCGTTTTAAATGTCTGTAACTAAGCTTTATTCCATGAATACAAATTAGTGCAGCCAAAATGTCCTTGTATTTGTATCTTAGAGATAAATAATGCCGTATAAGTTCAAGCTTGACTCGACATGGCTGGGAGCTTTCGAATAGTAACACAGCAAACATTTCATAGATGATAGAACAAATGTACAGTATGGTGTTCGGAAAATGATGAAAATAAAAGAAGCCTTAAAATCATTTAAAAATTCTTTACGCTTTGATAATACGGGATCTCGCTTGTGATGACATGCACGCATGTGCTGTTGCTGTTGCAGTTTTCATCACTTATGCCTAGATCACAAATAGAACGGACGGAGTTAGATTTTTACAAATCGTACGGTCTCGGCAATTTTAGAATCTGACGGGCACCGGACGATTTTTAAATATTTTGCACTCATGCAATCACAAAACAGGCGGCGCCGGACGGTTTTCGTCGAACGAGCAATCGAGCAATTTAAAATTCTGACAGGGACCGGGCAGCGACCGGGCGACGCCCGTGCGGGAAAGATTGGCATCGCCTGGTTGCCACAAGGGTACTTGGTGATAATGCGCGGAGACACGTCCGGTGCCTGTTAATGCATCGCCTGATACCCTGACTTTTAAATATTTCCTAAACCTGCCGCAATTTTTACAATAATTGGATGACGTGCTGTGCCTGAGCCTGATCTTGGTTATATCTTTCTTATGCCTGTTTTAATTTTGAAATAACTCGGCACAAAGGTTCACAATGATAAGAAGATGTTTTGCGCATAGGACCCATGTCCGTAACTTGAAGGTCAAGGTCACACTTGGGGGATCTCTGTTCATTCGCTTGGGGTCCTGCCCAGGGATATGTCTAGTACTAGTATTTCAACTAAGTTATAAATAGATATAGATCGAGCAACATAAACAAAATCTCCTGTCTATGACAGGGATAAATCCCCTTCCTAGGCAGTGGCTTTTTTATATAAGCTGTTACTGATATATTTTCTCTTTCTATACTAAAATCATACATGAATACTATACAAATTAAGGTCTAGAACTTTTAAGACGTACACGACAAAAACATCTAAACGACTAACATAACGTAACGTACCAAACAGAATGATCTATGTGCCGTGGTATACCCCTCAGTTACAAAGCAAAATGAAAACAAACGGAAAATGACGAAAATGATTTCCCACTTCAAACTTCAGACTTCAGACTTCAGACTTCATACCTCAAACTTCATACTTCAAACTTCACATTTCAAACTTCAGGCTTCATACTTCAAACTTCATATTTCATATTTCAAACTTGATACTTTAAACTTCATAATTGAAACTTGATACTTCAAACTTCATACTTCACACCTCAAACTTCAAACTTCACATTTCATACTTCAAACTTCATATTTCACACTTCATACTTCAAACTTCATACTTCACACCTCAAACTTCAAATTTCACATTTCATACTTCAAACTTCATATTTCAAAATTCATACTTCATATTTAATACTTCAAACTTCATACTTTAGACTTCATACTTCAAACATCATACTTCATACTATAAACTTCAAACTTCATATTTCAGACTTAACACTTCATACTTCAAACTTCAAACTTCCTACCTCCAACTTCATACTTCAAACCTCATACTTCATACCACAAACTTCAAACTTCATATTTCACACTTCAGACGTCATACTTCAAACTTCAAACTTCATACTTCATATTTCACACTTCAAACTTCGGACACTCCTATTTTTTGTATGTATATTAAAGGGACATGCCCTTAACTGATATGAAACTAAATAATCTCCAAAACATTAAAAAGAGAATCTTTGGAAGTATTATAACTTAACCTTAAAGTTTCAGCTATGCATTCCAAGTTATTATCGACAAAATCAGCAGTTTGAAATTCACTGCAGTACCGTAAACCATTCAATAATCTATGTAGAGTTGTTGTTGTACAATTAATGGATGGATGGGAGTTATTACTGAAAGCCTCTATATTGATTGATAGTGGTAAAATGAAGCATATTCCGCCATAGGTTCTTTGAAATTGTATTCATTTGTCATTTTACGTTCATTGAACACATAATATTTGTTTCGAAAATAGAATAAGCTAGATGTAGGGAGTGCCCCTTTAAGCATTTTATACGAAGTGTTAAGTTTGAAGTATGGAGTGTGAAGTATGAAGTCCGAAGTCACCAACGGTCTTTCGTACAATACCATCCAAAGTTCAACTTATTTTTTCGGCATCAAGTACCCATGTTATGTCGTGAAATGCTGGATATCCTGCAGCATTTCAGCAATATCAGCTGTCATTTGGTCGCTGGAAAAAAGGAGGTTGATGGTCTCTCCAAGGTTATTGATATATATTCTTATGCTCTGTTACTTTAGTTCTTTGATATAACACCATGAAATCTGAGTACGTCATATATCACGAGTAAGCTCAGCTAATATTACTGTTTAAAAAACCATCCCTGTTGAACTCTGTGAAAACGTTCGATTGGGAAAAAGAGCGCAACCGGTTATGAATACCGGATTTATTTATAGGGGAGACAAGTCAATGTGTGTAATTCTAATTTCTGACCTTTTTTATTGTTCAAGGAACTTGAAATGTACGTGTAATGATTATCGTTTAACGAGCTAAATACGGCCTTTTATTTACCATTGCACGTGTTTAACTCCCGTCGAACGTTTGTCGCAAATACATTTTAAATCGACTCCGCTGTTTTAAGAAATGGGACACACCACTTTTTCAGAAAATCGATAAATGTAGTAAAGTACAAATTTACGTAAGCATAAGTCTCTTACCGTTTTACATGTTCAAAAGGGATTGTGTTTCGTTTTTAAATTACAGTGCAGATAATAAAAAATGACCAAAAGGCCAAATATTTGTTTTTTCTGATACATGTAACGACATTTACCCTACTTATTTACATTTGATTATTTTTACTTATTACTTAATTTTGTTACAAAGTACAATAAGCCAAACAATGCATTTGACAGCACCCGTCGCATTGAACATTTGTGATTAAGACACTTAAAATGTTTTGGATGTTGACAGTTAAGCCTTAGTGTATCTTACACCTTGTTTAAAAGATGCCCAGAAATGTCAAGACTAACCATACAGTGTTTTTATAGAAACAGAAGAAATGAAAGGCTATGTCATCACAGTGACGTCATTACCCCGCCTGCAAATGTTGTACGGTACGCACTCAATCGATTATGTGCTATATTGGTTTCTGAGTCTGACTTCCTCAGCATACTGTCAATATTAGATGATCAAAATAAAATGTGTCTGTTTATTATTATAGCTTTGTATGACAATTCGAATGATAGCACAAAAGAGGGAGTAAATTTCCACAGCCATTATCTGTGGCCTATTTCACATCACCGCCTAACTTAAAAAGGCCCGCAGTGTTTACGATATTTTTTATAACTTGTGCTTATAAGAATCGAAATAATCAAAGGTGAGTACTTGAAGCATTTATCGTTGTAACATGTATAATTAACTCATCAAGAGCTAAAAATGTGTTGTCAAGTTCTCAGTCTCAAATCTATTCACATTTACTTAATATAGATAAGTTTAGAGCTGCACTGTGTAGTTCAAGAGGTTTGTAATATAGATTAAAAGCAGGAAGTTGGCATTAACCTTTATCAATACAACGATGATGCATGAAAATGTCTCCATTGTAATGTTTTAGACGATTAATCAATTTTTCTTGGAATGTCCACTTTACAATATGAGATATGAGAAAAGTTTATATATAGAAAAATTACTGATCATGACCAAATATTATAGGAATAACTGTTTTGTAATTTTGATATTTGCGACTGTATATACGGTTTTAATGGTCGCAAATATTTTTAACGGCGACGGCGTTAGCCGGATCTGTTAAAACTGTTTGTGACCATTAAAATCGTATATACGGTTGCAAATATCAAAATCACTATATAGTTATCCCTTTTCTAACGCACAATGTGTCTAAATGCGATAATTAAAACGCCGTTCGAATTTTGCGACTATATATACGTTATTTAATAGTCGCAAATTTAAACGACGTCACCAATCAGAAACGACGTTACATCGGTACTGCGTTAGAATCCAAATGTTACTGAACTAATGACATCTGATAAAGTTAATAGCAACAAGAATTTAGCTATGTGTGTATATACCTCAGATTTCAAAATAACGTGCCGTTTAAGTGTTTGTTGCGTATCGATTGAATACCGGTAATGAATGACTAAAGCGTCTGTAGGCGGAGCTACATTCAAACAGTACGTAGAGCAATGAGATAAGTATGAAAAATATAAATCGGCCATATAGTAGAATAATATGAAAAAAAAGTATAAAGAGTGTATTTTATGAAACTCTTGTTAACAGGGTCATTGAAGACTGTAAGTAAATATTCCAGATTCATTTTTTGTTAAGAATGTTCGATGTTGGTTTTTTTAAAAATGATCACCGTTCCCACTTTAGATGTAAACCAATACCCATTGTTTCAATTTTCTTCCTATGTTATGGTTACATATGTGTTAAGTCGGTGTTTACTTACATGTAGATCACTTACAGATACTGGTCTTTCTTTCTGTGTGTGCTAGAATCTCATCAAACAAAGGGATATACGCATACAGCATGTACGTGTAAATCCGGTACATGTGTCATTTAACCTAAATACATGTAGTGTCGCAAAAGAAGAATAAAAAAATAGTGTAAACATACATGCGATTGCGCTCTTTCATACTAGTTTGTCTATAAATTAATTAATTGATCCGATCGCAGTACTCGCATAATGCATGATAAAATACTACTATACTCCCAGCCGCGCATGCTTTGCACGTGCTGTATTTGACTTACAAGAGTGCTAAAATGTTTCTGTCCCTGCTCTGAAATCTGTAAAATGGTAATATATGTAGCAAACAATGTAGCAAAGACCGTTAAAATTTGTTTAATCATCTGAGGACAGTATTTATATCTATCATGTACACTTTTCACTATTAGATTATTTCTACAATCCCTCCAGAAGATATCTAGCGCAGAAGTCATCAAAGTCGTTGCGTAAAGCTGGAGAAACCGTCACTGGAATCGATAGTAAATGCAGCTTTCAAATAAAAAAAATGTAAAACGTTTACCTATTCCGGTAGTCCAAACATTTAGACCCTTATCAAGCTTGTTTTTGAATTTGTGATGCCTATTTTAGCATCTTTGTTAGCATGACTTTCCTTAATGAATATAAAAAGTGAAATATCATAAAAGTGAAAACTGAAAAAATAAATGCGAGGGCTTATTTGTAGGACCTATACATCACAACAAGTTGACATATCGCCAGTACAAATGCAATTTACTCTTTGTTATATAAGTCATTGTAGTTTCATTCACTTTATTGGTGACGCTTACATGTACAATCGCGCCAAGTTTTGATGTTTCAACTTATGTTGTTTTTTATCGACAAACGATTTGACTTTTCGTACGTATGTACAGCGATACATTTACCTGAATCTGAGATGGTATACGGGAGTTTTCGGTAATGTGAACAAATATTTGCATGCACAGCACTTGTACACTGCATATAATTTACCGTAAGTTTAAAGTGCGGTCAGTCATTGATCTAGACATTTATTTTACGAAAGTGAATTTCGGTTTTTCGTTAAAAACACTATTTTCTATGATGATGATGATGATGTAACAAAACAAGACTTAAATTTATAATCGCGCTTCAAAAGGATGAACAAATATACAGAAACGAGGATTAGGGGTGCTATATTCTCTGCAGGCTAAACAGTGATTCGCGAATATAAGATGTCTTAAAACAATTTTAACCACCCTGCAAGAAATGTTCTCGGAATCATGTTTGTAAAACGTACGTCGTACAAGTCAGATTCTATACAAAGGTGTCCTCTAAGCACGGCAAACGTTTCAGAGACTAAGCTGATCAAAATTTTATTTCATATACTATATAACATAGAAGTATGAAGTCGTTGTTTCGTGTTGATTATAGAACACGCAGTTCAGTTCAGTTTCGTTTGTAAGAATTGAATAGAGCTGTTTTTATGTAATAGTTTCAGTACAGCTGTTTTAAGAAATGATCTTTCAAAGTCTAAAATTAATCGATTTTATCCTGTATAGTTAGTAATAGAAATACACAAGCTCTAGATTCACAAAAAAAAAATCAAATAATGTCGCAATGTGTAAACTCGGATAAACGGAAGTACTCTCAGTACAGTAGTTAGCGTCAACGATAGATAAAAGTACCGATTTGGGCGGAGCTAACTACAGAATGTGACATCGACGTCAATTACTACCTGTGTGTAATGTAAACACTGAAACGGCGCGGTATTATGAAATTTGCAGTAAAGCTTTTGAGATTAGAAATCAATAATTTTACCATTATAATTGATGTATGCCTCATTCACCTCACGCTGTATATTTGTAGTACATGCTGACACTTGACCGTAGGTCACCTTACTGCAATATATGTATACTTTTGTATTTGTATGTGAGCTCATGATCCTATGGTCCCCTGTAAATGACGATGAACTATCAAAAACAATTATCATGTACAAAGGGGTTAGTGCTTTAACAAACGAATGCGTGAATGTGTTGAAGATCTAATTATACATACTGCTAATTATTTTCAAACTTGGCATACATTTCCATTAAAGTCGTTTCACAAATGTTGTTCGACCTCACTTAAAACAAGGATAAACCATGACTTACAAATAAGTCGAACAATAGACGAATGTACTTCTACCCTTTTTCCTACAAACTGGTCATATTGGCAAATTTAGTATAATGGGACTTCTCAGAACACAATTTATGATAGTTTCATTTTCATTCTAAACACAATTGGGTTTGTTTGTTGGTGCTTTAATGAAAGAATGAGTGAATGTGTTTACGATTATATACATACTACGGAAGCGTATAATGGTCGATAGTTACTGTTTATGTCAACTAGACATGTGTGTGGTAATATGTTGACTTTGCTTGATAATATTTTGCAATTGTGCGTTATGTCATGATAAAATAAAACAATTGATTAAAAACAGAGCGGTTTGTTTTCGTAACACGTTAGACGTCAAAAAGCAATCACAATATAATATCTTGCTAAAACTATTACTAAACAAACTTTTTCCCGAATACGACACATATTATTTGGCAAATCTTGTTCTTATCTGACGTATATTTCTCGCGCAAAGCTGAAACCGAAAACAATCATTTACTCTACAGCCCTCGGCTATAATGAATTACAAGAGGGCCAAGATGGTCCTATATCTCTATCCTGTCCCTAAGACAAAAAGTAGGTCTAAAGCCATGATCAATGCCAACCGCTGACAATTATTTTAATCTCTTTGCGAAACGGTAAACACATTCCAAACGTAGGTTTAAAATCAATGTACAAAGTGACCTAACTTTTGACCAGATGTTACGCAGTTTCGGTCTTGACTAAAGTTCACCAAGACAAACTTTCTTTCAATATGACTGATGCCGGTGTGTCAAATGTGGCATCTAGAGTTCGTAGGTGTTTCTATTATTTTACCTGGTGTCCTACTTTTTGACCCCACGAATCCCAGTTTAAAACTAAACATAGAGTTCATCAAAACAAACATTCTGATTAATTTTCAAGATGATTTGATTCAAAATGTAAATTCTAGAATGTTCATGTTCTATGAGTTCACCATGTGATCTAGATTTTATGATGTGACCAAATTTCAAACTTGACATAGCATTTATCAAGACATCCAGAGTGATTGGGTGCAAATTTGGCTTCTGGAGTTATCACGAGGTTTTTCTATTTTTTTACCTGGTGTCCTAGGTTTTGATCACACGTAATATAGTTTCTTTCTTGTCCTATATTTTATCAAGACAAACATTCTAACCGATTTTACGGTTTGGTTGGGTACAAATGTGGTTTCTACAATATTTGGAATATTTTTTATTATTTGACATGGTCTATGATTTGACCCCGCGTGACCTGGTTTCAACTTTTGGTCGAGAGATCATCAAGAAAAATTTTCTGACCAATTTTCTTATAGAATGTTCAAACGGTAAGTGTGGACAGACAGACAGACAGGCAAGCAGGCTAGGGTGAACTTAAAAGAGAACATTTACACCAGCTATCTACTCTAGTTTCACCGATGTCGGGGCTAAATATTAACTCATCTTCAGTAATAAATTATCTTACACAAGCAAGATAAATCTTTCATGCAATAACTATACCGTTCAAAATGATTTTACTTGCTGATTCTTAAGAAACGAATGCTACAATTATCATGCAATATTTCTATTACTATCTTGCATTTCCCCGTAAGATTTCAAACATGATGCGATATTTTCGCATCAAATCTACATAAATATCTAGCAACTGACGACCATTATACGCTTCCGTAACATACTGCTAATTTTTAAACTGAGTATGACCTTTCATTAAAGCCGTTTCACAAATGATGTTCGACCTCACTTACAAAGCTGTGAAGCTTTCACAAATTCAGATACAGATAAGTCACACAATAAAGGTTCTACTGGTCCTATTGGCAAATTTACTATTTACAAAATGAATCTTCAGTTTCGGGTTGTCTCTACCAGTTTGAGCAAAATAAAAAAACGCTTGAAACTTATCACTTAACTAATTTATGGTGGCATATTTCTGCCACAACATAACCACTTAATTATCACGTTATATAACTAGTTAGTCACTTAATTATCATTATAAATATCTGATTAACGCGTTATTTTTTATGTTAACAGATACTTATTTGTCAACACAAACAAGTGTATGTTACTGCCCACTACTGCCAACAGATACCTACATAACGATATTTTAGATATCTTTTAAGTGGTTAACGTGTTATGTAACTACATGTAGAGAGATAAGTATCGTGATAATTATGTCGTTAACTAGTTAGTGAGATAAGTATCGTGATAATTATGTGTTAGATAGTTATGTAACTAGTTAGTCTGATAAGTATCGTGATAATTATATCGTTAACTAGTTAGTAAGATAAGTATCGTGATAATTATGTCGTTAACTAGTTAGTCAGATAAGTATCGTGATAATTATGTCGTTAACTAGTTATGTAACTAGTTAGTCAGATAAATATCGTGATAATTATGTCGTTAACTAGTTATGTAACTAGTTAGTCAGACAATTATCGTGTTAATTTTGTGATTAACTAGTTACATAACTAGTTAACGACATAATTATCACGATACTTCTTAACTAGTTAGTCAGATAAGTATCGTGTTAATTATGTGATTAACTAGTTACATAACTAGTTAACGACATAATTATCACGATACTTTTTAACTAGTTAGTGAGATAAGTATCGTGATAATTATGTCGTTAACTAGTTATGTAACTAGTTAATCACATAATTAACACGATACTTATCAGACTAACTAGTTACATAACTTGTTAACCACATAATTATCACGATACTTATCTCACTAACTAGTTAAAAAGTATCGTGATAATTATGTGATTAACTAGTTACGTAATTAGTTACTCAGATAAGTATCGTGATAATTATGTGGTTAACTAGTTATGTAACTAGTTAATCACATAATTATCACGATACTTATCTGATTAACTAGTTACATAACTAGTTAACCACATAATTATCACGATACTTATCTATATAACTTCTTACATAACTAGTGAACCACATAATTATCACGATACTTATCTGACTAACTAGTTAATAAGTATCGTAATAATTATGTCGTTTACTAGTTATGTAACTAGTTAATCACATAATTAACACGATAATTAACTGACTAACTAGTTGCATAAATATCACGATATTTATCCGACTAACTAGTTACATAACTAGTTAACCACATAATTATCACGATACTTATCTCACTTACTAGTTAAAGACATAATTATCACGATACTTATCTGACTAACTAGTTACATAACACGTTAACCACTTAATAGATATCTAAAATATCATAGCATACTACAGCATAGTAGTGGGCAGTAACATACACTTGTTTGTGTTGACAAATAAATATCTGTTAACATTAAAATTAACGCGTTAATCAGATATTTATCATGATAATTAAGTGACTAACTAGTTAATATAACGTGATAACTAGTTAATATAACGTGATAATTAAGTGGTTATGTGGTGGCAGAAATATGCCACCATACTAATTGTCTTGTTTAATGGTTATGACTTTTGTAACATACACTTGCTTGTTGTTAATTGTAAATTCTCAAATCAAAATATGATATTATTTGCACATACAGCATCGCCGTAGAGATGATACACATTTGAATATAAATATATTATTGTTTGGTGTAACTTTAAAACTTTTCAAATGCTAAACATGATGCATAATTATTTTAAAATCATTTGTAGAGCTGATAATAAACATTTGTTAGTGCAATATCCTTTTGTCAAGTTCATAAAAATCAAAGAATTGCAGCGTTTCTGTAGCCTTACAATAGATGTGTTTGTCCTAAACGTATCATTTTTAAGAATTCAGTATCATTTGTATTCATTTTTCTGCAGTCATCAGGCGTGACCGTGAACTCCTTTTCCCATATTGAATTAGGTATAACAAATATTGAGTTATTGTCGGAATCAGAACAAAACGAATTGGCCTTTTTAAGAATGTCTTTAAAATATTTTAGTTCAGTTTCAAACATCGGACCAGCGCTTTTTATTTTGTTATCCAGTTCGGTAGAAAAGTAATTGTAAATCTGGTAATCCAAGAAAGAAGTCTTTTTTAATTTTTCCATCAAAATGTTATCAACAGTCACTGCTTCATGTTCGTGAGCATTCATCCTTTTATATAAAATATGCGAGAACGACCAGTTAAGAAGCCTTCTAAATAGAACAAGAGATTCGTCAAATTTTTCTAAGATCAAAATTAAAAGGATTTCTGAGTTCATTTTATCCAGGTACTGTTTTATTTGTACAGTATTGGAGACCGTGAAAGGTTCCGTGAATCCAAAATATTTCGCCATAAGATTACGAGTAGGTGAAAAGTATCCCTTGTCGTACATTTCTGAATTTCCAATCAAATTTTGAATATAACCATTCCTTGGGACTTGTTCCAGGTATTTAGAATGTACGATGTCTCTCATATAGTATGCCGCACTAATAAATCTGTCATATGGATGTCGAATCAATCCAATCGTTATAGAGTCCTTTGACGGAAAGTTTTTGAAGAAATTAGAATTGTAAACAGTATGGATAGCAAATATATCATAATGTTCTGTCTTGGTTAACAAATAATTTTGCTCTCGCTTATCAACTACATAACTGGAGTTAGGAACATAAATGCTTAAGTTGTTTTTAATTCCAAATCTAAACAATATATTTTGTAAAGTGGATGATCCAGTTTTAGGTACTTTCAGATATGCTATATGCAAAGTCATATTACAATGCTCCGAACTGCATGTCTCCTGTGACATATCATATGACTTCCATATATTTTTGGTTTTGTTATAGCCATATGTACTCAAAGTGTACGCTCCGAAGAGAAAAACTAACAATATAAAAGCTGACCTTCTACGTCTTTTAGTTCTGAGCATAAGTACACATTCAGTTTTATCAGAAATGTACAGCAATGACTTTTTTACTATTTCTGTTACAACTACTCGTCTGTTTTAAGTTTCATAAAACCATATGTCCATGAATCTGTCCCTATTGCTCTTGAACAAAGAATGTTCCTTTGTCGCAGTATATACACACTGCTGACGCGAACAGTTCAGCAGTACATACTGCCTTTGTTTTAAAAGATGTTCAATACTTCACTCAAGTACTGCATGTTATTGATTAATTGCAGTTCATCATACGAATATACTTCCAGAGGAATCAGGGGACTAAGGAAGAGAATTATTTCATTTTGTTTAAGGCATTCTCTTTAAACAGGGTATTTACAAAATATTTGTTAATGGGCAAACTAAGAAAACACCTTTTCACCATTTTCTATATTACATTTATCTGAAAGATAATCATTGTTACGCCCACATTGTTTTACTTCAACAGTATCCCTGCAGTTCAAATAAACTTTTCAGGTTTGTGATAACCTTTAGAAAGTTTTGATTTGAATAATCAATTGAACATACTAACCTATCCATAAAAGATGTTGAGCCTTTATGACTGAGTATAGCTTCCATGTATCAAAATGTGTAGTCTACTATCAATAGACGTAAGCAAATATTTAAAATAGGACAAATAAGTTTTACAAATGCAAACATGAATGTGTTTACATTTTGATATTCATATGTTGACATTAGTATGAGTTCAGCTGAGTAAAATTGTGACAAGAACATCACAATGATGTATGACTGTTTACAGTGATTTTCCGTGAAAGAATGGTGTCACGGGTCAGGATTGGCTAGAGTGGGTAGCTAAATACCGGAATAACTATCTAACAAAACTACTGTCAATTATCTCAATACTTTAATATTTAATAAATCATAATCATAATATTTACAAACTTTTTGTTTAATTATAGCAATTGGTATTTCTTTAATTTGTTTTATTTTTAAATAAATTTACTCTGAAAACCATTCAATGACAATGACGGTTTTGTTAATTGATCATCAACATGAATTTGGCAAGTTTCTCTAGTTTTAAGGTTGTTAATGATAAACTATAATTGTTTATGCTTTTATGTTTAGTATACTGTATAATTACAAAATTATTGCACTTTTACATAGAAAACTAGTTGTATTGGATATGAGATTTTACAATATTTCAATATATTTATTTTTTATATTTTGTGAATTCAATAAAGAACAAAAAAAACAACCTTTTTATTCATTACCTTATATTTGATTAACTCCTTGTTCATTTTTTTTAATGACTAAAGATTCTTGTTAGCTGCAGTTTTAAATAAACAATGTATGCTTTATCAGCAACATGTTACTGTGAACTAAACTGAGTAACTTCCTTGATGTGTTTTACTGTTAAAATGTTAAAGTCGAATTTCAGAGCAATAAGACTTTGCAAATATAAGTTTAGCTACACAGAACATTTTGCATTTAAGATTTTATACGCTTATTTTAATATGAAAACATTTTTTTATCTTTTATTATTCAATTTTTATTAATCATGCATATTTTCAACATTTTGAAAAAAAAAGCCAATTGATGCATTAAAGATCAGTTAAGAAAAAGAAAGCTTTTGGAGGAAAAGAGAATTGAAAGTATGATATCCCTTAATGAAATCGGTATGATGGGTGTCGATCTTGATATTATTGATGTCATACTGTTACGTTAAATTTGACTCTAATATTTAAAAGACAATATCATAGTATTTTAGAAATATTTTGACGTATGTTTTATGAACACAAATTCAAAATTGCCATTGTCCTTGATGCTGATCAATTTTGTTCTGTAATAAAGCAATTTCTTGTTGGATTTCTATTCTGACTGTAAGATAATTGTAAGAAATGATCAAACACTGGTATTTGTTTTCTAATTTTCATTTGGTAAATACATGTATAATATTTCATAACTTTTATCATAAAATTAATATCACTGGTAAATATATTATTGATGTTTTTACCAAACGATAGCCTAGTGGTAGAGCGTCCGCTTTGAGTACAGGAGGTCGTGGGTTCGCTCCCTGGCTGCGTCATACCAAAGACGTAAAAAATGGTACCAGTAGCTCCCTTGCTTGACCTCTCTCTCATACCCTCACGGAGATGGATACCATCAAGAATGAGGTGTTGAGAGTGATAAATATAAGTTGGATAACTTGTTTCACAATCGACCTAAAATAAACTAGTACAAAATAAAATACAAAACACTGGATATTTTACATTTTAGATTTTCTACGCTTATTTTAGTATAAAAAAACAGTTTATCAAGTAACTTAAATGTTTTTTTGTTTTTTTATTTAAAATTTTATCAACATTTACACAACAACATTTATATAAATGTACACATACTATTACAAACAGCATTGAATAAAATGTCCTATTTCAGCTATTGATGTCAAAGTCAAACTTGTGATACGATAAAACTTGAAGATTACTCGAAACAGCCTTGCCAACACATGGCCAGTATAGATGTATATATGTCACTTAGACTGTGAGAACTCCAACCACGATCAATGTCTATCTGGTCCACAAATATATGTTTATAATCGCAACCAACTCCGACCATAGATTAGGTCATATATGTTTAAATATGTATACGATCTCCGACCGTCCCTGTTTCACTCGGTAACCATCAGTTTCCAGTTTCCAAGTGGACCACCATACTTTGTCTGTGCTCGTGCCTGTATCACATGATATTAGCTTTCAAGGTCAGGGGCGAGCAGATACATTCACCAGTGACCTACTAATACGAACAACGCATTCATTTACCAAATACTCAAGTGCCGGTACAAATATACTGCAGAATATAAAACAATAAAAGAATACCGAGAGCAATATATAAACCGGTATTAAGAAAATGAACAAAAAAATATTATGCAGAAATTTCCATGCACAAAGGGATTTAAAATTAATAAAAACACAAATTTCTCTTTCTAGGAAAGAATGTAAAAATAAACTTACCCTGATATCTGATTAACAATGCAACATTGACTGTATTTAAGCAATAAGTTTTAAAATGCTGCCAAGTGTATTCTGCCAAGTTTTGCATCAATCTAAATTCTATAAAATACATCTGCTCTCAGCAACAGTTATCTCATGTTTATCAGTGGAAATAAAAATGCTTGAAATAAAACCAGTTTTCCAAATATTACACACGGACTGGTCAGAATAATACAAAAGAAAAGTGCTCAAGTGGAAAACTTACTGAATAGATAGCAAAACTTGAACATTCAGGCATTTAAAATGATCATTGGTTTCTATTTACAACAAAGAATTAAATATGAAACATCTGATTTTGTGACAAATGGTCACATATTTGGCACGAAGTGTCTTTAAGCAAGATACACGGCAACAATAGCCAATGTATTCTTCGTTCATGTAAAGTACACATTTCTTTATAAGTGTATTGTTGTCTGCCATTTTGTATTTTGGATTAGACATAGTAATCAATAAAGTTTTTCCTACAATATCCAGATAAAAATTGAATTATTCCGCCAGGCACATCACCTCCGGGGAATGCTTCAATTTCGATAAAGCACTCCAAGCCAGAGATTATTTCTTAATTGAACAATATGTCATGTGACTTTCTGCGCATGTCCATGCTGTGTTGTTATTCTAAGGTTGTATTGATGAGTTCGAGTTTGCTTCTGTAGTGCTTGTGTAAGAATGTGTTAGGAATCGGAAAAGTATTTGAAGATAAAACATTTAATTAATTTATTGTGCGATTGAATGTTTTTTAATGACATTTTTTATAAAAGAGTAAGTATTTGTTTATGTAAATGCACCTGACATAGGTTGTTGAAAGTTTGAATATATATGGGTTTTTTTTAATTGTCGGTGTCAAGCTTGAGATCAAGACGTGTTGACGATATTAAAGGTGAATATATTTCCTCGTTAAATTTTGCCAAGCAATACCAAAGAAAAAAATAAAAGCTTAGTACGAACCTACACACTTGATGATTATGATTATGTTCAGGATGACAATGTTTTCAATACATGTAATATAGGAGATAAGCATTTAATTCAATACGTAAACGATAATAATATTTATGAAATGGAAAACTAAGGACATTTTTTCGCATGAAACATCCGAGTTATCGATAGTTTACTAGAATTAACCCTGAGAGTAAACTCCGTTTTCCCAAAGGTAATTTATTCAGTGAAAGGTAAGGAAATTTGTGGTCATTGAACCGATTTTTGTGGTCCTCAGGGAAATTGAGTTATAGGGTCTTTTTAGGGGTTAAGGGTCTCCTTCCCTGACGGTCTTGAATTGTATTAGGGATGTCCAGGGGCGTATTTTGAATCTATTCGTTGGTGATTTTCTTTTATTTTCATCAAACCCTTACGCTTAAGAAATATCCTTGGAAGTTCAAAAAATTTCACCCATTTAGGAGCCCCTAGAAAAGGTGATTTTTAGCGATTTAAATAGTATATATATCTTAAATGTTCTTCAGTATATTTTGTCTCTGAATTATACTAAGAGGGTTGTCTTGGAACAAAGTTCTTGAACTTTACATTTTACCCTAAGTTTCTATTTGGACAGTTCAACCCTGTGATTGCTTTTATTAACAGTTTAAAGTTGAATTCATAGGTTTATAAACTGATGTATATGACGCAAAGGACACACTATATGGGATAAGGATCCAATTTCAAAGAACAAAGAATAGTTTGTATTGCATAGTAAATCCCATACCCTGTAAAGTCTTCATGTTGGGTCAGTGTATTTCTATTCTGTGTCAGAAATAAAAGCTATACTTTCACCAATAGGTATTTATACAATTGAATGACTTCTTTTATACAATCAGAGTAAAATAGATTATCATGTACCTCTAGATCCTACATATAAATATATATTTCGTAACATTTTGTTAAAGTGAAAGTAGATCTATGAATTTTTCATTTTGGTTTATTGTAGATTACGTGCTTCAATAGCATATATATTCCAAAAAAGAAAGTGGAAATCATGAGTTTATGGGGTTATTTATATAACAATTTGAGACAACAAGGTAATGCTGATTTTTCTCAAATTGAAAATATTTCTCTCAAATGACAGAAAAAAGGATTATGTCTGGACAATAAATAATGTTTGTGTCAAAGTGTTTGTTTTTTACTTTTATGTGTTATCTCCCTTTGATGGTTGATAAATGACCTGCCTTATAGGCCCACTATCGTCTATGTTATTTGACTTCTTTTACACAATCAGAGTGAAATAAACATCTATATCTAGATGCTACATTGATCCAGAGTCTATAAGTTAATATTTTGTCGATCTAACAGTTTTTTAAAGTAAAGTTAAATCAATGAAGTATTCATGTGTGTTCATTATAGATTTGATACGTG
This sequence comes from Saxidomus purpurata, assembly GCA_022818135.1. NCBI lineage: Eukaryota > Metazoa > Mollusca > Bivalvia > Venerida > Veneridae > Saxidomus > Saxidomus purpurata. Next base: position 57,882,932 of record JAFMSR010000004.1, on the reverse strand, counting down.
GTTCAATTTCAAAAAAAAGTGTAGATCATGAGTTGATTGGGAAATTTATATTACAGTTGGAGACACAAAGGTTTCCTTGATGACAGCAAAGTACGATTTTCTTAGATACCATGAAGTCTTCAAGGGACAATTTTACAAATATCCTCTGAAGACCACAAGGGACGATTTTCCAATTTACCCTGATGACTACAAAAGACGATTTTCCCAATGAACCCTGATGACCACAAGGAACGATTTTCCCAACAGACCCTGAAGACCACAAGGTTCGATTTTTCCAACAAACCCTGAAGGCCATAAGGGACAATTTTCTCAACAAGCCCTGATAATATTGCTTGATTTGGAAGAATGTTAAACTTTATCAGTTTGTGAGTGCATTTATTCAGAAACGTTACAAAGTTATTTCTACACCAATATATGATAAAAGACATAGATACTGGAAATTATATAGGTGCAGTGTTTCTTTATTTACGAAAGGATTGTAACCTTGTTGTCCACAACATATTAATCAATAAACTAAAGTTCTGTTATTTTACTACTAAGATTTTTGCTTTTTAACTGTCCGACAGAAAACAGTTAAGAAAGGCGATAACATTTCATCGGACAGTCTGTCTGTCACTTCCAGTGTTCTACATGGATCTATATTAGTCCCTCTTTTGTTCTTGTTATACATCAATGAAATAGTTTATGTTTCCAGTACTCTAAGTATTTCAAATATAACACAGCATTTCATTAGTAAGCATAAAATAAATAAGGATTTATAAAAAGCAAATGTTGTTTTTAAACCTTAATCTATTGAAGTAATTGGCAGCACAATGCAATACGAAAAAGAAATACTCTATTAACTATTCAACTTCGTTCCATGCTCTTGTTTGCAGTAACTTCAGCCTGTTCAACATCGCTTATGTGATACTTTAAAAACTGGTAAAAACTTGCAATGAATTTATCGACTAGTTTTCGACTAAATAATCGGGCATTATTGCTCTGTCATGTTTTGTTGCAGGACGGTAAGAAATTGTCGAACCTGTTCGTATAACCCTGTCTCTCTGTTTTTAGTAAGGATTTCCGTTATTTCTTCCTCTTCCGAATCACTTCGGTAATGTCGCCTATAAAGCACTAACTATGTCATGATTGCATAACAATAATGCACTTTTTTATAAACATTAACATCATCATTTTGACAGCAAAACTGTATCTATGCATGTATCATTTAACTATTTGGTGTAATGTCATCGATGTGAGAGTTATAATTATATAATAACAATAGAGAAATTATGTATTATTATGCCATAAACGCTCTAACCGATATTCCATAAAATGGCGGCATATTGTAAAACATGACGTAGAAAATACCGCTTTGCATTTGCTCACCATTGAAAATAACTTGTCCTGTTGAATTTAAAATAACATCCTTTTAAGCGTTGATACCGTCTAAGTAATTCACTGCAACAATTACAACGCATCAAAACTGCATAATTATCATTATTGATTGTTTCATTATGACAGTTTGAACGAGTATTGTTATTTATAATGATATAAATATATGGTTGATGAAATTAATGTTTACTTACTCTCAACAGGACTTCTGTCAATGCAATATAGCTATTTATAAGCGTGGAAATCTGGATATTTAAGAGCAGCTGCAAAATGGTTCAGATCCGGACCTAGTTGACACAAATAAGTGCAAAAAACAGGTTAACATTTAATTACATAAAACATAACTACTCTAACAGACTTAACTGTATGGTGTCCTGTTTCCTGACAACAGTCCGAATATCATTTCTAGTTTAACATTTCACACACATTATCAATAATCTTTTGTTTTATATAAACATTAAATCTCTTTTCAATGGTTTTCTTTATAAATTAAGTTGCTGCATGTTTATTAAATATCTCGTTTCTTTAAATAACGTTGGGACTTGAGATATAGACAGAACACGTTAATAAAAGTTATATGATGTTACCAGCGTCACTAAACGCTCGTCGGTGAGCAGTCGTCATCTTGTCCTTGGAATACAGATATTCTACAGCGTCACTTTCTAGCTTTTACTGGAAAATAACATTTGTAAGTACTATTGGTAGAAATAGCAATATGGAAACAACTATATAAAACATAGCATGTAATTTGTCTGCCCGTTGGCCATATATTCCATTTCTATGGAATGCATGTTCATCCTTGCACCACGTTGAGATCGACAGACAAGCATGGGTTTCCTTTTTTGTTGAGCTGGTCTGTACTCGTCTACATCGATGACCCGCTATTGCGGCAAGTTTAACCATAAAGGGTTGAGTATGAAGTAAAGTCAACCCTGTGTTCACAGACCACTTCAGAATAGAGACATTACTGCGATTAAAGATCAGCAGGGAGATCACCGTGCACTATTAATATATATAGTAGACACCCTGGAAATATAGACCACCTGCAAACAAAGACAACAGTTTTAGCTTCCCAACAGTGGTCTTTGTTCACATGTTTGACTGCACTTAGCTTATTCACAAACTCTCTCGTTTAGAACTGTTTACCAAAGAGAAAAAAAAAACTGTTTACCACACAAACTGGAACACATGGACTAGCTACTATACTGACTTACCATACCAGATTGAAGCAACACTACGTAACTGTTGCCTTGCCAATTCAGTGATATGGTTCGGAAGCAGCGAAGTTCATGTGACAAAAAGCATATAAAGACAAAATATCATAGCTAAACCTTGTGGTATTTTCACAAACAAATCGGAGCACTACAGTTACAGACTTCCAATGATAAGACATCATATATAACACTATGTGGTTTTTTCAGATACTTCGGAACAACAGAGTTACTGATTGCCTTGGTATTTTTACGATGCCTCGGAACATCAGAGTTACAGATTTTCAGTCATGACAAAACATGACAGAGCAATCGATTCTATGTCGATGCCTTGTCACAAGTTTGATTGGGCATATTAATTCAAATATCACAGATATTATATCACAGGTTGAAAGTTTTATCACAGATTGCTCAATAAATAAGTTATTATTTACAAGTATATCATATTATTTTCACATAGTAACACATTAACAGATACAACGGGAAACTACTGCAGAACTTGAACAGGACCATCAGGACATTCATTTACATAGCTTTTATAAATATATATTTTCAGCAGCGAAGTTTTCCGCAACTTCAGCACATTGCAATCGCCAGAGAAATTGCATAGTTAGAAAAGTGATGTATATGATAATATACAATGATATCGCGCAGACGCGAATAACAGTATCCTTCTTTGCGATATTCTTCTTCACCTTAGAATGTTCAAACAAGTATTTCTTTATGTGTAAGACACAATTGTGTGAACACTCTAAGTGAAGAAGCCTACCGCAAAAGATCGCGAAATCTACAGCGACATTTCATGGAAATAAAAAGAAACCGAGCCTCGAGTTTCATGTCAAAATGCAATGTCCAGTTGTCTTTTTATTCTCCTAGTTGAATTTCAAAAACACTCTTGCCTTCCTTACTAAGGCATACAAGACAGAAACACATAGAACAAGAGCTTAGCCAAAGAAACCGGACCGCGGTAGGGCTAACTAAGGGTAAAGGAGAACAACAAAACAAGTTACTTCAATAAATAAATACAATAAATAGATTAAATAGAATGAATAATAGATGCAGATAAATAAAAAAAAAATAAATACATAAATAGAATAAATAAATAATTTGACAAATGGAATAAACAGCAATAAATAAGTATATAATAGAAGGAAAAACTAAATAAAGATGAAGTAGAGGATATAAGAATTAGATAAATACAGATACATAAATTAGCAAATGAATAAGAAAAAAGAGTAAAGATATGTACATTATAAATAAATAGAATAAACTGAGTAAACAGAATAAATTAATAGATAATGGAATGAATATCTAAAGAAAGATAAAGAAAATTATGCAAAAAATAGATAGATATAGATTTGTAAATAAGCAAACATAATCAACCTCGGTAACAGCTGAAATCAGTTTGCCAAACTGAAAATATTGTCTAAATTTCAGTGCTTTCGCTTCAAAATAAGACAGGTAGATTATATGAGTCATGGCCATCAAAGGTAATTCTAAAACAAAATGCAAAACATGGTTAAGATAGTAAAAGTGTTTCCTATATATTGGTGTGCAAAACAAAAGACCCAATATGGTCATTTTTGACAAATTGGATATTTCTTGAACAAATATGTTGGACCACTAAACCATGCTATAAAGTAATTATCTAAGTTGCAAGCCGTGCAGATTTTCATAAGAAGATTTCAAAGACTTTCTTAGTTTTAACTTTGACTGCACAGCAGGTCAGTCAAGAGGAACTGTTTGAATACAATCTGATAAGAGTTAAATTATATGATTTGATGAAATTCAATCAAATGGTTCTATGTTAATTGTTTGAAGCAAAATTATGGACACAATAGATCCAGTGATCCTCAAAGCTCAAAATGAACAGTTCATGCTCAAAAAATATATAGCAAGACACTGCCATGGAACAGAAACTGCATATTAGTCTAGTTTATATGAGACACTGGTTGTGATATAACAATCAAAATGCAATCATATATACATATACATAGGACTAACAAAAAATACAGCAAAATCTATTACATTCACAGTACTTATGATTTTCCTGAAAAATCCATAATAAACTCAACTTGCTTTTCATATACCTTGCAAATGTTATATGAGAGTTACTTGCTTAAAATGTCACCACCTTTTGCTTTAGTGGCTGCTTTGAAGTTATTTTTCAGACTGGATTTGAATTGGGAAAAAATGTAATCCAAAATTTGCTATCAAAATTTGCTATAAAACTGAACTAATCAACCAAGTTATATTAGAAAATGTTCTTGAAGAAACAACAAGAAAAACTGTGATACTAACGTATATCAGTGGGCCTACAATCAAAGCTTTCATGTACATATTTTGAAATGGGAGAAGTAAATAAACTTTAAAGACTTTTTAACAGAGACAGAATTGTGAAATCACTTTTGAAAAGTTAGAGACCTTAGACGGTTGGGTGAAGTTTGAACGTTTATAGAGGATACTGCTCAGGTCAAGGGCAGACCAATCTACATGATTCAAGTTGTAGACAGTAAGTAACCACTCTATCTTTATGTCGTCGGACGTTATCGTCCAAAATCACCAAAGAATAGGCATAAGGCCGTAAAAGTCTTGTAGACCGACTAGTATTACACATACATGTTTGCGTTATGTTCCCTACCTGTGTTAAAACTGATGTATTAGATCATCCATCCTTCGTAATTATACGCATACATTCTTGATATAAAATTTAACTGAAATCCTTATTATAATCAAAGTACTGTGCACTATACGATAAAGTCATAGCCAAATGAAATTGTATTATTTCACCAGTACGCGGCCACCTCCACTCACTGTGGGCTCGGTTTTTGAGAATTTTTATAAATAATTAATAAATAATAACTATTATTAACATGATTTATTTTTTATTATAGAAAGCAATAGTAAACAGTCGTGACCAATAATCAATAAAAATGATAATTGTTTTAAAACAAGGTCATGAATCGGAACTATGACCTAGGTGAAAAAAACAAGCGAGCAAAAGCAAAACACATGCACCCAAATACTCATAATACGGTTAGGTCCAAGAATTGTAGCGAAATATCGGCTTCGTGTTAAATATGTGGAAAACATTTTCAAAAAGCATTATCTTTATAAATGGCTTCAAATATCACTGCCCATGAAATGATAGCAGTCTGACATTGTAATGCTTTCATCTTTTATTTACTTGATTGCAACAAGCAGCATTTATTTACGTGTATGTTCAGAATTTGAGTTTGTTTGCTTAGCTGTTTAAATATCAGGAATAGTAAAGGTATACGTCTCAAACCGGAGAGACAACACATACGGTACGAATAGTGGTGAGTAATGTAGATGACACGAAGTAAGTTTAAGGTGTATTTGAAAATGCTAAAAAGGGAGGTGTCCGCCTACTAGTAGTGTCAGTGATCTCGCCTGGTCTATGTCAAGTAGAATGTATTGGACATACTGCAAATACTGATACAAGGCCTGTTAAGCCCAAGTCAGATGAGGATAATGGAATTGCAAATTAAGGAACATTCTAGAATTTCTGGAATGTCAGCAGTTATATGTTCTGCAGTTTCAAGCCTAAACGTATATAACTTACTGAGGCACTTGTTGAGCTCGCGCGGTATAAAGCTTCGATTATGTATGGCATAATTGTAAATATTCATACACCAATCATCGCTTTGGAAAGCTAACTTACTTTTTAAAAGTGATTCCACAAATTTATTTCTTGCTGTTGTAAATGAGTATTTTACATTCTTTCTCTACGGTCAATGCACTTTCTGTCGTAGACAGTTTAAGGTTATTTTCATGAATATATTTTGTACTTTAAATGTAAGATGTATAAAATGTTAAGCAATATCGTCTAAGTACATCGGATTTGTATATCCCGTATTGTAAGTTCTATTTTGTAATTCATTGTTTTGCGAAGCCCGTCTAAAATATGGCTAAGTAACAATCGGCATCGGGTTCGGATTTTCTGATAAATGTCTAATATTACAGCATACAGAAACTGTTCCTGACAGACAGATTTTTATACAGAATGCTTATCCAATGCTATAAATGGCCAAAGGGATTTCTGCCAAAAAGAAATACTTATACTAAAAATATCTATTCTTATAAACAGGAGCAATGCCAAAACACTTGGCGTAATGCAAATAAGTCCAGAAATGTTTTTAGAATATCTATTTTTGAGACTAGTGAAGGTACTAACTCAACAGAATTCTTGGAGAGGTAAATTACGTAAAGAAAACCAGACGTATTTTTATGTTTGTCAAAAACACTAATACTTCTAGAAATTTACAAGAATTCATATGAAGAATATTATGAATTAATGATCAGTAGAAGTAATTACCCTCATTGCTGGGTCAATTTTGACCAAGGGGTCATGATTTCAAAAATCTTGCTTTCATTTACTATGCATATGTAATCAATACTATAAATTAACATAGCTGTGCCAACCTTAGTACATTGAAGTGACAAAGTGCTTTTCAAAAAGAAAGGACGAGATATGAATGACCTCAAAAACAATAATTAATTTATCACTATCAATGATTAAATTCATCTAAAAACTTGGCAACGAAATGAATAATTTTTTGTGACTTAGTCACAAGGACTTTTTTGCTGATTGACAACTCTGAAAGAAGATCTTCTATGCCACTCGGACCACTCCGTTTAATTGCTAGAATCAAGTGTGACAAATTGAGTCCACTTCCTGCTATACGCTTAGCAATATCATTACTCACTGTCTTTGTATCTATTAAGGTTTGTAAAGATGGAAGATTTTAACTAACCTGTCTCGAGTACTTATATGCATCTGAAAAAAATTCAACAGCAAACGAACCTTTTACAAATTCTTAATTTGCTAAAGAAGAAGTTTCAACAATTATCTGAAGAATTATGACATCATCTAGAGCATTGTGTGCATTTTACTGCTCTTTGAGAAAATGCTTTACAAGATACTGCTGAGTACATGGTTTAAAAGAGTTTAAAACCGTTCTTGTATCAACAAATCTAGTAACATGATTACAAAATTGTGAATACAGCCTACATTTATGTAAAGCATTTGTTATGACCTAGCACATTATCTTCAGATTCAGACAAAAATCAATTAAACAATTCAATGCTTCATAAACACTTTAACTGTTGACAGCACTATTTCTGTAAAACATCTGGTTGTCAACAGCATCTATTTTTGTGATATCAATTGCCCTTTTAGAAATTGGCTTCTTTGGTACGACAAAAGTCGTCGCATTATTCTTTAAATGTCCTATCTACAATAATGCTATTTTGAGAAAAAATGACGTTGAACATTTTCAACTTTCATAACTTTTATCTGTTATGTCCCGCTGAAATGATACTTTTGAGTTCGAAAATCAGTATTTATATGAAAGAGTGACACATATCATTATTTCATTATGTCAAATGAGATTTCAGAAAAATGAATTATTTTTAGACGTCTAGTACCCGAATTCTTTCATCCGAATTATATGCATTCATGTATATAAACAAAAAATGAAAAACAGTTTAAAAACAAAGCGGTATTTTATCAAAAAGAGAAATCGATCAGATGGAATACCGATTGCTTTCAAACAACAATAATACATTCTTTATATTTTGCTTTAATAACATAAGTTTCACTTCTTGTCAACATTGTTGTTGTTGTTAAAACTGGAGTTAGAGTAAACTCATTCTAAGATTTAATTTAGTCACGTGACTAAGAATCTTCACATTGATTGGCTAAAACACTTTTTCTACTAAAATTGATGTAACAGGATGGAGATGTAATAAAATACTGGCCAAATATCTCGTATTTTAGTGGACATAGAGCAAATACATATTCGGGATCTCACTATCTATGACATCAATGTACTAAAGGAAAGTTTAGGTAGATAGAGCAAAGTTAGATTAAGTTATATATGTTAATATCTCATTTTTTACAAAATGGTAGATAGGACATTTTTAGACTGAGCCGACGAAGTGTTGAAATTGTTTCTGGCCTCTTCTTGCAGCTATCTGTATTATATGTTCTTTTCTTCCTGAAATTCAGTTAGTAAGTATGACAATTCATTTCATAAGTCATATTTTTCACCAAAAATGAAATTTGACCCTTACTGCTAAATATATAAGTAAGCTCATCTTCATATCATGTGTTGATTCAGTAAAACACAGAGAAAAAACAAGTACTGAAATAATTAGACATAAACATTTGATCTATTTTAGCTGTAAGATAACGACAGATTAGCACTTTACTAGTGTAATGTGTAGTGTTACATGATATTGTGTCTAAGGTAGTGGCCACTGTTGTCTAATTTCAAAGTATTTAATAGCTATTGACATAGCCTTCAAACTCACAAAGACAAAACATGTTCTGTATGACAGCTGTTGATCTTATGGAAATCCAAAGCATGTCTTAACTAGCATAGATGCATTAGTACATGTATGTTACTGCTTATGAAAGGATATACATTTAGTAAAACCAACTTTGCTTCAAAACTTATCATATTATAGTGTATAATTGTAATAAGGCTGCTATACCAACACCAATCTTAACCTCTGATGCAAATACAGTGCCCAAGATCAAAGAATATCCTGTTGTGAATGGTCTGAAAAGTATCTGCACGGGGCTTGTATACTGCTTCAGGTACCGTTTCAGGTAGATCTTCACTATTTTCAAAAGCTAAATTACTCTGGTACATGTACATAGGACCCTCATGGAGCTCATTCACATTTCTCTGTTTATTCCTGAAATATAAAATCACATTTTCAGGCACATATGGTTGTGTCAAATCAATTCATTAAAACATCAATGCAAACACATTTTGAAATTATGAATTTGTAAATCATTTAAGATCACATTATGTAACAATAGTGCTATCATGGTGCTATCTCACTCACCTGATCACAAGACTAAATTGATTGTTAAGCAAGACATTTACACATACATAAACAGGAATGAAATGGTTTTATGATCTTTTGTTACTCGCAGTTTGAACTAGGTGAAACCATTACAAACTAGAACTATCACTGTAGGTGATGAAAATACCCCCCCCCCCCCCAAACACCCCACTGACACAGTATATACAATTTATGTAATATTTGATGCTTTAATTATTTGACCTGCACAACTCCACGGGTTTTGGAGATTAAAAGCGCACAAAAATTTACTATCTCAATCCCCTGAGGCCTTTGATCTAGAGACTTTAAACATTGACAATGCACAAATAGGCATTGTACTTATCACTTCTTTGAAGTATCATTTAATTATGACCAGAGGTTTTGGAGATTTAGTGTCAACAAGATTTTACTAGCACATGCCCCTTTGACCTTGACATAGAGACCCAAAACATGGCCTATGCACAACTAGGCATTGTACATATCACTTCTGTAAAGTATCATTAAATTGTAACCAGGGGTTTTGGAGATTTAGTGTCCACAAGATGTAAGGACAGACAGACAAGCTGAATCAAGTATACCCTCCCTAACACTTTGTGTTCAGGGGGAGTATAAAAATTTGAACAATATCCATGAAAGCATTCATTGATAAATTAAGATTATACCTTTTAAATTTGAACGTGTTTCTTTGACGTTTTGCTGCTGTAGTCATCGCTATTGTTTTGCGTTTGCTGTTTTGGATGTCACGTAAGCACACATAATTTGTATGTTTATGTGCCTGGAGAAATTCCCAGTTTTTTACCAACCTTTAAAATATATAATGAAAAATTTGCTTTCTTCCATCACTGTTACTATGACCACAAAAAAGATACTGGTGATCATCTTGCTTTATCATACATAATGTAAAACATATTCACTTTTTTCAAAACAGCATAAGCTAACACCTTCAGTAAGCTAAAACCTTTAGTCACACTTCAAAAAGAAACTTAACATATCATTTTAGTTATCACTGTTATGAAAATGTCGAGAATAAAATGTTTTTATAGTTAATACATTTGATGATATAAGCTCTGGAAAAATGATTACCATTGCTAAGTCAAACTTCAGTTTTTTAACAAGAGGGCCATGATTGCCCTATATCGCTCACCTGGGTACTTCAATATCTTTTGACCTACAAAAAAAGAATAAAGTTACAGTTGAATAAAAAAATTATATTTCATATTAGTGCAGGGAATGTGTTTCACCAATCGTACATCAATGTCTTATACTGCCTCACTACTTTCAGTAATTTACCTTGTCAGCATATGAAACTAGAAACATAAATCAGAGTGCAATGAAATTGGTATCAATATTTCTTTCTTAAGATATTCTGATAGTATATACATGTACCTTCTGTTGTGTTGTAGGGAAATTTCTGACAATACAGAATTTTACTTTTCTATAACACAACCTATAACTGAAATAAATCTGGTCTACAACTGAAGTATGACTGCTGTAAAATTATAGCTGAAACAGGGCTGGTCTATAATTGAAGTGGATATGGTCTATAAAAACAAAAATAATATCAAACAGGGAATGCCACGTACCAAAAACGCAGCCTCCCCAAAACGAACCCCACAGCACCCAGAAGTGCACACCACCAACACTCACTCACACACACACACACGCACACACACACACACAATCATGTACACACACACATATACACCACCAACACACACTAGCATACAAAACAAACACACGAGGACAAAACGAACAATTAAAGGAACACAGTGGGGCACCGCCTTGGAACGGTCAGTGGCAAAAACACCACTGGGGAGCTTAAACCGGTTTATGGTGCGCACCCAACCTCACTCTTACCCCCACCATGTTCCAAAGTCACAGGACAGTGTAAATAAAAGTAATCCCTGCTAGGTGAATCTCTAACACACGCAATGGAAACAAAACAAAAACTATAATTGAAGTAAATCTGGTGTATGACTGAAATAGATTTAGTCTTTAATTGAAGAAGATATAGTCTATAACTGAAGTAGATCTTGTCTGAAACTGATGTAAACAAGTATACAGATTGGAAGAAATTAAATTGGAGTTAATTCTTTATAATTGCACGCTTAATTATTATTTATCAATGTGCTTATATACCCTTGCAGACGAACTTCATTTTGTAAACTTATGTCTACAGGCTATTTTGCAAGCTGCTCCACTGCTCTCCCACTTTCTTTCACTCTGGAATCGAACATTTTAAAACTTTGATCATCATCAATAAATAATTCAATGAAATTGATTTAAAATCATGAACAAGTAAGATAAAATTATTGCATATGATATTTATATTGCATTGCCTGCAGTGCCCATTTAACTATGCTTATTCCTCATGTTCACACATTCATCTTGAGTTTACACATATACTAACAGATTTACCTTCTGTTCAGCATGGTATGGCTAACAGGAGGTATGTTGAGGCAACATAAAATATTGTTCAGCTGCCTTTCACCAACGCCACTATGCATAATTGCTGAAGTATAATTAGCTCTGTTAGTATTTGATATGTACTGGAAGTAACATTACTCAAAAGCATAGCTGTCGCTGTTCTGTTATTTCTGTAGCTGAATATCACCAGACCTGATTTTAATCACTTGTATGGGCAAGAACATGTATATACTTCTTACTTTAATGATGATGAGAGGAATTAATTGTGTGAGATTCAGTCACAGAGGAGTTGTACTATAGGAAAAACTTTGAAGTTTAAACCCTTCTTAAAATTATCAAGAAGAGGAGAAGAAAGTGTAGCATTACAGACAAGTTCTAACAGCCCTCACTCAGCTTTTAGGCTAGCTCTTTAGAGACATGGTTAAGTGTATGTTTAGCATGCTGGGCAACTAGATTCAATCCATGGTAGAGGTAATGTCCGCTTTTCCTTATTGATTTACTTTGCCCATTTGTACATGTATCTTCAACTTTTTTGCAATCCCTTTCAAGAAAAACATTTGCATCCTATTGATGTAAAAAAATATTTCCAACCATCAAACGTTAAACAATATTCTACACCAATGTGATATTGTAGTAAAAAATCAGTCATTCAAATATAAATATACAATTGTGATACTTATTAAATATTTTACAGTAAGGCTTCATACAGGTACCGGTCTCAAGCTGACAGTCTTCCTAAAAAGTGCCTGTTTGCTTAGTTTGCCAAGCTAATGTTTGCTGCTGTCTGACAGAATTTAAGGAACTTTGGTTTTTAACATCTCTCTAAGAAATTTATGGCGCTATTCTAAGACATGCCAGACTGAATCATATGCCTTGATTCAAATATATAGATAAAAGCGATATTGTTTCCGCTTTCATTTCACCTAAATAAAGTCACTCAACGGCCAGTTCGCCAAAAGAAAGTGTGGTAAACCTTCGAAACCATCATAAAGTTAATTTTGAAACAACATGTGATCAAGAATATGTATCGACCCCATGTATTGGAGACGACAACATTTGTCCAGAAGTGACCTTGGCAGGCCAGTAGACATGTTGTTGAGTTGGACGTTCTTGCAAATGGTTTAAACAATTATATTGCATGCAGCCAGCATCTATTTTTAGAGAACTGTATTTCTGTATAACAGGTCCAGCAGCAATTAGATCAATTACATGTGTACAATGTGGTGAGTACGGTACCAACTGGAAAAACACATTGGAATGTGGTTGACATGAACACAAAACTTTGAACAGGTGAGTGAACTATCTGTCCACCAAAAGATCCATATGTTTTATCTTTCTCGGTCTTTCATCAACATTGAGCAATGGTATTAGTTTATACAAAAAAATTTAGCTCGGTTGTGAACTCTCTAGTCCGCTTCCTGGAAAACCCAGTACTGGTGTTATATGAAGAAGTACGGTCATGACCCCGGTGGGGCTCGAACCAACAACCTCCTGCCAGGTGTATATCACCCATACATGATGGGACTTCGGTTTTAAGTGTCATCCGAAAGACTGTTAGTAATTTTAGTTGGGAATCGAACCCACAACCCCGAGAATACAAGTCTCGTGCTCTACCTATATGTTGAGCTAACCGGGCTGACTTTGTGTCTCCTTTGTCGGACCTGAGCTAAATCTAATTTTAGAAATAAAAAAATAACACCAAGTAGTATGAGGAACTTAAGGCTAAATAGGTTAAGATGAAATTTCATAAAGACTATATAATATATACTAGTCTACATTGCGAGTAAGTCAGTTATAGCAAAAAATGTGCTAAAAGTGATCGTAAGTAACTATGATAAATATACTTCAGTACTTAAAACCATTCAATAATTTATGTACCGTTTTTGCACAATTAATTTGTTTCGAGAATACAATCTACTAGATGTAGGGAGTGTCTCTTTAAATTTGTGCTGTTTCAAATTGACATAACGATATCATGGGCAATATAGAAAAGCTCGATATTGTTTTATCTTAAACTAATTTACTTTAGCTTAAATGCGAAGACAGCATGCAGCTTATCGAGTCATTTTCGAGCCCATTTCCTGGTGTCATATGAGAAAGTATGGTCATAACCCCAGTGGGGCTCAAATCTGCAACCTCCGGAATAAGTGGCAAATACCTTAACCTTACACCTTGTCTCCCCTCAATATTATTAAAAACAAATTGCCCTTTCATATCATAAATTATTTTACTTTAGATCCGCATGTATAGGACCCATACCCATTTTATTATTGATCTATTTGTTCGGTACATCTTGATCTTGCTACCATAAACGACACTGTCATTGGATACATTATTTCGTATTTGTCGTGAATTTTGACTAAACATTATCGGTTTGGACATTATACATTGTATAAACTACAGCTTACAATCAAACCTAACATGTCTTGCTTAAAAATATGCTCAAAATCATTAGAAATTTCACAGACTACAGTCTCTATTTTTAACTGCAATTTGAAAGTGTGGGACCAGTCTCTCAGAAATTATTTTTTTAAACAGTGCCTGACATTTGGACATGGAAACTTAAAACTTCTTCTGACATATGAAAGTGTTGCTTGACCAAAAAACAAAAACTTGCGTGCCATCAGCTGTATGTGTAATAAGATATTAAAGCTTTGTCAGTCCATGCAATTTTCTGATAGATGAGAATAAATTTAATTTGTTTTTATTTGCTCATGACAGAAACTATTACTCTCATGTCAGGCTTCATACAGTCTGGAGCACTTCCTTCCATATAAACAGTCTCATAACGTCGTAATAACTTACGTCCATAGACAATTACACTCCCAAAAAGCAGGTTCATTCACACCGGCTATGTCCAGGCCCTTCAGCAGAAACTCTAGAACAGTAGCCGATGATGTTTTTGCGCGAATTGAGGAACGCCACAATGTACATCTTCTCAGGTAATTCAAATCAATTATATCCATAGAAGCGATCGAAACAAATCTTTAACAGACAATTGATGGATGGAGAAAAAATGATGTTGATTGTTGTTTGTTTCTGTTTCAGAAAACTTCAGTCAGATTTACTCATGTCTTTTTGTCCCACGGCCCAAACTTTGGGATATGGCCCTACTCAAACTACGTCGTTATTCGGAGGTAGCTTTTTTACACAGTTCTGTTTAACACAGCTCTGACTGTATACAGAAAGCTTAATAACATTCCTCGGCGCTCCAGCTGCTCAATAGATGCGACTTATAACATGTAAAAAAAAACATGTAAAACCCTGTTTGTGGAAAATGCCGTGCTCGTTGGATGCAAATTGGATGCACCGTCTGTATGAAATTCAGCAATTCTTTTGAAACCCGTTAAACATTTACATAAAAATTTATTTTTTAATGTTATTATCCACATAGATAACTTTTCGGTGATATATTGCCATATCCACTCAGAACAAACAACTATCCTCTATCTTTTACATTTTTTTACAATTTTGCCCATGTACACTGATGAAGTTTTCCGAGTAAATGTCTCGCATGCAGGCATAAATATAGGTTTTAGAACACTCATTACATGTTAATTTTTGTAAAACTATTGTTTTTATGGAGATAATTCCTGAAATTTCATGTCCCACACTTCATTTCAACTATTTTGGCTTATATATCACTGCATAACTCCTTGACAGCTTGTTGGACTTCAATGGAATTCTATACTAAGAAGCTTTGTACATAATTAGATTGATATATTGTATTTATATTCTAGATACATGTATTACTCTGTTTGATACTTTTTGGCATTTTCTTACCTATACGTACTGATGAAGTTTTGCGAAAAAATGTCTCGCATGCAGGCATAAAAGTAGTCTTTGCATTCAATGTTACAGTATAAGTCAACGAAGATCATATCGTTTCTTCACAGTAGCAGAAAATGCATAAGTGTATGTTTTAGAACACTAATTACTTGACAAGTAATTAGTGTTCTAAAACATACACTTATGCATTTTCTGCTACTGTGAAGAAATGATATGATCTTCGTTGACTTACACTGTAACATTGAATGCAAAGATGTGTATAATTGTGATAAGGAAAAAAAGCAAGGTATTTTAAGGAGATAATTCCTGAAATTTCATGTCCCATACTTAATTTCAACCATTTTGGCTTATTATATCATTGCATAACTTCTTGTCAGTTCATTGACATTCTATACAAAGTATAGCTTTGTACATTGTGATATTGAAATATTATTGCTTTTATGAAATGTATTAACAGACTACCTCTTATTCAATTTTTATAGGTTAAATTAATAAATTACTTTTAGATTTACATTGTTGATATTAGATTGTATCTTAAATAATTGTTGCATTAGAACTTAACAACAGTCTTCATTACAGTGTTAAATCAAAGCGCTGTGAGCGCTGAAGGCCTTGGGGGCTATAGATTAACTCCCCTAAAAACAACATTTGACCCTCGTGATTTACGCTGAACCTTACCTAAAGCGCGGGTCGAAATGTGCATAGGGCGAAATTTACTATATGACACAGAATGAATGATTCACAAATATATTGGTGGCAGGGAAGTTTGTTTTATTATAAAACATACGTAAAATGAAAAAAATAATAACATGGTCAACAATATCAATTGTTTGAGAGAACAATAAAAATAATTCAATCTGCGCTTTGTTCAACTTCAAGCGATATCTGATGATGTGGATCGAAAAAATTATTCTTGGTTACCTTGTAGTTGTAATCGGTGAAACCGTTCACTGGGCCTTGACATGCAGCGTTCTCGATAAACGGCGGGTGATTTTGATGACGTGAGTTCCTTCTCGGGAATGTACGTAAATTGTATCTTTTTTATGAAAGAAATTTATTTTTAGGTAAACATATATGAAATCGTACGTAAAGAAGAAAGTTGTCAATGAAAAAACATCAGAAATTTGAAAATCAAACTACAAACTCTTATATCGAATTCCGTACGTTTCTGTAAATTTCCGTAAATATCCGTACTTTTCCGTGATATGTATATGATTATCTTCCGTAATCAGCTAACAGCGCAGTAATTTCTAAAACAGAAACAATGTGCAATGCAGCCTGTAAGCTACATACCTTTCTGCAATCGTTTGACGTTGTATGTACTGTTTTTATTTGTAATATGTTCTTATCGTATGCGACATTCAAACAAAAGATTGATCGGTCTGTCTTGCACTAATGTCCCAAAGCGCATGTTTACAGTTGTTATTTGCACAAAGCACAGTTAAATTGTCAGCAGTGTTTGAAATGTGGTATGCTAACGTAGGCCTAGGGGACTTTCAGTCCCCAGGCCAAAAATGACAGATTGTTAAAAAATATTATGGATAGTATAGTTAAATAAGGTATAAGCCCCCAGGCCAAAAACAGCTTGTACAGTGATTACTTTATATTCTATAATTTAAAGTAGCATGCACTTTGGTGTTACTTTCTTACGTGTTTATTTCATAGAATAATATGTTTGAAACGAAAGTTTCACCTTCAGCTTGCATTGTGCAATTAGTGCATTTATTTGATACTCTTAAATTAATGTGAAGTCTGACTAAAATTTCAAGTATGAAACATGAGAAATGAAACAGTAAGCAATATGGCTCAGACTCAAGCTACAGCATTGTCATAAAAATAATGCCCCTCTCTGAGGGCAGTCAATGGCAAGCTAAAATGGACTGTCATTTACGAAACATTCGTTTTAACGTTTCTTTTGAAATTTAAATTACATGTTGAATACTACGTATATAGCACAGTATGTTTTTCAATGTTGCACACTCGCAAATGAAATTAATTTAGTAACGTCATTTTCGAATATTTTACTAGTAACTGTGATATGTGTCTTAAAGAATATAGCTTTTCAAAATATCACCAGTTTTCGGACTTTTCATAACTTTCAAATAAAGAGACCTAATATTTGTATTAAGGCGTTCCTTCATTGCATTGTCAAACAAATTTGTTTGAGTAAGTCATTCTGGTTTTACACCTTTATAAAACATATCGGTTTGTTTGCAAATCAGGCAATATAAATCCTGTAAAGTCACATTTCTGTTGAGAAAATTCATAGTTTTGTAAGTTTCAAACATTGTGTTTGATTTAAGGCTTTCATATAACAGGATATGAACTTAACGGTCGTAAGTTGTCATCCAGTAGAGCGCCGTGTCCCCCCATTTATGATTATTGCGATTTACAAATTTCTTCCACCCTGAAAATAAACGGGTTCATTTTTAGCAGATTTTATACAAACATACTCGATTATATCGGAGTTCTTTTAAACATTTGTCTAAGCTGTAGAATAGACAGACAATATATGAAGTTTCTTGCGTACAGAATTTGAACAACTCTTAATTGTTTTGTCCTTACTTTTGATCAAAACTGTTTTTTGCTTTGTAAAAGCGTTACAATGAATGTACATTTCGTTTTCTATAAAAGTTACGTAAATAGTATAATATAGTTTGACATCTAAGTTATCGTACTTTAGTCTAGAAAAAGGAAAAATGAAAGTCCAAGATTAAATGTTTTTTATTTACACATGACTGTTGTTTTGTAATTGTTCATAATTTAGAAATCGAAGCAGGTAGGTTTGTCAAAACGTGGTAACACATTATCGAACATTGCGGGGTTTATTACCCCCACCCCACCCCCCTAACAATCAACATCCTGATTAAACCAATTTATGGCGTAATAAAATTGGCTACATGTACATTGATGATGATAATGATTTTATAGGTTCCATATATATTTTAGAATAAAAAAGCAGTGTCAAATTGAAAAAAAGAAGACTAGAAATCAGGGTAAAATTAAATATACATGGCCAGAAACGGAGCGCCGTTGTAAACAGATAATTGCCCCTTGCTTATAAGACCTGTGGGAAGATCGATTGTTTCCCTTTACATCAAAAAGATACTCGTTGAGCGCTATCGATTATTGGATTTTTGTCTTATCAGCTGTCTTTGTCCAAGCGTGAACTGACCACGCACTGGTTGGGTCAAGATATTTCATTACGACCTATGATTGTTTTCTTGAAGTTTAATTCAAAATGCAGAGCCATAAATATCAATGTTAGGAAGAACATTTAATAAAAGAATCAAGAAATAATTAGAATTTTTATCAATCTTATTGACTGAGTTTTCGGACCCGAATGAAAATGCATTTATAAAAGCCATTCTCTGTACATATGTACATGCGATCGTTATGAGTAAGCTATGCTAACTATTAAATTGTGTGTACGAAATAATGCAAAAACCTCATAATAAATACACAACAAATACTGATTTCGAAATAAAAAGCCAAGATTTTTACTTAAATAATTTGTTTACACTTGTTTACCAATTGTTTCTAATTACTTTGTAATCACAACTTCAAAATGTCGTTTTGATTTGTTTCCAAGTCACGATTAAAATAGTTACCGTTTCCTATACTACAAACTATTGATATAATACATTGACCAAAAAGAGTTTCCCCCGAGGTTATAATATAAATTTATCAAGTAATGGTCAAATGCAACGTAAATGACATACACTTCGAAAATTTGGAATTGAAGAATTATATCTGCTTCTTTGTTTATGTTGAGATACAGCAGTTTTACAATCAATCGTGTCATAATTATCCTTGTTAATTGACATGGTGATTTTTTGACTGAGGCGAGAAAACAGATTAAAACTGTCCTAGTATACCAAGGACGTTTTTGTAACTGTATCAATTTTGATTTTTAATTTGCTTATTATTTTGCATAAACTACAAACAGAAAGGACATCTTAAAAGATGCATCATAATTTAAATGTTTATAATCTTGTAAATACATGTATCAGAATATGATCCATAGAACTTTACTCGATCTGATGATGAAATTATCTAAAATTAATATGTTGCACAATCATATTTTAGATTCAAACTAAATTTTATTTAAAATTTAAAATGAAGTTAGACATAAACTTATAAACAAACTGCAGTCTTCATTCATCATTGCTAATCTTTTCCCGACGGGAAATCATTTTTCATGTGCCAATATTATGTTATTGCATTGCATTAAATTTCGATGAGCGGAACAATTATCACTTTTTCAATACAGAATAAAGCTATATAGCGGCTTTTATACAAGATGTAAAATATTGTTCTAATTATCAAATACCTAAAAATTAGACCAACACAGCTATTAGATTTTTATAAATCTTGTACACTCTTAAAACAGGTCAAAATGTGATTTAACCACGGACCTATATACACATACAGGTCCAACAACATTTGGCAGTACAGGTGACTGAAGCCGTTATTTTGTAAAATCAGTTAAAATTGTTATTTTCAAACGTTTAGGGAAGCAAGAAGACATACACATAACTTTAAAATAAAAACATCTAAGTAAAGATACAACTTTCTAGTTTACTTCAATAACTTAATAAATATTGTCAGTTAAGTATGAATATGTACATATCTCAAATCAAAACCTCATGTGAAGCTAAAAGAAACGCACTTTTCTATTGAAGTCAATGCGATTTGCTGCAAAAATAGTTACTTTTTTAAAATCAATAGGGAAGCAAGAAGATATCAATTTATTTTCATAAAAAATATACTGAAATAAAGTGGAAAGAATGTAGATTACTTCAATAACTTAATAAATATTGTCAGATTATGATTTTATTACTTTTTGATAAGTTTAATATTTTACTCCTATACATTTCAATGTGCAAAATTTGATCGATAACGCTTAATCGACAAACCCGATAAGCTGCTTTCAAGGGAGACAATTTCGCCGATAAGCCGATAAATTTGAAGATATTTCTGGGGATAATGGACCATACAATTTAAGAAGAAATATAAATCGATACACGCTGCGTTGAAAGTCAATTTTGCACTGAATTTATCTCAAATTTAAAGCAAAACATGCAAATACTTTTCGAAGTGACATGTACATCTTTCTCTCTTTCTCTCTTTCTCTCTTTCTCTCTTTCTCTCTTCTCTCTTTCTCTCTTTCTCTCTTTCCCTCGTTCTCTCTCTCTCTTTCTTCAAATATGTTAATATTTTTTCCAGTGAGGTTTTGCGTAAGAAAAAAATTAAAGAAAAGTATCACGACTTTGATAACCAGAAAAGGTATGGGATTATTGTGTCACACTTTGGGCAATTAACAAAAAGACTCACACCTTTTTGACAAGTGGAGGGTACATTTGATAGCAGCCAAACTTAAGAAACACGTACAGGTGACACGTCCCACCTTTGAACATTTAAGAGGTCAAAATAAAAATACACCTATAAAGAAGCCAGTTTAATATAACTGTGACAATTAAAAAAAACTTCAAAATACACAATAAACAGATAAAAGGTGTCACTTCTACCATATCTATTTTATTTAAGTTAATCAATATTTATCAGCCTAGCTTTAATATAATTGCCGTATGATATTCCATAATTTCCGTGAAAACCTCGGGGACGCCCGATCCTTCTGACTTTACATGTTAACAGTTTATAAATCATTGAATGGGTAGGTGAAATCGGAAACTATGTAATATATTTTTGCACCATTTTATTCCTTATATATTTTCACTTGCCGATGCAACAAATGCATAAGCGATCCTTCAAATGGTTTTCTCTATATAAGTCGAAATGTTTCAACAAATCACTGAAACAATGAAGCAATTTAAGTCCTTAACGGGGAGATAGATTTTAAACCAAAATGGGTAGGCGAAATACTTAATTGATATTTTTTAAATTTATATCACCATTTAGGTAAACGAATTTACCAACCTTTGTGATAAATGCATAAGCGTTATAAGTTATGACGGTTAAACCGACTTTATCCTTCTTTGTTTGATGTGAAAAATGTATCGATACATCGATTATTAGAAAAATTAAAAGTTCCATATGCGTTCAATTCTATTACCGCAAAAAATTAAAAGGTGCTGTATGAACCGTTAAAATTGACCGGTATGTTTTCCAACGTTGTGTCAATAACTTTTCATCACTTCGCCCCTTTCGATGCGCCGAAGAGGGATTATCAATAAAATGGTCCAGCCAACCAGTAATTGATCAATTATTTGTGACCAATATTGACCTCAGAGGACATTATTTGAAACATCCTGGTAGAGGTCCACTCAACAATGCTGCATACTAAATATCTAAGCTCTAGGTCATGTGGTTTTTGAGGAGAAGATATTTAAAGATTTTCCTATATGGTAAGTAGTTACCCCCTTGGTGTAGTCAATTTGACCCTAGGAGGAGGATTTGAACAAACTCTGTAGAAGTCCGCTAGAAAATGTTACACGCAAAATATCGAAGCTCTAGACCTTTTGGTTTTTGGATAAGAAGATTTTAAAGGTTTTCTGAACAAGCCTATGTAAAATAAGGAACACCCGGGCGAGGCCAATATTGACCTAAGGGGCAAGTTTTGTACAAACTTGGTTAAAGGCCACTAGACAATGCTACATACTAAATATTTTAGCTCTCGGCCTTGTGGTCTTATCATAGGGATTGTTATAGCATTAAAAGGTCAGATATGACGTTAGAAACTTAAGATTCTCTATTAAGATGATTAATGGTCTACCATTTCCTGTGACCTCATTCCTAGTCCTAAACGTTTGATTATTGTACTAAAATGAAGCAGGGACATTTAACTGCATGTACACGTATGATACGTAAATATATTTATGCCATAGAGCTTAAAATAGCATAACAACATAAGACATGGTGTAAGAAACTTCAGATTGTCTTCGCAAAAATCAATGGTCTTCCATCTCCTGTGACATCAGTTCTTGTCTTATAATTATGATTAATGTCGTAAAACAAAGCAGGGACATTGGCCTACATGAAAACGCATGCTGTATAAATATAGATATGTCATATGGCTAACAATTGCATTACATCATAAGACATGGAGTAAGAATCTTCAGATTTTCTTCTCAATTTTTCTTATGATCAATGGTCTACCGTCTCATGTGACGTTATTCCTTGTCCTTTACTTATGATTTTGTCCTAAAATATAGCTTGGAGATCGACCTACGTGTACGCCTTTGATAAATAATAGATAATACACCTGTGTCATAGGGCTCATTATAGCATTACATCATACGACATCGTGAAAGAAGCTTAAGGTTTTCTTGGAAATTTGATTCATTTGAATCAATTAATGGACTTCCATCTTCTATGACCTAATTCCCTGTCCGATAATCATAATTGTTGCCTTAAAGTAATACTGGAAAATAGTCCCACATATACACTTGATATATATCTATATCATAGGGCGCACACTAGCATGACAACATATGAGAAACTTACAATTTTCTTCGAAATTTAACTTATGATCAATAGTCTACCATCTCCTTGTCCTTTTATTATGATTTTTGTCTTAATAGATAGCTAGGAAATTGACCTTCGTAAACAGCAAAGATATATAAATACTCCTATATCATTTGGCTGATAAAGCAGGACAACATAAAACAAGAAATGAAAGACTTTTTCGAAATTTTGCATCCGCTCATTGGTCTCCTATTTCGATATACGACATCCCTGGTCTTATAACTGTGGTTTTGATATGTCTCTGGGATATAGACTTTAATGTTCATGTATCATTTTTTTTATTTATTTATATAAATATATATGTATTTACCGGTATACGTGAAAAATACAAAAACTGTGTCGGAAAAAAGTTAATAATAGTAAAAGAGGAAAACACAGTCCATGAGTTAATTAAATCATTATGTGCGAACAGGTTTCGCATTTTTTGCTCATCAGGACAAATATGGCGTTAAAATATGCGTTATTGCTTAGAAAGAAACGTACACAACGTACGGCATTATTGATGACGTCAGTTATGCAATTTAATCTAAAAATATAATGTCAATTAACGCTATACAATTTTGGTTCAAAAATGTTTTTAGAATATTGCTCTCTAGATAGCCTAGCTGAAACGTTATTGCTATTAACTTTATGAAATTAATAAATATAAATTGTTGTCTTAAAATATAGCTGAGACATTGACCTACATATACACCTATGATATATTAATAAACATCTATCAAGGGGCGCATAGTCGCATTTTAACAAAAGAAATGGAGTAAGAAACCTAAGATTTTTTTTCGAAATTTGGCTTATGATTATTTGTCTAACATCTTCCGTGACCTCATTCCTTGTCCTATAATCATGAGTGTTGTCTAAATATGTAGCTAGGACGTTTACATGCATGTTTTATGAATATATTTATTTATATATCAAAGGGCCTACCATAGCATTACCTCAAACTACTTGCGCTAAGTAACTTTAGAAAACCTAGATTTTCTTCGACAGTTTGCACCCGCTCAATGGTCTACAAACTCCTGTGACCTTATTCCTTGTCCTATATTTATAATTGTTAATTAAAAATGCAACTGGTACATAGACCTACGTGTACGCGTATGATACGTTAATATATTTATATGGTAGGAAAATAATTGCATTGCAACATAGGACATGAGGGAATAAGCTTTGAGTGATTGTATCATGGCTAAGGGACTTTTCAGTAGAAAACCTACAGTGGTTAAATCGTATACCACCATGTCATACAATTTGAAGCGGGGTTAACTAATGGGGTGTGGTTTAGTTTTAAATAGAATAGAATGCGGTAACTAACAGTGCGGGTATCTGATACCTGCACTCTAGTTATTGCACTGTTCAGACAGACTGAAAAGGCTGAAAATCAAGAAACGACTTTTATTTCAACACATCATGTTATTTCAACACATCAAAGCATGTTAAAAATTGAAAGAACATCCACTGAAATTAACTACTCCAGACTTTGTGGTAATTTCAGACAGTGCATTTCGAAAGTTTTGTCTTTTAATGTTCGTTTCTTTGTCATTGTCACATTGTTCGTTCTTTTCCGACGTGGATACACTAACGTCAGAATATGGATCCAGTACATTAGACACTTTTTTACGTATTTTATCGTTCGAACGTTTATACTTTCTAACAGCAGTAACAGATCTATGACCCGTCCTGTCCATAATATCCTGCTCATCTATGCCAGCTTCGTACAGCAGTAACAGATCTATGACCCGTCCTGTCCATAATATCCTGCTCATCTATGCCAGCTTCGTACATGCTGGTCGCACACGTTCGTTTCCCACTGTGGTTGGAATATACACCCTTCAAAGATCCCCTTTCACTTATTTCTTTCATGAAATTATTGAGAGTGTTAACACCGACTGGCTGAAGTCCATACCGGATCGATTTTCCAGGGATAGCAGGAAGAGGCCTCTTGTAAAAGTCTCCGTCGTTACCTACGCCATTTATATATGTTTCAAAGTGTGTGGCCATGCAGCGTGGACCTGTGAAGAGAGAACAAAACGAAATTATAATGACAGTTTAACCTTCCCCCTACTTATTTCAAATAATGGACTGGTCCAAAGTTGTTTTTGGAACAATTCATTGTAAATTTTAGGGATATCAGGTTACAATTTGCACATAGCATGCTTAAAGTTATTAAGTTCGTGGTCAATGAATCTAAAAGGTTTGAAATTGCTAAATTCATGGAAGGGTCGCTTCCGAGATCAAAGGGAGCTAACACATGACAAAGAATGCGTATCCGGTTGTATTCCAAGTTCCCTTTGGTGTGCAGACCTACTGGATTTAAACTTACTCCTTTAAATGTGCGTATAAATGGATTAATGGATTGTACTAGATTTCAGCGGGATGGTAAAGGCGTAAAATTGAGTAGAAGCTTTATAAAAATGTGCTTACCTGGTGTACAGTAGTGTTTTATATCTTGACATCTGGCCAATTCCGCCATGGTAGGTTTTAGATCCACGGTCAATAAATCGAATGTATCGTCCTTCAGCATCTTCGCCAATTTCAAACTGGTCATATCGAAGACCACGATGTTCATCACGACCTCTTAAACCAAACAACTTGCATGCATAAAAGAACACAGTTAATTGCAAAGTTTTAGCATCCTTCATGCCAAAAACACTGGATTCCCACAATTTATTTTCGTAATCAGTAGAAATTGGATCGGCTTGTTTTGTGTCAGTGCCAAGTCCTTGATCTAGAAGATTTTTCATTTTACTATCCAGTACAGAATAGAATTCTGCAAATGCAGGATTACTTTTGTCAAGGAAGTTCATGTCATGTACACCATGCTCACGTAAATGTCTTAAAAGTCCACACATAACAAGGTACAATGTTTTCGGGGGATAATCCTCTCCTTTTTGTTTTTTAATTTCCATTACAAAACGTATTAACCAACACGACAACACTGATTTGTCCATCAAATGAAGATCTGGAATGTTATCCGAATTTCTGTGTTGTCAAGTCTCAAAAATTTTATATGCCCACCGAGTGTTTTTGGCTGTGTTTTTGTTTCGTTTCGAAGATTTAAGCTCCTCGATTTCAGTGTCTGTTACTGGTTTGCCGAAGCGATAATCACTTTCGCATTTAACAGTTTCCAAATGTTGCGATTTTAGCAACGTGCTCTCGTCAGATACTGCACTTTGTTCATTTTCAAACAAAAAATCTAATCCAATATCAAAGGAAATTTCTGCCACATTATCCTCCTGCTTAAGACTGGAACAATCAAGAGATACTTGAGATAGAAATAAATTGTCACTACTATCATTGAGTAACTCATAAAAACTTTTTTCAGCGTTTTCTGCCACCTGGCTCAAAATTTCATCGAGCCCGTCGTCCATTGCGCAATATTACACGACAAAAATATCAAATGCACTGATCGAGTGCAAAACTTTAAATGCAGTGTGTCTGGGTCAGCAGATAGCGAAATGTATCAATTAGCATATTAATAGCTTTTCTGCTCTCGCAGTGGTTTATTTTATCTGGGGTTTACACGCACATTTGAAGAAAGGGACTTGATGCACCTGTATATGGAAAAGGGAACGCCTACTAAAAAACTGGCAATGGCCATGATACAAAACAGAAAGAACATCAAAACTTTCGGGTAAACGATTGATACTCGGGGGCTACGCCCCCTCGTATAAATCGTATACCCTCAAGTTTCAATGCTCTTTCTATTACTAATACCCTTCAATGTGACCATCGCAAATTAATTTAATACATTCACCAATAGTTTGGTATCATTAAAAACAACTATTGAAAAAGTAATAGATAAGTAAAATTAATTATTCTTATTAAATTTAGTTGTAAGTTGTTTAGTTGGTCCAGTCATTAATACTTTAACAAAAATTTCACGAGATACATTTTTGTTTGCATCAATTCATAAAAGGAATGGTTGAGTATATATTTTCTTTTCATTTTTTAAGCATTTTTCATGTTTTAAGAGTATTTATTAGCCATTATTTGTCTGGTCAGTTTAAACAGTATTATAGCTTTAAGTTTTACATCAAAAATTTGCCTCTACAATTTCCTGTGACCTCATTCGTTATCCTATAACTATGATAGTAACCACTTGCAGACATTTCAACGTTTATTTAACTATCGATTATTTTTCAATCAATGGTCAAGCAATCAATCGTAAATCAATCGTTGTCTTAGTCGTTTTATCAATATTACCATAAACTATTCACTTGAAAATATTTGGCTTCAAATCGTGTTTGACAAATTCGGTAGGTAGCTTCAAGACGAGCTTGACATATAAGGTATGCATTGTCCATTTTATTTGTCTAACTCTTTTTGAAACCATCACACTCGATTTTAAGTTCAATATATTGAGTAGGTGAATGATTGGCTGATAAGCAATTGATAGAGTGAATGATTGTTGGGTGAATGTATGCTGAAAGTTTGATTTTTTTATCATTTGTAGATTGCGTGTCTTTAGTTTTAGAACTGGATATATATATATGAACTTTATTAAGTGTTTGTTTTCACCGTGTTCGGTGACGGTTCTTTGATTATTTCTTTTATGAACGGACAAATATTGCGACTTTGAACAACCATTCAATCAGTAAGTAAATTGAAAATCAAAATCAAACTTATTTAAATGCTTCATTAATTTTCGACCGAAAACTATGCAAAAGCGTTTCAATAAATTTTTCTATAATTATTCAAAATGTATAAAAATTCAAGACCGTCAATCGTGTAGTCACTGTTTCAAATATGAAGACATTCAACATTTATCGAGCAATCTATCATTCACTCAATCAATAATTCATTAATTCGTCAATCAATAAATCATTCGTTCAATTGTTTAGTTAGTCATACAATTAACCAAAATGTATCCTATATTATTTATATATTAGCATTTCAACAAACAAACATTCAAATCAATCAATTATTTTGTCTCTGTAATCACGTTCTCAGTCTTCTCCAGGAAAGTCATCGTCTGGAGGAATATATCTACCACTCCGGACATTATTCTCGCAGGTTTCCATAACTGTGCTTCCATGCAAAAATATATGCACATGTGTTCAAAGATGACTCTTTGTGTTCATAATACTATCCAATAAACGTGTTATAAAACTAAAGCTATATTTAATAGTTTAATACGTTACTTCATACGTTCATTCATCAATCTTTCTCATTAACAATAACAACTTGTATCATTATTAAGAATAAAAGTAAAATGAAATGAAACACAATTAATCTGAATTCAATGATTAAACTGCAGCCTAATTCACTATGTACAATCATCATTGTAATAGATGTAACAGGACTGGCCGACAGACAAAGTTTGACCACAATTTACAGGACGGACAGACGGACAAAAGGCGATCACAATTTCCTGTTTTAAATTAACCCAGGTTCATATTCTGTATTATTTTGAAATTTTAGGGTAACTAAGAAAATAGCCAGGTCAGAGTACACAAGTATTTTATTTTCAGTATACCATTATTTATTAGGCAACAAATACTTCCTTTTATGAATTCGTTTAAATCAAGTTAATATCCAAAACACTAATGCTAGTTAAATGTATCAAAATGTAGAAAGGGGAAAGAAAGAAAAGTAAGAAATTACCAGCCTGGCGACAACAGGTATACGCTACCTTGAACGTCTATAGAACTGGCCCAGAACATAGAAAAAATACAGTATATATAGCAAAATGTTCCCGCCAAATTAGTCAAATCATACTTTGCATGCAAATAGTATGCTGTAAAATTATACATGGAAATGGACCGATACAAAAATATTGCTATCGCCTGAACAGACCTTAAGGTTTTAAATGTACCAAAGAATGAAAACAAGTCCATGGGAAATAAATGAACTACCCTCACTGTATAATACCATTTTAACAAAGTTATCAGAAGGATAAAAAGCAAGAAGTGCATGCTTTTCACAATGAGGATACTAAAATTAGATGAAATAGTGCCAGATGACTGAATAACAAAACAGCCTGCATGTAAGTTCTACTGAATAACATTAGGTCACAAAATAAGAACATTTGAACATTGGTATTTAGAAGATATTGATAAGAAATGACTGTTAAAATAAGCGTTCCTGCTACATTCCCCCCACCTTAAGACCTAAATTTACAAATTTAGTCAAAGTAAGTTCTTAAATAATAAATGGCAAAACTGAAAAATGCAGAAACACATATGCTAAAGCAGCCAAACAAAGTCTACACCTGTAATTTAACACTCCATTTTTTTTAACAAAATTTATTTTAATATTCTGAATATCTCGGTAGCAAAACTATTCAAAGATAGAATGTCAATTATCAACTTCAAATTTTCAGTTCTTGGATTTTTTGAATGCCACCGTATATTGTCCATTTATCTCCACAGCCTCTTGATCTCGGCAAACTTGCCCTCATCGCACCAGCTGCTCCCCTTCTGACATATCTCGTATGCGTTTCCGTTTTTCGGACATTCTTTGTTTATGGTTAAATTTGTATGGTAGTGCTCCTTTTGGGTCCACGTATTTGTTGTTAGGAACCAAAGTTCCTGTTATGTTACTTTTAACATGATGAAATTTTTCCTGGTGTCGAGCAATGTTATCCTTCCTTGCCGAGGATTTTTTGCAATTTGGACATTTATATAAAGTTATATCCTTAATATGTTTGTTGTCCCAGTGCCTCTGAAAAGACGAATACGTGTTGAAAATTTGCTCACTACAACCAGGGACGGTACAATCAGATGGACAGTTAGGCCACATTGGCCTTTCTGACACGGTAGCAGATTGAGCCTGGAATAATTCTAATTCTTCTTCATACCCTGCTAAAATGTCTATGGTTTCCATCATGAACTGAAATTATAATGTAAAATATAGAACATGAATACAATAGAACATACAAAACTGCCAAACAATCTTAACAAAAGGTCCCAGTCCGGTTAAATAAAGTTCTCCGGGATAAACCCCATCGATGGAAAATAATCCTAGGTTCAAATTTGAAGAGTTAGACCATACAACTGACATCAAAATAAAGTGTGGCCAAACACTGTAAACGAGTAAGCAGGTGACCAAACACTGTAAATGAATAACCAGGTGACCTTCTTCAAATTGAATTATTTATCCGCATTCTGTCAAACAAAGAAGCAGTTAAGGATGAAACATGCACAATAAATTACACCAAATTGAGTCCCAATATGGCCTTTGAA
The DNA here is from genome assembly GCA_022818135.1 of Saxidomus purpurata. Classification (NCBI taxonomy): domain Eukaryota; kingdom Metazoa; phylum Mollusca; class Bivalvia; order Venerida; family Veneridae; genus Saxidomus; species Saxidomus purpurata. Next base: position 57,852,580 of record JAFMSR010000004.1, on the reverse strand, counting down.
TAGACTTAAAAAATATATTTCTTTGATTAATAGAAATGAGGATATAGTATAGTACATTTTAAGAAATTGAAATTTTGAAGTAACTGATACATTCTTAAAACAAAGAAGAGCTGACATCTTTCTTTATCTTTCTATCCCCAGAAAATATTGATGTATAAGTTGTGTACTCTGAAATTCAATACAAAACACTTTTACATGCTTGTTACTTTACAAGACTTTTGCATTTACATATATATTTTTAATAATATATATTTTTGTATATATAAAAAAAATACACATCTAGTGAAGATAATGTGATTATTCAAATGTAATAATTTCTTATATAGATATTCTATATATTACATTTCTTATATAGATATTCTATATAATTTTATTTACTACTTCCTTGGTTTAGTGAGATGTAAATTACATCTGTTGCTAACAGTAACATACGGGTATATGTGCAATATATTATATACAGTGCTATTTATTTATACATACATATTTCTTTTAATATTCTTATGCTCATTCAGCTGAATTTATTTACAGTACACAGATAATTCAAAGCGTATACATTAAGAAACAAGTACATGTATAAGGCTGCCGCGTGCACCTTACTCATACTATTTACATAAAGATGGGTCCTTAAAATGCTTTCTGCATTATACTCAACAAAGACCTAGTCTAAGACAAAACTTCAAATAATAAATTTGATGCTTAGATTAAAACAAATGTATATGGTGTCTAATAGTATTTGCTTAGACATTAAGAGAACATCCAGGGTTCTCCATGGTGATACTGCAACTTTACATGTAAAAAGTATAAAATATATACAATTTATTCGGTTCAAAGAAAATGCTATTGCCATTCATTAAGGTGAGAATATTTTCTTTGGCTTTACCCGCCGACCTGTTCGGGTAGTGTAAGGTGATACAACCTCTGGTTGTACTCCAACTGTATCTGACTCAAAACCATCATTTGCATAATCAGTTTGTACTAAAGGAACTTCATGTGAGTAATGGTCATTATTCTGATCTGATTCAGAATCATTATGTGACTCAAATGTCTCATTCCCCAGATAGTTTTTTAAATGGTCAACATGGACTACAATTTGTTTGTTTGTCTCAACGTGTTGTATTGCGTAAGTTACATCAGTGATTTTCTTAATAGTTCTATAGGGCCTGTCCAACCTAACCCTAGTTTTGTATTTGCGTATGGTGGATACCACCTCCAGACTAAATCACCTTCATTAAAACTTCTTGGCTTAATGCCCTTTTCATAGGCCTTCTTCTGCCTAGATGCAGCAATTTTTAAATTTTGAAATGCAACATCGAATGAAAGGTCCATAGACTGCCGCAGCCATTCAACGTATTGAGAGGGACATACTTCATTTATTGAATCTGGGCAATCTCCAAACATGACATCAATAGGAAAAGTAATTTCCCTTCCGAACATTAACTTATTCGGACTGAACTTAGTACTTTCATGACAAGTTGAACGAAAAGCCATCATAATAAAGGGTAAATGGACATCCCAATCATCGTGATTTTCGTTCACAAACATGGACAGCATTTGGAGTATTGTTCTATTCAGACGTTCAATCATCCCATCTGATTTTGGATTATACGGGGTTGTTCTTGTTTTCTGAATACCCAACAAATTGCACAATTCTTTGAATAAGTTTGATTCAAATGCTCTCCCCTGATCTGTGTGAATATATGAGGGAACCCCAAATCTACAAACAAACTCAGTAGTCAACTTATCTGCAACTGTAAGGGCTGTATTGTCCTTTAAAGCATATGCCTCAGAATATTTCGTGAAATAATCACCAACCACCATAATGTACTGATTTCCATCCCCAGTAGTGGACAAGGGGCCAAGAATATCCATAGCTATTCTGTCCATAGGTCTACTAGAAATATCTTGTTTCAGAGGGTACCTTCCTAAACCAGGACCTGGTTTTCTTCGTGCACACAAATTGCACGCATTGCACCAAGTTTGAATATCTTTTGACATACCAGGCCAATAGAACCTTTGTTGGATGCTCTTAATAGTACGGTCCCTACCTAAATGTGCAGCAATACGATTACTGTGTAGTTGTTTGAATATATCAGAACGAATAACAGTAGGAGCAACAATCTGTTTTATGTCACAATTATCACCAGGTTTTCTAACCTTTGCTCTGTATAAAACACCATCATTTACAACAAGACTTTCCCATAAACTCCAAAGTGTTCTTAAATTCATATCAGGTGTATTTAATTCCTCTTTTGATGGTTAAGTATCGGATTTCAGTTTGAATTCTAAAATTTTGCTAATAGCAGAGTCATTTTGCTGCATGGTGCACAAATCAGATTTTGAAAAACCCTCAAGCCAATTCGAAAATTCATCAGTTTCATTGGGACTTTTACTTTGACCAGAAACCTGAATCGGAAATACAGGCAATACGTAGCCTTTTGTATTTGAAGAATCTGGTTTCGGAGTACTTGATATGAGAAGGTCTGTTGTACATTCTGGACAATCTACCCTTTTGCAAGGTCGCCTTTTGTTTGGTAGGCGTGACATTGCATCAGCATTCCCATGAAGACTACCTTTTCTGTGGACTATTGTGAAATCATATGTTTCTAATATGGTCAACCACCTTGCCAACATACCCTCTGGGTCTTTGAAATTTCGTAACCAGATTAAAGAAGCATGATCTGTTCGCACAAGAAAATGTCTACCCCAAAGGTAGTGTCGAAAGTAACGAATAAAGGTTACTACTGCCAACAGTTCAATAAAAGTGGTACAATATTTCTGTTGGGATTTGTTTAAAGATTTGCTAGCGTATGCAATTACTCGCTCTTCCCCATTTTGTATTTGTGACAAGACGGCACCTATCCCCATATTGCATCCATCCGTATCCAAAATAAAGTTCCCATCACGTTCTGGATATCCAAGAATGGGAGCTGTGACTAACAGATGTTTCAGTCTCTCAAAACTAAACTGGCAGTTTTCATCCCAGACAAATTTCCTATTTTTTTGAGTGAGCTGTGTCAGAGGAAATGCAATAACTGAAAATTCAGCAATATAACGTCTGTAATAATTCAAAAGTTCCAGAAAGCTTCTGATTTCTGACTTATTTTGAGGAATAGGCCATTCTTGTATTGCCTTTATTGTTTTTTGACGAACATGTGACGCCTTTATCAGAAACTAAGTGACCCAAATATTCCACTTGTTTTTTAAATAAATGGCATTTTTTTGGTTTTAGTGTTAAGTTTGCTTTTCTGAAACGCTGGAAAACTTGACGTAGATGCTCAAGGGTAATTTCGAAAGTTTTCCCAAAAACAATAACGTCATCAAGGTAGCAATGACACTTTTCCCACTGCATACCGTTATATACCCGTTCAATGAGACGCTCAAATGTGGCAGGCGCGTTACAAAGTCCAAAAGGCATAACTTTAAAATGATGGAGTCCCATGTGTGTGCTGAATGCAGTGCATTGTTTATCCTTTTCAGACATTGGTATTTGCCAATAGCCACTGGCCAGATCAAGTGTACAAAATAGCTTGAGCCATTTAAGGTATCTATTGATTCATTTATTTTTGGTAAAGGATAGGCATCTTTTTTAGTGAGAGAATTCAGTTTCCTGTAATCAACACAAAAGCGAATGGAGCCATCAGATTTGGTGACTAAAACTACAGGTGCAGCCCAGCTGCTGGAACTAGGTTCTATGACATTCTGTTCTAGCATTTTCTTAATTTCTGTTTCTACAACACCCTTTTGAGTAAATGGTAACCTTCTAGGTGGAATTTTTATTGGTTTTGCATCACCAACATCAATAGTGTGCTCAATTAGGTTTGTTTGACCAATTTTTCCAGAATCATCAGTAAATATGTCTTGGTATTCAAAAAGTAAAGATTTCAGTGCTTTGATTTGATCTTCATTCAAATTTTCGGCTGCTTCCTGTATCAAAGGATTAAGATGGTTAGGCAATTCTAAAGTGTCAGTAACCGTTTCTTGGCTTGAATTCTTGAGAGGTCTTACATCATCAATATGATTTATGGATGCAACTGAAATGCCCTTTTTGAGTTTCTGATTTTTGTCAGTCAAATTAATCAATGCAATAGGAATGTCTTTATTCCCTGAATATATAAGGGTTTTACAAATCAGAAGACCCTTTTTGCTGATCATTCTGTAGGGCTCAACTACACCCTCTGTGTCAGAAAAATGCCCATCAATGTAGCCTTTTACAACAATTTCAGTGTCAGGAGGCAGGGAAGTAGTGTTACTTAATTTGATGCGAGCAACACAATTTGACTCTTGTTTAAAAGTTTTATTTTGTGTTTCCCAATCTGCATAATGCCTTTGCCAAATTTCACTCCCACATCAAAGTAATCTAGAAAATCATTCCCTAGAACAGCATGTATACCATCTAAATGCAATCATGAAGTCAAACTCAAAAAGCTCATTGTCAATTTCAAAACACAGGTGATTTTTTCCTTTAATGTTTGTGCCATTGGCTGCAGTAAGCGTAGCCTGTATGTGTTCTAGGTCTGAATTATCTAAAAACAAAAATAATATCAAACAGGGAAAGCCACGTACCAAAAACTAACTCAAGTTTCTTAAATGTTTGAACTGAAATGATTGTGGCTGATGACCCAGAATCAACAAGAGCCTGACAAGAAACGTCGTTAAAGATAAGTTTGGCATACAAACAGGACCGTTCTTTAATTGGACATAATACAATGTTCTGTTGCCCATTCTGCTTTTCATCTTGATTTGTGGCTGATCTTTTGGGCTCAAGAACAGCCGAATTTAGTTTTCCGACTTTGACTTTGGACAATTTGGAGCTATGTGTCCTTTTTCATGACAATTATAACACTCAGGGTTATAACCTTTGCTATTTCTATCTTTGCTATTGCTCCTATCCCTACTTCTGCTTCTACTATTTGTGCGCTTGATTGTGTTTGTCAGACTTTCAATTAATTTGGCAATGTCATTCAATGTTACGGAGTCTGATCTACTTGTATGACCATAAGAGGAGGAAGTAACTTCAGAAATTGCATGTAAATGGCTTTCATCCTCAAAACGAGGTTTTCTCAATATACCCTGGGATCCCTCAAAAGCCTCAAATTCCACTGCCAGTGCAATTGCACTATCTATTGTTAGAGGATGTCTGTACTGAACGTGACTCCTTACTTCAGGACGGGAAAGACCATTGATGTATTGATCAATGACATAAATTTCCCTGGCCTCTGGATTGACCCCTGGAAAAGATTGTAAACAAAGTCTTTGCAGAGCATAACCAAATTCTGAGGCAGATTCCTGCCTTTTCTGTTTCCGGTTCCTAAACTCACATCTGTGTGCAGTTTCACGTTCTACAGGATTAAATCTTCTACTTAACATTTCTTTTACAGACTCGTAATTAGAGAGACTTTCTGACTTTAAATCACTTAACAACTTTTGAGCGGAACCTGTTAAGCACATGACTATTTCTGGGCCTTTTTACGATTATTCCATCCATTCCATTCAGCTAAATTTTCAAAATGAATGATGTAATCTCGCCACTTTGACTTTTGCCATCAAACTTATCAGGTTCCTTGTTTTTATGCTTTACTTAAGAACTGAAGGAAGTGTTATAACTATTGTTTGCAGGCATCTCACAGTGCCTTTGGTTTCTAGTTGTAGGCATTTCAGACTGCCTTTGACTACCATCTGTATTGCCATGTATGAGGTTTGCTGTATCATAAGGATTATGACCCCTGTTAACCTGACAACAGTTTCCTTGTTGTTTAGACTTAAACTGGTGATGTCTCAATGTTTGGTCGTCAAAGTGTACAGACTTTTGACCATGACAAGTGTGTGGACTTGAACTATGTGAACAGTTATCAGGTATATCTACCTTTTGATTCCTGTGCGACATGATGAAGTCTTGGTTGGGATTTAATGCTGCGTTATTAAATGGCATGCTTCTATGTGGATCATCCCTGTACTGCTCAAAGTAAGGGGACTGTAAGTTTGAAGGAGAACCCTGTATACAATTGCGAGAATTGTTCTGATGTAACACGTTTTGTGGGACACCCTGTACTTTACACCAGTGAAAATCAGATTTTGTCCCTTGAAAAGCATTCGGTCTAAGACTATCCATGTGCATTTCGCAGGACGAAGTGTTTGTCAGTGTGCCTTCAGGAGGTACTGTATGCTGACATTTACTTCCATAGCAATATGACTTATCAGTACATGGAGTGTTGCAAAGTGTTGGTGAACAACATGAGTTGTTCTGTAAGAAAGTTGTTTCAGGCTGGGTGCCTTTTGAGTGAAAAGTATCACGATGTACTGAAGTTTGTGAAACATCCTCTATATTCTGTAATCTGTCATTATTGTTTCTTGTGTAATGGTTGTCATGTGTGCCAGTATTCTGTGAAATGTACTGTACATTCCCATGTAGACTTTTTTGTGTATCACCTTGTACCATTGGCATACTATATGGTTCACATAACCTTTGAGAAATATCAAAATATGGGGAACTTTGTGAAAACTCATGTAAACTGTCATTGTGGTGGACTATATTTATATTATAAGGTGGTACTGAGACTTGTGCATCACGCTGTACATTGGGTTTGGTAGCAACTTCATTTATAGTACAATTGTCTTGGGGTTTTAAAGTTTTTCCAATACCCTGTAATGTATCTTGATTTTGTCCATGTGTAGAAGTAGAATATGGTGAAAATTCTGCACCACCCTGTACTTTATACATATTAGGCTGATTACAACCTCTAAGATGAGAAGTACTTGGATGCCTTAAAGTTTGCGAGACACCCTGTTCTACAATATTATCATAGGTATTGTCATTTCCTGGCAAAGTGAATCGATCGCCTGGTACACCCTCTGACAAACGTCTAATGTATGGATATGATCTGGACTTATTTGGACTAAGTGTGTTTTGTAGAGCCCCTGGTGTGTTATAGAGTTGGTGATCTAAAGAGGGATTAATATACTGCTTATTATCTTGAACCCTGTGACTATTAAATGTGTCCGATAATTGAGAGACAGGAGGAGTCAATGAATTGTCCTGTGATGTAATATGTTGGTTCTCATACTGAGAGTCATACTGAAACATAGAAGGCTGCATTGCACCTTGAATTGTATCAGGCACAGTGCCTTTAGTACGACATATGTCCTGTGACAATGAAGACTGTGAGATGTTCTGTGCTGCGTTTGCTGACTCGTTTTGTCTGGTATCAAGAGTGCCATATTCTGTCTGTGAATGAGCTTGAGTATGAAGGGGTAAGCTGAACTTTGGCACACCCTGTATATCATGACTGTGATGACCAAAAGAGTTGTCGCCCTTAGACATGCCCTGATCCTGTAACGAATCACTAGAAGGATTTGCTAAGTTTAAACTGTGTGAACAAGATTTAGATGTAGCCTGTAGTGTGTTTTGATTACAGGAGGTGTGTTGTGTATTGTCTTCTGTTTTAATTGAGATCTGTGTATTTGTATGTGTACCTACATTTCCCTCAGTTAGCTTAGGTTGTGTATTTTCAGAGATTGTATATTTACTCTCTTGGAGTTGGTGTCCACCATGGCATCCACCATTTACTGGCCATTTTAACTGATACTATATGTACGAAATAATTCCAAAATAATACTGGTCACTTTGCACCAAATGTAACAGGACTGGCCGACAGACAAAGTTTGACCACAATTTACAGGACGGACACACGGACAAAAGGCGATCACAATTTCCTGTTTTAAATTAACCCAGGTTCATATTCTGTATTATTTTGAAATTTTAGGGTAACTAAGAAAATAGCCAGGTCAGAGTACACAAGTATTTTATTTTCAGTATACCATTATTTATTAGGCAACAAATACTTCCTTTTATGAATTCGTTTAAATCAAGTTAATATCCAAAACACTAATGCTAGTTAAATGTATCAAAATGTAGAAAGGGGAAAGAAAGAAAAGTAAGAAATTACCAGCCTGGCGACAACAGGTATACGCTACCTTGAACGTCTATAGAACTGGCACAGAACATAGAAAAAATACAGTATATATAGCAAAATGTTCCCGCCAAATTAGTCAAATCATACTTTGCATGCAAATAGTATGCTGTAAAATTATACATGGAAAAGGACCGATACAAAAATATTGCTATCGCCTGAACAGACCTTAAGGTTTTAAATGTACCAAAGAATGAAAACAAGTTCATGGGAAATAAATGAACTACCCTCACTGTATAATACCATTTTAACAAAGTTATCAGAAGGATAAAAAGCAAGAAGTGCATGCTTTTCACAATGAGGATACTAAAATTAGATGAAATAGTGCCAGATGACTGAATAACAAAACAGCCTGCATGTAAGTTCTATTGAATAACATTAGGTCACAAAATAAGAACATTTGAACATTGGCATTTAGAAGATATTAATAAGAAATGACTGTTAAAATAAGCGTTCCTGCTACATAGACAAGATAACTAATGATAACTGAAACAAGGTAAGCACGCAATGGCACTTGAGAAAGATTAAAAAAAAACCAGCCCTGATTCATCGTTGAACTTATAACAATTTCAGCTACTTTGAAATAAATGACATCTTGAAAACAAAATCAAAATATGAAACAAAATAGCTTATAAAAATAGTTTACTGAAAATAATATATCTACTGAAACAACGTACCAAACAAAATAGAAAAAAAAACTTTCAAAATAAATGCCTTTACCTTGATCAAGCTAAAGTAGGAACTTTATAGCATCTCGAATTTCAAAGTCATCAATTTGTTTGTGCGAAATATTCTAAAAGTCAGCCTTTTTAATTTCTAAATCTTCCCGCCTGTCCGTAAATTCATGGTGAAATCATAACCTCCGTGCAGACATGAAATGCACGAATAAAATTTATGTCGGTAAAAATAAGTCATACACATTTAGGTCCGCCATAGTGGTCTCAGTAAAATTGTTATACAACAACCACAAATGCAAAACTATATATTTCTTATTACTGAGTTTGACGGCTCGTCTTGGGGTTACCTAAAGAATCTATCAAACTCGATTCGAAGTTCAATATTTTCAAGTGAATTGTTAACAGTATTACTGATTTATGAAAAAATAAGAATTTAACAAAAAGGACATTGTACTCAAGGTCCACATTTATTTACCCTTTTAATGGAGAAACTTCGCAGTTCTACTTCGTTTGGCACGAAAAATTAAAATCGTTTGTTATGAAGGAGGGTGTTATCCCCTACCAAACAATCTAATTTTACACAATCATTTCAAGTTTAACAGCATTATGGGAGAAATACTCGGGTCGGTCGTAGACACCCCGTTGTAATAACTTACTCAATTATACAGAAATTTCAAAAGTTATTTGATTATCAATCATTCACTCAATCAATACTCGAGCAATCAATTGTTTATCGAGTAAATCGTAAATCAGTCACTCGTTAATCATTCAGTTATAAAATAAACCATACAATTGAAAAGTGTGACTTCGGATCAAGATTGACAGATGCAACACAGTTTTAAGACGAGTTTGACATATAAGATAGGCATGGTCCATCTTGTCTCTCACACTCATCTTGAATCTACATACCGAATTCATTAAACCCGATTTGAAGTTCAATACAATAGTAAACTATATGACTGATTAAACGACTAACTGACTGATTTATTGATCGATCTGTTGATTGTTTTATTCATTGATTGAGTGAGCAAATTATAGAATGATAGACAATAGATTGGGTGAATGATTGGTTGGCGTATGAATGCTAAAATAATGCAAAGTTGATTAAGTGATTGAACGACACAGACATATTTTCAGAACGGTTCAATAGAAAACTAGACTTATTTGTTTCAAGGTTCCCAGAAGCAGGAGCTTTCCTCAGTGATGTATTTTCTAGTTCTTGGCAACACTTTGCACCGTTTATTTTACTATCGTTTAATTTACTGAGTTGTGTAATCAACACGAAAGCGTGGATAAGGTTATTGTGACTTTGTTATACTGGAAATCTTATCAGTGTTTTCTTTGATAATTTTTTCCTGTTAGGTTACCAAGATACCAGGATCTATTAGTGCTGGTACACGAAGGTATTCGACATTCTCTTGGAGAGTCATTAGATATCATTTGTTTGATGCTTTCAAGCAATCCCTTTACCACAGAAAGGTTTCACCAGGAGCTGTAGCAATCAATCTACAGTCATGACGACCAGGAATAAGGGGGCAATACGGGTTAGCCTGGAGTCTGTGGTATAATTTCTGTATTAAACAACGAAGAGATTCCTTTCAAACTACTGAATGTAAGGCATGAAGTAAAAGTTCTTTTTATGTAGTTGAAAAAGTTATTCCTCCTTTTTTGAATACTGTAAAAGCATTAATATTAGCGGAGTACTATTTTTTGCGCTATTAGCGAGATCGGGTGTGCGCTAATTCATGTCCAGCGCTAATATTTGACTTAAATGAAAGGTTTTCCCAATGATAAAATAACATTCATCGTATTGAAAATACCATAATTACTACTCGACAGAACATAGATAAATACATTTTATTGTGACTGTGACGATTATTGCATGCATTTACTAATAGTTTTCAGAAAGTTTTGAATAAAAATGTTTGTGTAAATCAATATGCATTCCTTTATCTTCGCCATTGTCCGTAAAACATCGTGTATAACACTTTCGGAGTAGATCGTCAGGTTGTCTGGTCGCGCTAATTACAATGTCATCATAACAAAAGCATTCCACTGCTGTCAAAACAAACAAATATTACCATCTGTATATTGACACTATGGTATACACTTAAGGGAACTTCCAACGCTACCTTTAGTCTTTATTCATTATTTTGAAAACCACTGTAATAATTTACTTGAAACTTCACACAAATAATAAATAGTATATTAGACAAATTGTGTTTATTTCTTTATTGAAAACGACATATTAGTTATTAAAATACACTCGCTCAAATATAATAACCCCCCAAATCGAAAGTCGTTTTTGCAATGTGTTATTTAACCCATTTTTTTTTTCGGACTTAAATGTTTCATTCTACATTGACTGAATACATGATAAGGTGACAATATTGTACATGTTTTCGAAAACGATGTTGCTGGGAAGACAATAACCAATAATTACAGTGCCTGATTATTCTGGTTAGGGGTATCGTTATGCTGTAATGACACTTCATAAACTCTCCGAAAAGTAAACCATTCTGCATGTGAAACATGTGGATGATCGCTATCACTTTTTAAAACACAGGTTATTATAAATAATTTAATCTCCATTTAATACGTAATGAAATTTGAGTTAGGAAAATGGCTAGAATACCTCAGTATAGTCTATATACAGCAAAGGGCTCAAATTGTTAGTCTAATTGTGTATGAACTTTTTGCAGCTTTTTTTGGTTTGCGCTTTGTGATATTGTTAGCTCAGTTTAAAGGAATTTGTGATTTTATTTTTAATATTTTATGAATTTACTATTGTTTAACAATGCTGAGATGAAATAACATATCAAAATATTGATTTAAACCTGTGAAATGCGTTGTCAATTTTTGCGACTTACGATTTCGAGGGTAGCGTACATTACATGTGCGGTAAATGGGTATTAAAGCAACCACCAAATAATGCATTAGCTCACTTTGTTCACTAGCGGTGAAATACCACAGCCTACATGCTGTGAACAATTGGTTCAGATATCTGGTTCAGTTTCTGAGATATTCCAAAATATTGAAAGGTAGCGTTAGAAGTTCCCTTAAGTGTATAACATTATTATACTGATGAATGTGAATATAAAAATTATATTTTATGTCCTATTTTAAACATTGATCAGTTCATTTGCGTGCCTGGTCGATTTCATTACGAAACCACTCAGCCGCCAGCCATTTTTTATTGTAGAGTTTTTCACGCTCTCATGGGCGATAGTAAGCCAGTTTGCATGAATAGGCTTCATTCTCGAAAGTCATTCCGTATTACGTCGGAAATAGGAGATTTAAAACCGCTTTTTGCTTATTTTAGCGCTGATAAGTCGAAGCCACTCAATCCATGGCGTTTGCGCTAAAACGTTGCTGCGCTAATATAAGTTCACTTACACTACTCACATGCATTTAAAGTGTTTGATATTTTTGGCGATTTTTGGTGCTCAAATACAGTGTTCATATATAAATTTATGACGGGTATCTTGCACTGTAACTGTAACTGTAAATCTTGATGTAATGTTCTTTCGGGATGTATCTGTTGTTTATATCTTTCTAAAATCTTTGTTCCTATTAAAAAGAGTTTCTTTGAAAATGTTAACTTTACAATTGGTAGCATTATTAGCTTTGTTATGACGCCCAAACCTCAGACTGTGATAATATTGAATTAAGACAGTGTCCGTTACAGAGTTTCAGAAGTGATATTTTCTCAGGTAAATATCATATTTCTGCATTGATGGTTGAATATATTGAGGAGGAGCATTTCTGCTTTTCTTATCTTCTTATTAAGCTTATTTGAAAAAAAATTATAAATGCCGAAATCTAACGCATTCGTATTTCGGATTGTTTTCTTTTGTGTTGTATTTAGATACACTTGTGCATGGCGACTCGTTTTTTTTCTCTCGTAAACTATATCAACAAACGACCAATGGAGAAGTCTTTTCATCAAAACAAGCGACTCGTCCAGTCTTTCAATGACAAGCACTAACGTGAATTCAGAGTTAATTTTCTTCAGCACTTTAATCAGTTCCGTCTTGTTTGTTTTCGCATTCACTTGTATTCCGAAGTATGCTGCAATAACATTTCATATTTGTTAGTTTTACCTATTATTTCATTTATGAAAACTTGCGAAGAAAGTTCTCTAAATGCTTTTTTCTTTTTCAGAAAGTAGAAGGCGTGGCTTATCAACCTAGTTTCTGGATTCCAAACTGAGCCGATAATTGCTGGGTTTTTAACAATATGAGTAAAGAAATAATGATTATAATGCGTGTGAATTGCAAAGATGTTAAACTGCTATCTTAGTTTTAATAAGTACTCTTTTTTGTCGTCAGATATAACGGGAATTGTTGGTACAAACATAGTCAGATTATGTCTGAGGCCAAACTTTAAAAATACACATGCAAGCGTGGTAGACCCAGTTTTAGGGACTTTTAAAAACGCTATTTGTGTTTTTCTTCGTGTTACTGCAACTGGTTGTAGAGAAGCCTTTCCTTTAGTGATGATCAAAGGATGTTGCCCTTTCTGTAAGTTTGAAAATGTGTCAAAGAAATTGTACAATAGGAACAGTCCTAGGAAAGATGTTCCTCCAAAAACAATTGTATACCTGAAAATATAAACATATACATACCAAGGCGTGCACAGATAAAGTTCCTTTACAAGTTGCGATATGTTATTTTGTCTCCAATGAGCTCATGTGGTTGACTTTCATATACAAGATTTAAATAATGAATTCATTTTACTTTCAAAAACAAAAAGAAACATTAACCGTATGATTTTTCACAATATTTCACAAGTGATTCCTTTAATATTTAAACGGGTTATCTTTTCTAACAATTAGTTTGAATACTATGTCGTTTATTCGAAGGTGATTGTCTTCTAAAGTTGGCAAAAAAGAATTATTATAACTGTCTAAAATTACTTATCCTTATATTAATTAGTTGTGTTTGTTTATCTCAACTTAGCATTAAGTGCTCAATGTGAGTTTTCGTGATCACCCTGTGTGCCAGTCAGTGGTCGCCCGTCTTGCGTCGTAGTCAATATTATTATTCAAACGACATATCTTTTAAACAACTTAGCCATTGCTCAAGAAACTTTGCAGGTATGTTCCTTGCATAAATTGGAACACATTTAACAATCTTTTTTTGTAAACAATGAAGTATAGAGCTTAGACATTTGGTCTGTAGCATTGTCTTTGGGCCTCCACAACGTTTGTTTCATAATGACCATCGGGGTCAAAAGTGACACTGCCAGAGGCTCATTTGATATAGGAAAATCTTTGAAAATCTTCTTCTGCAAAACGTTATGATCTTGAGCTTAGACGTTTAGTCTGTACTTTTTTCAAGTGGACCTCTACCAAGTGGGTTCAAAGATTTTGCGTGGATCAATATTGGCCCTACCCAGGTTTTATATATATTTAGAAAGGAACACTTTTTAAAATCTTCTCCAAAACGACAATGCCTTCTGCTTATTTATATGGTATGTAGCATTGTGTAGTGGTTATCTAATACGAATGTTCAAATCAAACCCCTGATGTCAAAATTGACCACGCAATTCCTTAGCAACTATTAATATTTTCCAAGAACAACGTTTCTGATATCAATAACATAATGAAATAATAACAACGGATGTAACGTTATACATGTATATACAAAGACGCGACGAGATAGACGTCGCGTAATACTGACGTACGTATTGGCACCTTAAGATACAACAGCAACCGGTGACTTCCTTTTGCAACCAGTAACTTCCTATTTGAACAAGTGACTACCTTAAAAACCAGTGAATTCCCGTAGCACCTAGTGACTTACCGTTGAAACAAGTGACTGTCTCAGCGACAGTGTTCCCTTCTACTTGATAATAAGAGAACTTTTCTCTTTATGTATTATTTGTTTCAACTTTTCATCGGATAATATTTTAATAAACGGATAACAATGATGAATTTTGAAGTCATGAAACAATTTTGAAAACTGTTTTTTGTTTTGTTTTTCGGTCAAAATTACAAAAAAGGAACTATATTGTGTAAAGTAGTCAGTGTTGAACTTGTGCTATAAAACGAAGGTGTATTTCAAACATAAACAAAATATTCTGCCAAAATTACCTTTCACTCTCCCGTATCAGAAATTTCTTAACTATCCAGCTGTATCAATCCGACGCAATTATCGATGCATTTGCGTTTTACTTTGAAATTAAGACCAACATTTTTATTCAACAAACACTGATACCCGAACTTTATATTTGACAATGAAAGTACATCCTAACATCGCTGTACATACGTTAATACTAACATTCAAAAGACAAAGAAACGTTCAAATAACAACAGTTTGAACATTCGTCCGTAACACGATGGCAATGTCTGATTACTAGTAACAAAATCCATTCAGAAGATGTTATTGGGAACAGTATGTCGTAAAACGGAATTTTTACAGATTTTACTAATTCCTATCAAATATTTAAGCTATAAAAGAGCTGAAGGAAAAGCATAAACCTTTTGATTTTTTAAACTTATTTTTTTCGTGGGCGTACTCGTCGTTAGGAATTAGTATTTGGAACTTCATATCGATCACTCTTTTTCAATTTGTTGTTTTAAAAAAAACACAGCACTGTATGGAACCAATTTAGGCGGTTTGTTAAATGAATTCCTGTAAATTAAGAAATATCAAAATTGTCAGAAAATTTAGCGTTTGGATTATATTTTCATAAAGGCAGAATAGAACATATTTGAACTCGTCAATAAACGATTTAATGAATTTGTGCCGACAGACCGAAACTTAAGACATTCCCTGAAACTGACGGACGGCCGTTTTATGAAGATGATCGATATTGTTCGCAGTCAGCTAAGATCATTTTCGTCGTGCAACGTTAAAAAACAGGCATTTATGGTTAGGGTTTAAGGTTTGGGGTTAGGGTTAAGAGTTTGGGTCATAGTCACAGGGTTTAGTGTCAAGGTGGTTAATGGTTTAGAGTTTGGGGTCTGGGTTAAGGGTTCAGTGTCAGGGTTAATGGTTAGAGGTTCTAGGGTCTTTGTTAAGGGCTTGAGATCAGGGTTAAGGTTGAGGTCGAGTCGCAGGGTTCAGTGTTTAGGGTCTGCGTTAAGGGTATTGTGTCAGGATTAAGGGTTTCGGTTTAGGGTCAAAGTTAAGGGTTTTATGGTCAGGGTTAAGGATTTAGGTCAGAGTTAAAGTTCAACAGTACCCTTTTACAACGAATTTTTTTCTATTCATACACACGGGCGGACAGCAGACAAATGCAAGATCAGCCATGAAGCCATACAAAACATAAATTGCAATACATGTATACAATAACAATTCCCATCACAAAAGGCTTTTCTAAAATCATTTCAAACCATGCCTGCTACCACACAAAAGACATGCAAGATATAAATCGCAAAATATTCATGCCAATGCAATTACATTCACAACACAAAAGGCTTTTATCAAACCGCTTACATTTCAAAACATGTTTGCTTTGAACATCATTCAAGTTTTTCTAACACAATGCCAATCATTGTCTACCTAAAATCATAGAACATCATTAACGCACTAAAATCATTCCAAATAATTATTTTACCTCAGTTTAAATCCGAAACATTGTTTATCCATTAATTCCTACTAAATTCCTAACTGCATAAAAAGCACAACCTTTCAGTATGACGTCCTCGGTTCAAATGCGGTATCCCATGATTTAAAGTATTGAATGCGCATAACCAATTCAAAATTACCAATTTCTAATAAACTTACTCCTTGTATTTCTTGTGGCAAAAATGGTAGTTTCATATAACATTTCTGTATTTTTTTGTATATGAATATATATTTCACACGGTCATCAATATTCAAATTACAAAATCATTACATTTTTTCCGTACAAAGGTGATACTATATCAATCAAAGAATTTCCTTGTGCAACGTACGATTATAATACAAAGTAGCAATTAATTGTCACTATACGATACGATGAGTAAATAATTGAAATTACAGCCAATTTCTCAAATGAGGTGGTAAGGTGGAGTACAAGGCGGTGGTGCTATACATGAAACCGAACGTTTTATCTGGTTTCGTGATAGTTTCTTGGTAATCAGGAAATCCTCTTACCTGTAAAATAATTGGTTGCGTATTTTTGCTTCCGTTAACATTTTCAAACATCTAATACAGGTGATATCTTATAATGGTATCCATCCAGGAACAAAAGAAAACAAAAGCAGCATTCATTTTTTAAAATTAGCGTCGAGCACTGTCAATTTGCAGTGAAAATATACATGAGAGAATAAAATAATTACACTCATACTTTTAACAGGAATTTACATGTCAAGAGACTTGCAGTATGTATAGTACCAACCCAACACCTGCAAATCCCCACCGCCTTGTACTCCACCCCACAACCTCGTTTAAGAAATTGGCTGTAATTTCAATTTATTTACTCACCGGATCGTCTAGTGACAATTAGTGGTTATTTGTACATGTACTTATACGTTGAGTGTAAAATATATTCGGAAAATTGGGATTTTGGACAAAACAAATAAGGATTAATCTTTGGTTACTGAAAATCGAGATATTCGCCAACGTATAAACGTTCGAGAGACTAAAATTTATGGAATTATGTTTCGACAATTCTTGCAAACGGTAGTCAACTTTTCTACTGGTAAATACATTGCCCGATTTTTAAAGCTCATCAACAAAATAATTTTAAGCAAAATTTAGAAAAATTATTCTCACATTTTTAGAATATTATCAATATCTGTTTCTCCTTCTGAAATATATCAAAACATAATAAAAAAAATAAAAAAAATAAAAAAAATTGAACCCTTATCCTGATGGGCAGTTTTATCATGATCGGCACTATTTGATATATAACCTCTCTAAACAGTTCATGGTAATGTACTAACTGAAAGACGCGTTGTTCAGACAAGTCCATTCAAGACAATAAGCAGGGGTCAACACAATTCACAGTTATTTTACTTAGTGTATTTGAAGGTAACGTTTCCCTTAAAAATTACATGATGTATGGAAGAAATACTTTTGATAGTAATTTAGCTCTGTACATTTGAGTACAGTAAGTATATATCAATCAGTATAGGATGTAGTTAAACCATATCTCATATTGAGTAGGTAGATTTCTGTCTTGAAATCTTCTTAATCTCAAATAGATGACGCGGTGCTTAACACTACGAGCAATCAATTCTGAAGTCCCTGGTTAAATTTCCGGTCGGGGCACTGGAAATTTACCAGCCGTCTAGAGATGAACTGGCTAGAAACCCAGAAGTAGTATTGCATGTATCGGTGCTATACACAAGGCACGTTGAAGAAGCGAGGGGTCTATTTCTAAAAAAAAGCTAGGGTCTGGTAACCGGGTTTCCTTTTATAATGTTCTTGTCTCATCAACTTATTTGCGCTTGTCAGAAACATACCCACCTAAATGTTGGACGGTTTCCTTATAAAAAATAAAGAAAAAATAAATAGACAGAGGGCAAGAGGCTCCTACCCTGCCAACCCTGTCTTTTAGTGTGAAGTAATTAGCAGTTTATTTTATAGGATAGGAGTCTAGTATTGCGTTTTCATACCTATATTGTAAGAATCATTCTTGCATACCGGATCGGGGAATCCGCAGTTTTCACCAGTGCTGGAAAATCTTATATTACATACCCCCATGTAATATGACTCGCGGGAGTTACTTGAGACGTGGTGTTATAAACATTGTGACGTCACTTCCCCAAACAAAGCATCTGAATATAGCTTGTTTTTATACCATAATGTATTATTTCGATAAGTTTGCATTTAGAAATCTGTTTAAAGTGCAAGACGGTATGCAAGAAAAAGTTTCTATCATGAGACACTTGGTTTAGATGGAAATATCCGTCACCTCTGGTAACTGTTTTGCGGGAACTCGGCAGAGCCTCGTTCCCGCCAAAACAGTCACCCTCGGTGACGGATATTTCGATCTGAACCGCGTGCTCATGAAAGAAACTATTATTGTCCGCCTGTACAAATGACAAAAATACTGTTTGAACAGGTATGAAAGCCAAACAACTGTCATTTTCACTTGCGATATCGTTCATGTTAACGAGACCCACGGCCCTCTCGTAAATTTACGAGAAAATTGCGATGACTCTTACGATATCGTAGCCACGAGCATGTTGATAAAACGAGTAAAAGACACGAGAACGTTTCGAGATTTCTAACAATGATAATACGGGATATATAGCATTAGGTGGTAGCGGAAAGTGTAGACATGGGAGCCGTCCTGTGGATACAATCGAGGTCATCTTTTCGCGCATTGCTACAAAAATCGCGGGAACTATTATGTGTAATTGAAAATAAATTGACACAATGTCTGACGTCAGACTGCACTCTTAACATTACGTCACGCCTAATCTCGATCCATTTTTGGTGGCGTTATTTTCTAAATAATATACATTTCCAAACCTGATCATCTCTGCTTTCGGTAAAATTTTTCATGAAAGTTTATCAAAAGCAGGAAAATTGTCACAAAGACACTTGTTGGCGAAACGTGTTCGTCAGGCTATCCGTTTCGGAGCCTTTTGCATCCATTGCAATGCAGATAGGAACAAACTCCGAACATATTCAAGTTGATTTTACAGGATGCACTCGATTTACCTTACACTTGGTGCTACTGACTGCAGAGAAGGTAAGGTGTTATCTTGTTAATCATCTTGAAGATAAATAGTTTCTGCTTCGAAAAATGCCGGTAACGTGTGTAAGTATTTCACAACGGCTATAATACGGGTTGATAACCTCGGCATAGTCTTGTTTTTAACGATTTAAAGATTTATATTTTGCATATTTTCATACTCCAAGTATCTGTGATTTATGTGAATAATATAGTGTACATCTGCCGTGTGATATGTTCCGACATGAGCCAGGCCTCGTTCATGTGTCAGAACATGTCCATACGAAAACAATGCACTTTATTTACCACATGAGTCATAATGGTGTCTGTTTAAAATTCGAGTGGACAGACTATCCTTGCACTCCTGCTATCTCGGCACCAACTATGTGACCCGCAGAAAATGTTTGAAATTTGAGAATAGTATAAGAGTCAGGGTTGTTCGACATTCCCCTTTCAAGCATGCGCTACGTGCTTGGCTGCTGAATGGGTAAAAATAGGTGGATGAATATAATCAAATTTCTTTTAAATCGATAGATTGTTAATAGATCTCGGATGAAACGGGTTGAAAAACAACATTTCTTTAGAGATAACAATTGAAACATTAAGTTTAAAATACTGAAAGAGGCCCGATAAAGATCAGAAAGATGTATAGATTTTGCCTTTTTTGTGACAATAGGATGTGTTAGTGAAATAAAATGCATTTCTGTAGTAGGTGAGATTTTGGCTTGTCGACTGGCTGAAGACTGTAATTAGTACACCTTAATAATATTTCCTATCATGTAATATAACGAACTGGGTTCTGGTCAGGGTTAGGGTAATGGTAAGGGTTAGGGTATGAAAATTTCAACAAATCACAGAAAACTTTGAATATCGTGTGATTAAAAGTGCGAAGTCTTCTCTATTTCACAATTCTCCATTACGTGAACATGTTTATACCCTAGTAACTCATATTACGCCATTTCTGGCATCCAAATTTGGGGAATGTGTACATTTCGGTCTATCCCTAACCCTAAACCTAACCCTAAACTCTAACTTTTAACTTTTAAATATAGCCATGACATGCACATACAGATGATAACAAATCTATAAGCACCATTGGGGGAATTACAGCATGAAAACATAAACAATGCGGAAAGAAAATAACAATTTTCTTTGGATCTTTGGAATACGATCGATGGTCAAAGATCTCCTCTCACCTCATTCGTTGTCCTTCAATCATGATTGTGTCCTAAAAAGAAGCTTTTACATAGACTTACAGAGATCCGTGTCATATATAATTATAACCACACCATGCTGGTCAATACAGCATAAAAACATATACAATTTGGAAATAAACTTAAGATTTGCATCGGTATTTGCCACAATATCAATGGTCAACTATCTCTTTTGACTTTTATCTATATCCTGCACTTATGCTAATTGTCTTCCCATCCGATCCGTCTTTAGTATCAAATATAAATAGAAAATGGATCAATACAGCATAAAAGAATAGCAAATATGGTAAGAAACTTGGCAACCGCTGAACAGTCTGACATTTACTCTCATTTAATTCCTTGTCCTATTATAATGTTTCTGGTCTTATCATGTTGCTATTTGTACACGTACCGTATAGGAATATATCGACATCATGGCGCAACATATGCCACGAAAACAAATCGAATGCGATGAGAAACTTTTTTTCATATTTCTACTATTTAAATGATCTTACATGACCCTAACCTCTTTCCTTGTCATAAACTTATGGCGCTGGTCTTACGTGCAGATAGGACATATGCCTACGTGTACACGTATCACACATACATACATCTATTTCTTATCATAATATTACAACGCTGAATATGTGGTACGAAAATCTCGATTGTCTTCGAAATTCATACACTGGCCAAAGTCGAACTTGTCCTTTGACCTCAATTATTATTGTATGTGTTTCCCGAAACCTTTGAACAACCTTCGTTACTGTTCACAATTGCTTACTTTTAAAAGAAAAAATATAATCACTGCACTTAAATTAGAATACATATGCATTCATTTGAAACACAAGATCACACAATATGTTTAACATGCCTGTTAACTATGATCAGCATTTATCGTGTTTACGCCTTTTACTTCGGTAAGCATAATGTTTGGAAAATCTAGCAACTGATCACATATTTCGATATTATCAACAGCTTAATTATGTTATAAAAGCGTTTTATTGTTTTATATCTTATTCCATGGCAAAATACATATTTTGTTGTAGAAGACACGGTGACGTCGGAAAGGTTTTATTTGTCTTATCTGGTTCCAATAAAGAACTAGAAAGTTTAAGCAATTAAAGACAGTCGGAGTGTTTTCAGTAAGTAGTTGTTTTATTGACAGTCGTAAGCATCACTTTATACCTACAGTAATGTTAAAGTGATGTTTAGAAATGTTATTATGCAATATTATATCAACTATTGTTTCTGTTTGCAACATTTGTATAAATCTTTAAATAGTGAAACGAAAAAGATACCCACATGTAAAAACGTGTATAGTTAAACGTCTAATACATGTATATAGTTGCTGGAAATAGACATATTTACACTGCTGGTATGTTTGAGCTTAGTAATTCACACAAAAAATACGCATGTATATACCTTGCCATCAGGTAATGGTTTTTTGCATTAAGGGCAAATATCACAGATGTAAAATGATTCATGCAATAAATTTCATTGAGCTTTGCTTCTTATGAATCACCATGCAAATTTTCGACTGGTCGGTTTGAAAAGATTTTCACCGACAACTGTATGACTAACGATCGACAAATCACATTGCACAAATGTAGCACGTCAATAGATAGATGTATACAAAGTAAGTTATGACGGGAATCAAAGTATTATATGAAAACAAGAGCTGTCCCTCCCAAGTGACGAATGCCCCCGAAAGAGGTGCCTCACAGTCTGTGTCCTCTCCATGTGCTCAATAAAGTGCTATGTAATTTTAAATCCTTCCATGCATGACAGAGTAATCATGCATACAGATTCCATTACTTTAAACACTAAGGTGACCTTGACCTTTGAGGTAGGGACGTGGGTCTTGCACGCGACACATCCGCTTGATGTGCTAGACATTTGTGCACAGTTATTTTAAAATCCTTCAAAGCATAATAAAGTTATAGTCCGGACACAAAGTATGCATATATACAGGATTCCATTACCTATAAACTCTAAGTGGACCTTGACCTTTGTGGTAGGGACGTGGGTCATGCACGCGACACGTCGTCTTGATGTGCTTGACATTTGTGCCAAATTATTTTAAAATCCTTCAAGGCATGACAAAGTTACAGTCCGGACACGAATGTGGCATATATGCATATATGAGGAATCCATTACCTTCAAACTCTAAGTAGACCTTGATCTTTGAGCTAGGGACGTGGGTCTTGCACGCGACACGTCGTCTTGATGTGCTAGACATTTGTGCCAAGTTATTTTAAAATCCTTCAAGGCAGACAAAGTTACAGTCCGGACACGAATGTGGCATATAGCTTATATAGAGGAATCCATACCTTCAAACTCTAAGATGACCTTGACCTTTGAGCTAGGGACGTGGGTCTTGCACGCGACACGTCGTCTTGATGTGCTAGACATGTGTGCCAAGTTATTTTAAAATCCTTCAAGCATGACAAAGTTACAGTCCGGACACGAAGTGTGCATATATGCTTATATGGAGGAATCCATTACCTTCAAACTCTAAGTATGACCTTGACCTTTGAGCTAGGGACGTGGGTCTGCACGCGACACGTCGTCTTGATGTGCTAGACATGTGTACCTAGTTATTTTAAAATCCTTCAATGCATGACAAAGTTACAGTCCGGACACGAAGTGTGCATATATAGAGGATTCCATAACCTTCATACTCCAAGGGACCTTCACCTTTGAGGTAGGGATGTGGGTCTTGCACGCGACACGTCGTCTTGATGTGCTAGACAGTGTGCCAAGTTATTTTAAAATCCTTCAAGCATGACAAAGTTACAGTCCGGACACGAATTTGTAAGTGGGGACGCACGGACGGACGGACAGACGGACAGACGGACGGACGGACAGACGGACAGACGGTGCGATTTTAATATGCCACCCTTCGGGGGCATAATAATTTCCAGAATGACACCATTGCCAATGAGACAATTTGTACGGAAGTTTGAGAAAGGTTTGCCACAGCTACTTTAAATTTTTCTTCGAACTCAAACGTTTTTTACAATGTTTTTATTACATCTGTCACAATACGTACCGTCTAAATCACTGTCGACAATCGATGGTTTTAATAATGTTTTAATGTGAGAAAATTGTTTGAAAAGCTTCGTTTCAATGAACTTACTCTCAATGTTGGAAATATTATATAATTCACATTTATGTATTTCGGTCAAAGCTTGTGAATTATGATGCCATTTTGCGAATAAGTGTTTTCGGAATGTTCTGGACATTTGCACTCCACAGCATTGCCTTAATATATCCCAGTATTGCAAGTATATCTCTACATCTTGCATTTGCTTGTCTGTGACTCCAAATATCGGCTGGTATTTATAAGCAATTAAATGACCAATCTTTACGACCGTGTCGTACGATGCAACATAAGGAATTCTAATGTTGTGACTCTTTATCATTGAAATTGTCGTTTCTGTTTCAGAATTTCTGCCTGAAGTTATAAAGATCCATGAATTATGTGGCAATGACTTAATAAGATAGGATATATTGTGCTTTTTTATCACGTTATAATCGCACTTCCTATTTGTTTTCAAACTGCAACAAACAGATTGATTCAAATGTTGGTGGATGATGGCCACAAAGATGCAAATGGTTTGGAACTGTAATGTCGTAGCTGTCCTTCGCTTGCCGTACTGTACGATTGTCTTCGGTATTCTTGGAAGAAAGACATTTGACTAAAATATTATAAATAATCAAGAACATATGTACAATATGATCGAAATCACCACAAATAAAACTTGTAAAGCAACAATGACATCATCCTCTTTCCTGCACAACATATTTTAACAGTTTAACGAAATCAAAGGAAAATTAAAGAATATCTTAACACAATAATAGTTTTCAAGAATAATTTGCCGTGAAATGAGAACTTTGCAATTTAAAACTTATTTATTCACTTGTATATAATTTATCTGTGTTTAAACACGTAATCGTGAATTCATTTATGATATACATTATGTTTGAACATCTTAACTGTATCAAGTTACGGAGTATTTAGAAAAGAGTTGAATGATAGTTGTTCTGATTTTTCTTTTTACCCTTTATAAGACCCTATGTATTTGTTTTGATTCTTTAAACATATAATGGTTTAGAGTCACCCGAGCTCTCAATGCTCAGTGGTCTTTGGACGCCTGTTGTTAGTCTTCTGACAGCTACCTTGCGTCATCACCTTAAGGTCTTAACGTTTTGATATTTCAGAGACCACTCATTGTAAAAAAAGGATCATGAATATTGGCTTAGTGATATTTTGATTAAGCTTAATGGTTTGTTTAATTGAGAATAAGATAACAAAACAATTAAAATGGTTCAAGAATGTCCTAGAGAACATACTATTTTGAGAACGAACACAACTTAAGATGGAATTCTAGAGACATCACACGGTGTCAATCCAAATACAGCATTTCTAAAGTGGAAAGTATCACTGCCTGTCAGGCGGGGGACAGCGAATCGATTTTCCGTCGTTGAGCCATTGATATAATTGTGTGTGTGTGTGTGTGTTCATTCCATTAAAATTCTGTTCAAAGTAGAGATACGTCTCGAAAACTGGTTATCAAGTACAACGACGTTACGAATGTTTTCCAAAGAGGAATCAAAATTGGGCATAATATAATTATTAAATCACAAAACATGTAAAATGGTAAGACATTGTAATCTGGATTATCTTTTTATCGATTATGTTTTGTCAACGTAGTTTGCTTCCTGATTATCGTTTTATCAAGATGCGACATCGATTAATACAAACATTCATCAAGCTGACGACAATGCTTAATCATTGATTTCATGTATTCATGACTTCTCGTCGGGTGCAACTTGCAAAAAATAAAGTTTTACCGATTGGGCAATTTGGAAGTCATTTGTTTAGTTATTAGTTAGTTATGCTTTATAGACCAAACTAAGTTTATATCAGAGTTATCATACAAGTGTCATACAAGGAATTCTCTGTACTTGCGTTTTACTTGTAGTGAGACAAAAGTAAGCTGTTCAAAAAGTAAGAGATGAATGACCTGTGCGGAGTTTAATGCAGTGTAAGCATCAATAGAATAAAGTGTAGACTGATTTCCATTTTTATTATGCCCCTGAAGGTTAAAATATCTTGGCATACATGTTCAGCATATCAAGACGACGTGTCGCGTGTCATACATACGTCGGTACCTAAAACGTCAAGGTCACACTTAGAGTTTGAAAGTAATAGAGCCCTGTTTATATGCACACATTCGTGACTGGACTGTAACTTTTTCATGCATTCAAGCATTTACACAAATGTACATCAAAACTTGACGACGTGCCGAGTACAAAACCCATATCCCTACAACAAAGGTCATCTGTATATATGCATACATTACTTTCCGGATTGTAACTTTGTCATGCATTGATGTGCAGCACATCAAGACGTGTTACGTGCAAGACCTACGTCCCTACCTTCATGGTTAAGTCACACTTAGAGTTAAAGGTAATGGAACGCTCTAGGCATGATAACTCTATTTTATATACACTGTACAGCAATTGTTGTACTATGATGGCTTTTTTGTCGTTTTATTTAAAGAAAGTAATACACTTGCCTTTTGAAAAAAAGAGACACCTTGTACCTTTCTCTTTGAACTATGAACACATATTTATTTCAGGGTGGCAGTAATGATGAATTTGATTGTTTGGTCTCAATTCTGACATTCCAGTGACAATTATCATCAACGTCAGACTTTTCCATCCTTTACCGCCTAGTTGAAATGGCCTTTGTAATTTATGATTTAAATTTTCTAGATAGTCGTATATGTGAAAGAGTTAGAGATTTGGATACTAGAGATAAAAAAATGTTTCTTATGTTGCATATCCTTTATCACATAAAAGCCTGTATAATTACTTATTGTGAATTTCTAATGTTCGTTAAATGAGCAAATAGTTTTCATTGACTAATACCGATTTCATACTATGTTTAGTATAATCACCACCTGATTTTTTGCCATTTTGTATGGGTAGAAATTATTAAGAAATTGATATAACAAATGTCCTGATAGAAAAATTATGTTGAAATAGGTAGATATTCCCGATATGGCTCGAGTGGCAGAGTCTCAATGGACAGCGGGGTAAAGACATTTAGTACAAAACTACTTGAACTTTGTTAAACAAATGCAATTCAAACTGTAAATGGAATAGTTGTTGATGATAATGCAAATGATAGACTTACATGTACCATTAATGATGTTGCGTTTTTGAAAACCTATTATGTTTAGATGACTTCAAGCAAGATAAGATAATTGGAAATAGATAATAGGTTTTAATAATGTCATATACCATTCATATTTTGGTACATTATAAGTGATATCACTGGAGTGAGTGCATATAGAAAGATTGAAATATGTGTTTGATGAAGCAAGGACTGCTCTTTTTAGGAATGAATTGTGTAGCCAATATGATGAAGCATTTGTCAAAGGTTATTTTCCTAATGCAAATAATTTTTCAGTACCCGGATGTGCGAAGCCGAGACTGACAGTCATAAAGGCTTTAGTAGGCTGTACCGACATAAATACAATTTGAATGTGTGAATCAACATAACCTTTGTAGGTCCTACAACTTTTGTTTTGACCAACTAATTCATTTGGCTTATCCATTTGACCTTGATTTTTTATCTGAAATTTTACACAGTCAAATGAAGTTTACTTTTCGTGGTCCGAACTTCTTGTATACTTGATAGTCGGTCCAGGGTGTTTTATAAAAATGACTATTTGGGGTCCAAACTTCATGTGACTGTGTAACATGGTGTAAAATGGGAATTCCCACTTGTTGAAATCAAATCTTAATTGAATGTGAAATTAAAATGAATTCAATCAGATTAAAACCCAGGAAGTTATGAAAATAATTTATTCAATTGTAAACCAACACCAATAACGGCCCGATGATATCCCATTGTGGGTGGGGTATTACGACGAAATAGTGCGAACTGCGCTACGAAACGGAAGTAGATTTCATTTGTTTTAGATAAATTCAAATGATATTAGTTTAAATCAAGCATTTTTATCTATATGTGTAACTATTCCGTTTGGCACCTGGCGAATAACAAATACAATTCGGACAAAACTGTATTTGACTGAATTGAATATTCGCATGTATCGTTACAGCCCTACCGAGCATTATAAATGCCTGAAACCATGTACCGATGACGTCTTTAAAATGGCGTCATGTATGCATTACTTTCCAGTGAAGTTTCCCGCGATCTTTGACATGTTTTTTAAATAAACTAAATAAAAGTAGAATTTGAATTATAAAATAAACAAACAAAAAATATTGGTTTCAATGTCATATCACGATCATTTCACTTGTGAACACCAAAAGTAACATGTTAAACACTAAATCTGGTGTACTCCAGGGTAATATTTTGGGACCGCTGCTCTTTGTATTGTAAATAATTTTATCATGCAACTAGCCTTATATATTAACCAATAATGATTTACCATAGGCAGTGCAATTAAAGAATTGTAGGTTTTCAGTGATGATACAACACTTCAGAGTTATATAAAACGGAAGATATAGCAATATTACAGTTTATCATGTTTATGAAGTTGAATTATTCTGCTTTATGGAGGAATTTAAACTGGCCATTTCCATTTAACACACACAAAATGTAAAACAATCTCTTTTGGCCAAAACGACATGAAACTTTACTGTGGGCTAATATTAAAGATATGTTAAATGCGTAATTGCCCTTCTTTTTTTCTCATAGATTCTTACTATAGTATGTCCCATTAAATCGATAAACCTCAGTACAATACGCATATGCGTGGGTCTCAATAAAAACATACATGAGCATTAATATCTCTACTAAGACACAATTTTCATTTTACTGATTTACTTCATAACTATTTTATTTAAAAATAAAAGTTGTGTGATTTTGCCATAATGTTACTGACGTGATGTCACATAATCCAAGATGGCCGCGACCATAAAGCCAATATCGGGGATGAACTTAAATTAAAGGGGCATACCATTTAACTGATGTCAAACTAACTAACCTCCAAACATAAATAATATAATATTTGGAAGTATTATAACTTAACCTTAAAGTTTTAGCTATGCATTCCCAGTCATTATCGATAAAATCAGTGGTTCCAAATATACTGCTGTACTGGGTGGATGCGATTTATTACCGGAATCCTCTATATTGACTACTTGTGGTAAAACGAAGCAGTTTTCGCCTTAGGTCCTTCTTTGATATTGTAGGTATGCATTTGTAGCGATGTTTCTGTGAACGAAATTATATTTTGTAGTTTAGTGTCCATTTTACCATAATTTGCATATATTTATGACTGTCACTTAGAATGTTGTTAAAATTAATGCTACTACTATGTAGGCACTGATATTCTAGTTGCCCAGGTTACAAAACACATTCCACATGACATGTGCCAGAGTTATAACCTGTACTTTGAGTAGCCAATCAACATTTGAAAATGTTATTTCTCACGTTTTTCTCCATCTTCGTGCTCTAAGAATATCGTGGTGTGCAGCTAAAGTCATCTGTTGTTTTTTAGATTGCCTTTCACATACATTTTCAACCAATTTGCCTTCTGTTTATCTGTGTCTATCAAAGGACTCAATCTTTGCTGAAAGGTCATCCGAAAGGCTCCAGTGTTTTCACAAAAATATACCCAATCATTACATCAGCAATGGTGTGATCTGTAGAAAAAGTATTCTCTGATGAAAATAAGTGTTCATACATTTGTTCACATACCGTCTACATTTATATAGTTATATTCAAAGTCTTAAGCAATCTTAAAGCCCTGATACATCTTTAAGTGTGGTTAAATTAGTTGGCAGAAAAATCTTATCAAACATCATGTTTATTCATTTGACTAATTTAAAATTACTCATAAGTATGTAGTTGTTTCACAATAAAAATGGTTATCACATTACAAAACAGCAAAAAGTCTGAAATTCTGTAAAAATTAAAAGTTACCTCAGTTTGAGAGGCTCACAACACCTGGGTAATTTCCTTCTCATGGAAGGCTGCAACTTATTTCTTTTCGGTGTACATTGCCGTCTGTGACACAGCAATGTCCAGCTTGTGACAGAAGTCGTATCTTTGGTCTGGAAAAATTGAAGAAATTATTATTACTTCTAAAACATATTCACTATCATGGAACATATTCAACAAAACGTTGATTAGAATAATGATTAATAAACAAGTAAACTTGTATCCAAGTCTACCTGTTCCTAAATCAAGGAGGTTTTTACATTTCTCTCTCTATTATAACTGTAACCACTGACCTATATATAGCAAACTTGTGATTTAAGATTTAGACACAGACAATATATGCGTGCCCTTGTAATTTTCCAGATTTGCGACCCATACAATTTTAATTTTGCAGTAATTTTTCATTAAAATGCACCTTGTTTTATTCAACATGTTCTTATATCTAACTAACATATCTAAACATTGGTTAGTTTGTTTAAAGTATATCCATGACGTCTCATCTTCGTAAACGTATGGTAAAACTAGCATTCAATAGTTTTTCATAATCTATATCTCAAAAAATAAAATAATGAAAATAATAAACGTGATCAACTTAAAAGTCAAACAAGTTTAAAAATATTTAATTTCATATTTCAATAATTTCAGAAATAAAAATTTAAGTACCGGTAAACAGTTCAAATAATTGTGTAAATACGATCTATCGGAATGTTATTACTTTTTACATGTACAGTAAAACTTGATAAACTCGAGCATCGACAACTCAAGAACCCAGGAAAACTCAAGGACTCCTGTCAGTCTTCGCAATTTTACATGCATGTTTAACCAGAAATCACCATGGATAGCTAGAACATCGGTAACTTGAGAACCCAGGGCAACTCGAGGAACACCTGTGGTCCTGCCAGAAGATTTCTTACTTAAATAACCTGCGGCAACTCGAAGTCACTGAGTATCAGATGTTTTCGCCTCCGCTGGCACCTCATTATTTTAACAAGTCATAAGAAAAACTTTTTTTGTTAATTGATTTTTTATTATCAATTAATCAGCCTTCCAGCAGCCAATTTTTAAAAATATTATTCGCACATAGCGGTGTACACTTTTCTCACAATACAATACGGTTGCGAAACGATACGCAACAGTTCAATACAAAACATCTACTGTTTCTAGAAATTGAATGGATATAAACAAGTGGACTTAAATATTTATTAAGATAAAAGTAATTGGCTGCAGTTTGCATAAAGTGTTCATACTATATTTTTATTCCCACCTATTCGAAACCAAATATTACTTACGTATTTTTCAATTAACGTGAGAGAGCAGACATTTTGTGAGCTTGTCGAACGATAATTAAATCATGCGCCAACATTGGCTAGTTAATATTTCTAAGCCAGTTGAAATCACCTTTACAAAAATAGCTTATTTGAGCTCTCCAAAGCAGTTACTTCCCTTTACACTGAACACCAACAGAAAATACTGTGCCATACCCGATGAAAATTACGAGTCTGAGTAATCCTTTGATGATAAAGCACGATAAAAATCTAAAACTTCATATTTTATCTGCCTACTTGTTTCTTTCAATTAACTGGACAGAAATGAGACTTTTTCTTAATTATTCTGCCAATACTACAGATAGAGACATGAAATTTTTACACAACAAACTACTGTCTCAGCTGTACGCATCCGTATACTTTGCAGAGGTCACAAAATATGTTTTCTTGTTCAATGCGAGTAAAACAATAACCCATGAAACGTCCACCAAATATGCAAAGTCCGTTCAATTATCCGGAAAATTGTTTATTTGTGTCAAAAATCTGCTACTGCATCAGACTTATTTCTTTCTGGATGATTTTTTCACATTATGCTCTGTACAGCTATAAGTAAACAAGTGTCATTCCCGGTCAAAAGCAACTGGTTAGTATTTATAACATTAATCCTGAACCGAGGTCCGTCATGGCTGCATTGCTTTAGGTCCTAATGTACTAAAAGTGTTAATCAATGCTTTCAGTATGAATGTAACGAAGAATATCTATTTTTTTAAGATCTAAGTATTAATTTTACAGTTTGCAAGGTTTATTCCCATTCCCAATTGTTAAAGTTAAACAAAACAAGAGCTGTCCCTCACAAGTGACGAATGCCCCCGAAAGAGGTGCTTCAGTCTGTGTCCTCTCCATGTGCTCAATAACTGTGCTATGTCATTTTAAAATCCTTCCTTGCATGACAGAGTAACCACGCATACAGTATTCCATTACTTTAAACACTAAGTGTGACCTTGACCTTTGAGGTAGGGACTTGGGTCTTGCGACACGTCGTCTTTATGTGCTAGACATTTGTGCCAAAATCCTTCAATGCATGACAGAGTTACGGTCTGGACACGAATTTGTAAGTGCACAGACGGACGGACGGGCTCGGACAGACGGACGGACGGACGGACGGACGGACAGACAGACAGACAGACGGTGCGATTTTAATATGCCGCCCTTCGGGGGCATAAAAACTAGTGTTGAAATGTAAATGTTAATATCGCAGAGCTATACATTTGCCCATGTGCATTGATATATTAAGTTCCCCTGTGACAATGACCGTCTGCAATCAAAACATAAGGCAAATACGGTACATATATATCAAATTTATTGATGTTGTTCACCTAAGTGTCAGAAAAGTTGACTACACTGGCATAGACACGGAAAGCGTTTACATGATCTGAGTACCTTCATTACACGTGGGATCAAACGATAATTGTAAAATTAGGCGCAGATTGAAATTGTTCAGATAATTGAACGTCCGGTTAACACGTAGGATACCAGTACCAGTTTATAAAGGAAAACAATCGCTGGTGTTATCAAAGCTTTACTGTATGTGTCGTCTAAAACATATTGGTGACATATTTTATCAACGTTCTACGACATGTCGCAGAGGTGTTTTTGTCTTAGAAGTGTCGCAGACGACTTAGTACAGTTTTATGAAAGTTTGTCGTAGCTTACGACGTCGTAGAAATTGTCGCAGACCTACGACAAGGATAACGCTGTCTTAGACGTCTAAATGACGTCACGATCCAATATGGCCGCTGCTGTTTCACGCTAATTAATCACAGCTTGTAAGCCTTTTATTTTCAGTAATTGCCCTCGTACCAGTACGTACGATTGTTTATTTGGCTTGAAATTTGATGTTATTCATTCCGCTTCATAATGTACCTTTCCGTTTTTTTAATAATTCGAACTTGACATTGAAATTGTAAACAAACAGGTTTCTTCAAGTTTCGTGCGCGCTTGTTTCAATTATGAAAAACTGACTCGTATTATGATCTTCTGCTCTGTGGATTAAAGCGTTTGTACTTGAAATACGCTTGATAAAAAATATACTCGCAAACATTAAATCTATCCGTGTTGAACTATTCTGTCCAAGAAGGTAGGAAATGTCATATGTTTTCACGATACAACCACTGAAACCGTGTTTTCACATCAATTCGATCAATTTATTTTTCTGTAGTAAACAAGCTTGCATGTGTATTTACAGCAATGGCCTATACCTCCTCGTAGCATAATTATCAATATTAAATGTTTAATACTGGCAGTAAATGATAGGGTCGTTATGACCAGTGCAGATCTTTTAGTTCTGGCTCCCAATCTAAATGCTGTAATAGTTATGAATCATGCTTAACCCTTTATCGACGTGGTTGTGGAGTCCCCTTCCCATGCTATTCGATCACAGCTGGGGACTTGAGACTTTTCTCCTCTGGAAATACTTCATTGGCGAAAAGGATATTTCGGTGAGCCAGCGGGGAGCTGTTACAAGCTCGAAATTGCAGGGAATACGCAGCTGATGCTCGGCTCCAAATTGGAGAGAGGAGTTTAGTGCTTATAAATCACTTCCAACAGCCTTGCTGTTGTGAAAACCTTTTAGCGACGTGGTTATTTCCATGTCAGCGGTCAGGGTTCAATCCCAGCTTGGGACATGAGACTTTTCACCTCTGGAGTTACTTCAATGCCGCAATTTTTATATTTTGTTTTTTGTCAAGCAAATATACTTGATGTGCTGAAGTTGTTTTAGCTAGTGCAGATCATGATCTGCTGTCATTACATGCTCTGCTTGCTATCAAGTAAAAACATATTCATTTAACAATTTTGAAAACAATGCATAAGCCCAAATAGAATGATCAACAATTCCATATTAAATCAAAGCGCTGAAGACGCTGGATTTGTTTGTGTATTCAAAATATATGTCCTTTGTTTTGTTGTGACGGCTATTTCAGTCTGTAATCTTCATTAGTGAAGGCTATACCAGTTGGTAATAAGATATGAACATAATGCAACAGTTATAAATCGTATTTTGGATCGAATTGTCTCTGTTTCTATTCCCAGTACACATAGACAGCAGGGATTTTCACTGTACTCAACAAAATATTTTCGAAGTAACGATGTTCAAATGTTTTACTGCAGTCATTGATATGTATTTTAACAAAATAGCTCATTTGATGCGTTTCAAAATAACGAGGTCTACAGTCGAATATACGGTAAATTGCCTTCTACTTAAAACAATCACCACCTATGAAATATAACAAATCGTTTAAACATCGACATTAACGTTTTCTGCTTAAGGTGCCCACGCGTAGGA
This sequence comes from Saxidomus purpurata, assembly GCA_022818135.1. NCBI lineage: Eukaryota > Metazoa > Mollusca > Bivalvia > Venerida > Veneridae > Saxidomus > Saxidomus purpurata. The sequence continues at coordinate 57,818,526 of JAFMSR010000004.1, read as the reverse complement.
ACAATACATGTAGGAACGCAGACTAGCTCGCGCCAAATCCGCAGAATAAACATATCAGCCGCAGAATAAACATATCAGTAATAAGGAAAGTTATAATTACGTCCATTGCCGCGCATTGAATAAAATTTATGAATGGATGGATATAATCGTAAAAAGAGAATGTGTAAACATGCGCGTAAATATTCCTGGCTGTTCAAAATATTTCATTCTTTAAAATAACGATCAGGGTTAGACATTTTGTTGTCACAGACACTCTGAAACATATGTTTTCTTTCCGCACAAGGTTTAAGAAATGACCGGCGGGTTAAGAAATCGGAACTATTTCTATAGGGTGTATATTTATAGTTAATCGTCCCTTATTTTTACGCATCATTGTAAAATGAAATACATCCGCGGTTCTTTTTCGAAAACAGTTTACTTTCGTTATATTTACAAAATTTAGCTGATGCTGCATGACTTTATAACATTATATATTTAAACAATACAACTTTCATGTCTGCAATGGCCATATGGTTTCAAATGAAGAATCATAATTTGCGATTATATGCTGACTGACGTGCCGGAGCTACTTGCAGATTTGGTACTTAAGGAATAGGCTTCGGAAAACGGTATGTAAATTTGTTTGCTTCACAAACAAATAAAAATTCAAATATTTATAACAGGGTAAGTTTTTATTTTCCCCACCTACTGATTGCAGAGATGATTGATTGATTTCATTTTACTGAATCAAAATGATAATTACTAAATTAATAAAAACTGAAGAAACCAAACTTATTCAAAATAGAACTTCACATTTGCTTGATAGCAGTAGCAGGTGAAGAACTTCAGTAATAACAATACATTGTATAAGCTGTACATGTGATATCAGGACTAAAGCGACTAAATTCTGTTAGAGATTTGTGAGAAATGACAAGATTCTAATCTATTCATCATCATCATCTTCGTTAATGGCTAACCGTAATAAATGACTATTATGGCCATGCGTGGGTTATTTTTGTTACAGCACAAGATTTACAGTGAAAATGGGAAGTTTTTAAACGTGTAGTTCCAGTTTGGCTAGCACTACTTGAAATTTTTCCATGTTGTTCTACACTTCCTAAATGACAGTGACTTACTAACTCTCATACAGTAAAAATGGGATGAGTACAGAACTGAGAATCTGTACTTAAATAAGTACAAATATGCTGTATTTTACTCTATTAAGTACTAAATGAAGTAAATATACTTATTATTTCCAAGAACACATTTTAGAAGTACCAGCTTCATGATCATATTGAAGCACAAACTTTGTAATACAAGAAAGGGCTGTCTGTAAGACAGGGTACTGGACAATTCTCAGTGCATGTCAGTAAAACAAAGCTTTTGACAATTAAAGGCAAAACAAACATAAGTCTGTCATTAAGCCAAACAGAACAAAAATAAAAAACAAAAACTTTATCCTGTTGTAGATGTTGAAAGTAAAGAAGCATTTTAAGTTTTAACTTTCTAGTTGTATCCAAGTAACTGGACTTTATACAAAAAAAAAACTTTAACCAACATTCAGGCCAGGGTGAGTACATTTTGTACAATATTCTTCAAAAGTCAATCTACTAAGGGACAGAAAACATCCAAAGTCTCGAAAGACATTTTAGTTTCAGGTTAATCAATAGTGTGAATTAAATCAACATTAATTAAACTAAATAATGATATTCTCACAAAAACACATTTTAAATTCACTAGTGAAATTCAGCTTAAAAAATCATGATAAATTTAATACAATTAGATAGAATCAATGCAGTTTGAGCAAAACAATTGAGTAAATAGTAAATACTAAAATGTACAGTAGGAATGAAAAATGTCCTAAAAACATTCATGTACCTATTAAGCTTGTTGCACTCCTACTATTAAATTTAAAGACAAATGTACAAGGTTGCACTGTATAAAACTACTTGAGAAACATAATTTAATGTCAGATAGCTCGGTTGGATAGAGCAACCCATGCTTAGTGCCTTGTTAAAAGCTATGGGGAGACTTGGGTTCAAATCCCAATCTGACTTTCTTTTGTTATGCAGTCATGTAGTTTATATGGTATTGCTTGTGAATTAAAATTTAGTTTTACTCTTACCTGTGAAACTCGAGTGCATAAAGTTGATACCAAAATAACTGTTTATTTCTATTGTGCAGCTAATTACATTACAATAAGCTGTATTTCCTTTCATGAAACTGTGTAGCTTAAGCTCTCAATACCTAGAAAAACTTTTTAACTCCAGCATCAAACTTTTGTAAATAGCAACTTAATTTAGTAAACGTCATGTCTACATACTTGCCTGTACAAACTGAGAATGGAAATTTTATTTATAACATGAGCTGCACAGGTCTACAGTTTTGTAAAAAAGGTCAATACATTGTCTAGTCCATATATTTTTTGAAAATGTCTATGCAAATACTGTGGTTACTGCACTTCTTACTGTCTTACATGGAAATATTTGCACTACAGTAGTAAATGCAGTGATGATCTGCACTGGTCACAGAGACAAAATCTCTACTTTCTGGCAGGTTAACAGTCAGTTTAGTTAATACCAATTTATTTTAGCTTGATTGTGAAGAAAGCTTGCAGCTTATCAAGTAACTCATGGGTATGCTTAATGGAAAAACCAGTACTCACAGGTGTCATGTAAGGAGGTACGGTCTTGACATTGATGGGGCTTGAACCCGCAACCTCTGGGATGAGTGGCAAATGCCTTAACCTCTACACTAGTGCTCCCCAAATTCATAGGAAAATAAGACATATGTGCATACTGGTCTGATCTAGACATTAAAAACTAAACTCATTTAGTTGCCATCATGATATATAATATTGTACTGAAGATGAAGTTTCCTTTGAAATGTGTTGTAACTAGTGTTTCTAAGTGTAAATAAGTCAGTTGTGAAGTTTAAGAAAAGTGGACATCCATCATCTATCATGGAAGTTTACTTTGCAACTTTGTCAAATGCATGAAATGCTTCACTGGTGTTTTTTTTAAATATTCCCTATTAAAGCATGTGGAGTACTTCATTTGTGCAGAAACTACTTTTATAATATATGATTGTGTCTAAATTAAATGTGCTTATAACATTGTGTATACATGTAACTTGCAGAAAACAGGTCAGTCTGTTAAACAGTCACAGGGCTTTTGTATTGTTACCGATACATAATAAAGCTAGAGAAAAGGATTTGGATTGTTATATATTTTCAGGGATTTTACTAACTGCCTATGGAATATAACTGACTTGAACGTCTCGCCCTTTACTTTACATATATAGTTATATACCTAATCTGAACAGAAAACTAACCATTATGTTTTAGTACCGAGGGTCAATATGTAATCATTTCTAAAATGTCCAAGGGACAAATCCCCTACTCCATGGTCAAATTGAAATAATGTTATTTTATCAACTAAAAGCTAGATTTCACTATACTATTTTATCTAAGCTATTGTTACAATTGCCAAAGTAAACAAACAACATAAATTGCATTCACTTGTACTAAACATTTGGCAATAATGCACTTTCTTTTCATGGCTTCTCAGATAATTGTTTGGGTATTTTCTCCAGAAGAACAGACTATCCACATTTTTCTCGTCTTCAATGGCGTTATTGCATTTTATCCCTTTGACACTTATCCATGCCCACATTATGTGAATACTTTTGTAGCCAACAGAAAAGTTGATATTAATTTGTTTGTCATTATGACAATGTGACACTGAAATAGCAAATGTTTTGCTGATATGTATTAAAGCTGCTCGCTCTCAGTTACCTTTGATTTTTTTTTTTTAAATTGACATAATTATACCTAAATATAAAACTAAAGGCTAGAATCAAATTATAAGCAAAAATCTAGGTAGGAATTTACAGAAATCGATTGAATATGTCGGTTACACGGCACCGCTACACTATATGTTTATATTGAAATTTCAAAATCTTTTGCATCGCTTTTGAATTTGGTAGCGTATTTATTTTAATTTAGAGATAAACGTGGCAGGAATTTATACTGGAGCCTTTTTATATGACTGTATGTTCTAAAATACGTTATTTACATACAGTTTGAAGAACTTTATTTTTTTACCAAAATCTGAGAGCGAGCAGCTTTAAATTGAAGGGTCCATGGTACATGAAGTAAAGCCTCAGACTTCTGCATTGAGTTCAAATGAAATTTTATCATACACATGTAGCATGTTTGTCAAGAAAGTTTAACATTGTCTAAAGAACCAGGACACCTTTGCTTTCAATCAATGTACAAGCATCAAATGGGTATTTGTGTTTTCATGATAAATTTTGCTTGCACTCATATTACTTCATACATATTTCTCATAAGAAAAATTTCAGCATGATTGTATTATGGACCAGGCTTGACCTCCATTCCGAATGACGTCCCGAATACTGCTCCTTTAGAAATTGACCTTGTGTCACCAACTTCATACAAATGTTTATTGCTGTGCATTTGGTTTTTATATCAGAATATTTTATAAACAACTGAGCTTTGGCCTTTGAAGTCTTAAGTCAAAATAGGTGTTATATTTATGGTGAATTTGCTGCAGGCACTGTTCCTTGTCCCTGACATAACAGAAAAACGTCTAAATATTGGAATATAGGTTACCTAGTACATGTAGGATGCCAACTTCAATAATAAGATGGTAATGTCATGTCCGAATTTTAGTTCAATTAAAAAAAAAATTGGCTTCTGCCAAACAATTACATAATTTGATCTAGATTTTATTGTTGTTTGCACATGAAATTTCTTAAGCATTGCTGTCCATCTCTTTACGCTCTACATTCTCTTTTAATAATAATTTTGTATTGACTTTTGGTCAAAACTGGTTTGACTGTGTCTCGCGTAAATTACGGTCTACGACAAAGTCTGCGATATGGATCCTGCGACACCTTTCATAAAACGGTCGTACGACAATGTCGTTGAACAAGTGCTGCGACAAAGATTTGTCTTTGACTGCGACATGTTGATAAAACGGTATCCTGATGTATACGGATAGCTGCATTATCAATTTAGAAACTACAGGTATTTTGCAAACCAACTTGTGTATCCCTCTTTTCTTTCGCGATATAAATTGTCTCGCCGCTTGCCCGATCATACACTGTCCTAAGTGATAAGTTGACTACTCTGTCATAGACACGGAAAGCGTTTACATGATCTGAGTATCTTCATAACACGTTGGATTAAAGGATAATTGTATAATTACGTGCAGATTGAAATTATCCGGATAATTGAACGAGACAGTTTTAGGTTAGAACTAACATTTGTTCTTCTACACCTACCTCTGCGAAAGAGTAACCTAACTGCATGTTTTGCCAGAACTCCCAAAATCTCGGCGACTGTATGCGGACACATCGGTATGGCTGTTGATTGGCCCAACAGTTTGTATACACTGATTTGATTGGTTTGCACGTTTCACTGTTACAGAAATACCCAAGCGGTATTCGGTGTTGCACGGTACACGTTTTTAATGAATCTAATGAGGTAATTTAGTCAGTTATCTCCCATTAATACTCTCTAAATGCAGTTAGGTCCTTTCATTTGGATTACTTTGCTTTTTTCGCTATTTTCTTTGTTCCATATAATGAAATTTAAGGCAAAATATTGCTAATCATGATAATATCTTTAGATGATCCTTTTAGTTACATGTTCTATTAACACCCCAGTGTTTAATTTTTTACAGTCCTTGCATTTTAATCATCACGTGTGAGGTAATTCACACATAATAATATGAATTTGTCTATGTGGAACAGCAATAAAGTCAGAGGATTCCAACTAGATAGGACCTACTTGCAAATTGGGATACCTTGGACTTTATTTGACAAGGGAGATAATTTCTTTTCCACTAAAGGTTCTCATTGGCCACACGGTTAAACGAGCGTTTTACACGCAGAAAAAAAACGTGTGCGCAGGTAACCAACACATAGGCGCCACTGTATACCGGTTAGAATTATTTCATAAGGACTATACCCTTAAGCATCCACTAATTAAGAGCCAATCAGTAATAGAACACATAGTGTATGTCTGCAAGTTATCTAGACAAAATCGCCTGACTGCGGTTCTCACCTATTTAGCATAATTATTCCTTAAATGACACAAGATACCTGCATGAAAAGTCAACAACGGACATATTAATTTTTATATCAATAATGCTCCAAAGCATGTATTTGTATTGTGTAACCTAGATTTTGGCCGATGCAGGATAGAAACTAGTTGTTCCCATTATCAGTATGGCTGCAGGTATATGTTAACAGAATTTATCAAAGAAAAAAAAGAATAATGTATTAGCGGATCGTATTTAAACTGGAAGGTTAGTGGAAATAGTTATCAAATTCATTTCTACGAACGTCTGTTGTTCAAAATTTGGATGACACAGTGTGAAATTGTGTAAACGCTTATTATAGGGGAACGATTAAGTCAGAAATGTGTGAGATTTATTATTAACAGTCGCTGTTTCAAAACGGTTTGTATTTTTGCCCAAAAGTAAATGTTTAAGGAAAATATAAATACTTAGTCTAAACATGTGTCACGTGTATCGAGCGGTCTACACTACGATATGAACGGTCTACGATATTCTGAAAAGTGTAACTTCATTAAACGGATATATAATTTTCCTCAAGCTGCTAAGCTTAAGCTCACGGTAACAACGATTGTATATAATAACTGTTTCAAACAGTGATCAACTTTAATCAGGGCTTTTGCGTGTACATTGAATTAAACTTTATATATATGGGATCTGATACCTCTACACGTATGAGCCGAAGCTGAAAGAATGACAGTATGTTCTTTCCCATGGAAAGTTACAGTGTCCTACCGTTTCAACCCAAGTCCCTACTATGTCTCAAACCTAAACCCTAAACCCCTTGTCTCAACCTGGTTACAAGCCAAAGCTCGAAGCAATACTCTTAACCCCGTGTCACAATCTGGTCACAAGACAGTGTTCGAAACTATAATCTAAACCATCAGCTTACACCATGACCTGGACTTATAGCTCGATACAGATATCAAGAAGTCCGTGCAAGTATGAGCCGAAGCTGCGAGTATGAGGAAACTTCGCCTGCATTGACTGTGTCAACGTCCTGGTAAAGCTTATGCCTTAATTATGTCTCAATCATCTCTTCGATGTTTTCTCCAATAGCTTTGCTAACGATCCGCTCCTTGTCCCAACCTGGTCACAAATCATGTTGGAACTATAATATAAACCATCAGCTTACACCACGACCCTAACTAAAAGTTTAAAACAGATTTCATGAGGACCCTGCAAGTATGAACCGAAGCTGCAAATATGAGGGAACCTCGCCTGTATCAACAATCCCAACGTCCTGGTGATACTTATGTTTTTATTATTTCACAATTATCTCTCCGATGTGCTCTCTACTAGCTATGTCATCGATCTGCCAGAACATTATGCGCAACAGCTTTATATACTAGCTAGTTATACGGATATCTTTGGACTTCTACATAGGTTTTACTGTACATTCCTTATTAAAAAAGCGTCTGCCAACTGTTTCTCCGGATACGATTTTACCTGATTGTACTTACACCTGCACCTTGTCATGTACAGCGAAAGGAGATTATCATTTTCTGGTAATATTTAACTATAAATAACTTACATTTTTAACGTTTTTTTTACTTTTACAGGCATTCAGAATTTGATCAGATTTCGTATCAATCAGACGGTCTTTTTACTTTTAATTAGCCCAACGATTTACTTTTTACAGTAAATACTTATTTCACGGCACATGCAATAGGTGCTTTGCATTTTTTTAGATGAAGTAATTAAAGCTTAAACTTGGTCGATGTGTAATCGGTGTTGTTATTTTATTGATAATCACTAGGCTTATTTAACTTAAATGCACTGTGTGAGTCCCATCTACGCCATAGCACGTTTGGTTAAGTGTACATTCTGTAAACTGACAGAATGACAACGCATGCAAGTTTGAGATATACTAGTAGAGAAACAATATGCAACTGTGCATGTTCATACATAGCTAAACCAGATACGTTCTACATTACTGTACAAGTTATAAGCTAAATACAATGATTTTGAAATAGTTTATAAGCGGTGCAAAATAGTTCCACATGTTTTGAATTTACGAAGTCGCAAAAAATGCCAAAATATGCGGGAAGGCATATCGCGGACAGATATTTCTAGGGACATTAGAGAAAAATAGCATTAACGTTGCATTTGATCAAAATACTTACTTTCACTTGATTTAACATCGGACACTGTTTTGAAATATGTCTTGAAGTAAAACATCCATTAAAGTAAATGTTTAAATCGACTACCGCTCTTTTGCTGTAAAGCTCTCACAATAGTTGGTAAATGCAATGAGACTACGGCATTATTTTAGCTTCCTTTCAGAAAGCCGGGTTACGTTTATGGGGTGTCAATATTACGAGTTTCGCTGCATACCAGTATATATCTTGAGTGTACATGTATATTTCGGTCAGATCTTAAAATACATGTATACAAATGACTCGGTTTGTTTCCACTAATTAATTTTCGAAGATATGAAATAATACGTGAATTGAATTCCTCCTTTTACTTGACCACTGTACATTAACAATTATACAAACAACAACATGTTTAAGCCATACTACACATCAATGCCCTTGGCTAATGAACAGCAATGTACATATAAATAAAAGTATGTACATATAAATAAAAGTAAACATCATACATATGCATGTACAAGATTAGTAAAACATAGCCGACTTTACATAACTTTGTGACTATATTTTATGAAAACCACTAAATACTAAAAATACGTGTAAGTGTTTCTAAATGTTTAGGCCCCTTTTAAGAATAAACACACTCCAATATCTGTTTCCTTTTTCTTTGATGGCATTATTCTACTGAAAGAGGTTAGATTCGGCCATGAGAAATTTCATAATTTTGTCCTACCTATCTGCGAATATTTCTGACAAGCACTACAATTCTACTACATTTAAGTTACAATTAGTACATATTTTGTTATATGTATATTCTATTTAAATACCATTAGATATCCACTATCAATTGCAAGATTATGTGATGACAATCTAAACACGTGAATCGTTTTATAAGGGAATCAATTTCAATATAATCGAGATATTTTTCATATTTAAATTGAGTTATAAAACGCACTTGATAATGAAATTAATTTATTCTATTAATACTACCTCTCTTGTTGGAATTGATCACGTAAGTGACATTTCTGGATTGAAATAATTCCATTAAAACTGTTCCAAATAAACCCGTAACCAAGTCTATCTATTATAGATATAACTTGTTTCGACCATTAAACACTATTAACTGGCTACGTATTATAATACTGAATTAGATATATTTAATACAGCAGAGACCCGGGATTTTATTTAATTTTAGCCACATTTGTACTCTTTCTTTGCATAAAACAAATATCGGGTGTCTTCCTAATTGACGTAGAACAGTCATATTAGGTGTAAATATTTCATCTTCTAACATTTTTATATAAAATTTCATTTTATTTCAATCTAGAATTTTCGTAATATAAATACATAATCTTTTACACAAAACTGTAAAACTAGCTCTTCCATTTTGTCTAAAATCACAGATTTCGTCCTTAACTCAAACTATTATATTGAAAATAATGTAAACAGACTGCTTGATCAGCTAACGCTTTTGTTGCATCTACCATCGAACCATTGTATTAAAAGTTGATACCAAGATAAAAAAAGAAAGGGATGTCTAATTATTGTTTTCATAATTTCTTTATTAATAAGAATATGCATCTGATTTTTAACATTTTCATAATATGTTTCAGGATGTTTTTTTCGCTAATAGGTAGAAGAGAAAATAAGCAAATAATAATGCATAACACAATTATGCAACTATTTAAAAGATTCCCTATATTACTACCCTAAGCTGCAAGAATGTGTTCTACAATCGAAATTAAATATGTTTTATTTGAAATACTCCCCTAAGGCTAAAAACCTTCGTCGCGCAGTACCAATGACGAGATAAAGCTATCGCAGCCTTGCTCAGGGATTGACTAAAACAGAACAAGTAAAGCCGTGGGGTTCAATTAGACATAACTTGATTGGTTGAAAAGGTTGTATTTACAATGAAAATGCTTACTCGATAAATAGAAATCAACGTTGAAGAATAATTGAGGACTGGTTTTCATTAAATAAAACACTACAACCTTAATGTTTATAAAATATGTACTCGTGCGCCTAGATATCCTCTGACTAAGTGGAGTGGTTGCTTCTCATGCAAAATTGCAATAAAGGGTTGGTTGACGCCCATATAAAAACAGCATATTTTGATGTCTGAGAGAGTCTGACAGAAAAACGTATTTCATTAATCAACACGCACTCTAAAGGTAAGAGTAATACGAGGTCATTTTTATGCTAATTTTATAGTAGAGAACACACTTTTACAGTATCTGATGGCTCCAGAAGTTGCAGCCGATATAGTTGTTTCTCATACTTTGGTCATCACTCATATGTATAGTAGATGTGTTACCATTCTCCATATATGAAATATAGCGATGAACGTGACATATAATAGTCCTCCAGTACCAGAAACATACACCAACTAAGTCGAAAGTTAATATATAAATGATCGCAGTAAATGCATTTTTTTCGATTTGCACAAACTACAATATCTGTTGAGTTTTACCTTAATGAAACAAATAAACACTCTCCAAGTTGAGAAATCTTGAAAAACACTAGTACTATGAATATTGCCGAATTGCAACATGATTGAAGCTGTATTACTGTTTGAAATGACAAAAAACCATTTTGTCAAACAAATTTCTATTACACAATGTAAATTAAGAAAAACTCGAAAGAACTCAGTTATGCTTATCCATTTCTTTTATAAGTGGATGCAATTGGTTTTTATTCTTTCAAAAAATCAATGCAACATAACATTTTGAACTGTCTCAGCCATTGAAGATTTTTACATTTTTCAAAAGTGTTTCAATAGAGTATTATCATTGTAATTTTGTAATTATAATTGTAGCATAATTTTGTTGTGTGCTAAAGCTAAGACGTACGCTAGGTGGGTACCTTATTTGCTCTCTGTCAGGCAAAGGAACAAAACGTCTAAAATGTGCCCGGGAATCTTTGACAAGATACAAAAAACTGTCAAAGTCGGGTTATTTCTAACTTGCTATCAGGTGACGAAACCTGGGTGCACATATTTGAGCCACAGGGAAGAGCTGATAACAATCGAAACGAAAACTCAAAGACGCACATGTTTTGCCAAGAGAACCATCAGTACGAAATAAGTGATGTACGCCATTTTGTTTTAATTCTAGCGCGCCAGTAGCTAAAGAACCTTGTCCATCTTGGTCATACAGTCACTTGACGCTTCTTTAAGAAATATGTGCTAAAGAAAGTAGTTAACAAATTGTACACTATAAACCGTCCAAGTAAAGTGTGGTCAGGTATCCATCTGATTCATGACAATGTCTCCTCCCACAGGTGCGAGGATGCTAAGGCTTTCTTGGCGTCTGAAAACATGCATGATGTTAACCACCCGCCTCACTTACCAATCCTGACTACATGCGACTTCATTTTTATTTCAAAGGCTTACACAATTGCTTTCTGTGCAGAAATGGAAGTCCAGAAGTTGTCTTTGCATCATGTTATGCCCGTGTCTTAAACAGAAACTAAAGGTGATTGTCTAGCCACATTTCTCAAATTGGTAAAAAGGTTACAAACATGTGTTTCAGTAAAGGGGGAATACATGTAATTTGAAGGTTTACAATAAAACTATTTTTGGCCTGGGGACTGAAAGTCCCCAAGGCCTAAGTTAGTATACCACATTTCAAACCCTGCAAGAATTTTAGCCGTGCTATGTGCGAATAACAACTGTAAACATGCGCTATGCGAAAGTAGTGCAAGACAGACCAGATCAATCTTCTGTTTGAATGCCGCATATGACAAGAACATGTTACAAATAAAAATAGTACATAAAACTTCAAACGACTGCAGGAAGGTATATAGCTTACGGGCTGCATTACACATTTTTTTCTGTTTTAGAAATTAATGCGCTGTTAGCTGATTACGGAAGATAATCATATGCATATCACGGAAAAGTACGGATATTTACGGAAATTTACGAAAACGTACGAAGCTCGATATAAGAGTTTGTAGTTTGATTTTCAAATTTCTGATGTTATTTCATTGGCAACTTTGTTATTTACGAACGATTACATATATATTTACCTAAAAATAAATGTCTCTAAAAAAAGATATAATTTACGTACATTCCCGAGAAGGAACTAACGTGATCAAATTCACCCACCATTTATCGAAGACGCTGCATGTCGAGGCCCAGTGAACGGTTTCACTGATTACGACTACAAGGTAACCCAGAATCATTTTTGGTTTTCTCTGTTATACACATTGTACAGTACTGTATTTATATTTCATTGCTGGTATTGCTTTGTTTATTTCTGTTTCAAGGTCTTGTCATTGGTACACAATAATTTTCGATCCACATCATCAGATCATATCGCTTGAAGTTGTACAAAGCGCAGATCGAATTATTTGTACTGGCTTAAACATTTTATAATGTTGACTATGTGATTATTTTTCATTTAACGTACATTTCATAATAAAACAAACTTCCCTGTCACCCATATATTTGTGAATCATTCATTCTGTGTCATATATTGAATTTCGTCCTCTGCACATTTCGACCCGCGCTTTATGTAAGATTCAACGCAGAACACGTAGGTGAAAAGTTGTTTTTCGGGGAGTTAACCTATAGCCCCCAGGCCTTCAGCGCTCACAGCGCTTTGATTTATTAAACGCTGTCCTGATATCAAGCCCAAATGACAAAACATTTTGGCAGGACTCACAAAACATAGATAAACAAATTATCATTAATGAAATACCATGAGCCGAGTAGATTCTACACAAATATGTAAATTGCGTGACGAGTGATAATTGGTCCAAATTGAAATTCCACTAGACTAAAAAACATTAAGTTGGACAAGATCCTAGCCAGAAACGGACACTGTTGTGTAGAGTAGGACAATAGAACTTTGTTACTTTTTTACATGATATACATTTGTACCATGCCGCGTGACTCGGCGTAAAGGATTAAATGTTCCCTTTAAAATTGATGCATACCGTACAATGTCAATGACATGAAATTCTATAAAAGGTTTTATAAAATATAATTTTAAAGGACTTTTGAATGAGTTACTGGACCATACTATTCTCCAATTGTGTTTTATAACTGGATTATGTTAAAAGTGTAACATTTATATGTCTTTGTTATAAAATAAGTACTGACAATCATTTGCATTCTGAATGTTTGCAAATAATGAAACCGGCATCAACACTTATAAATGTTTACTTTTCCAGCTTTCATTTGGGATGATAACATACATTTGTTTACTGTTTCAAAGGGTGAATATCGTATGGTGCAGAACTGATCATGATCTGCACTGACTGAAAATTCATGCAGAGAAACTTTCTGTTAGCATAACAAGTGCTACTTATCAAAACGACAATATCTCGGCGGTGACTGCATCCGCATAAACAGTAGGTGAATGCAAAAACTGAACTTCACAAAAATACAAGCAACATCCTGAATACTTTATGTCCACTTATGATGTGAATAATAATAAACTTGTTTAATTTATGGATTTAGGTAATAATCGGATCCGATGTTAGGAAATTATTGAGCACCAAATGTTCTATATACGTGCATTTCAAAAACAGTCATTTTAAATGCATTCAAGAAACACGTAATTTTATTTCATCGCTCTTTCCTGTATTGAAAATTACACGCCGCAAACGCGGCAAGACGGTGAGAGACTCGTTATTGCGCTTGATTGCTATTTTGTTTTTCAGGTGTGGCAATTGAACACGCGTTCGGTTTCCCGCCGAATTTCTTTGCTTTCAGACTCTTATTTTCATGCCGCGTGGACGCATATGCGTAGGGTTTTGCCTGGGCTATACTGTACGTTATGAGGTTTGTAAGGATGTTTTAATCAGAATTTAAATTTAAGTTTTTGGTGTTTTTGCAAGCTTCGCCAGGGCGCTAGGGCGCCAGGGTTAGGGTCGTAATACCGGGCTATCCCGTCTAAATACTGAGAGAACGACATGTATGCCACCCATAGACGCCAACACACTCCTATTACTTTTGTTATATATGTAATTTACATGACCGCTAATACATTATTATGCTTCTGGTTTCTGGTGGCCCTACTAACTATACATTTTTTCATAAAAAAACAAAAACAACAACAACAAAACAGCAAATGATGCCGAAATACCAATTCACTTTTTACGTTTAACAAACTCATCGGTAATAGTTGTTATTAGCGCTCATGTTTTTCGCACAATTTATCGGCTAGCTTGGTCTGGATTTAATGAAAGAATGATTTTCAGGATGTTTCCTGTTGATTCATCGCCGGACACCCACGGTTGTTGACTCATCACTATGGAACATAGCGGAGGCAACAACTGTGGGTGTACGACGATGCAGTTGACCCCTTTCATGTGAGTTTTTTTTCTAAATACTATCAAACAACGCAAAGTATGTGGATGATATTTTTAAGCAAACGACCTCAAAGCGTTAAACTCAGAAAGAGATATGTACCAAAGTCACGCTTCACGTGCTTGTACATATTTTAAATGTTTGTGTTCTCTGTAGTTTTTTAGGGAAGTACGACTGGAACATAACTGAAAATACATTTTAACGTGAATAATGGCGTAGACAATAATGCAGACATCGAAAATTCAACAAGAATTTTCACAATTACATTAATTAAGTGCACCAATAATAACATAAAACTGTTCGTCTTTTACTATTCCAATGCTCAGTTTGACACCTGTCATCACATTTTTCAGTTTGTCCCAATTTCCAATCGAATCTTGGGCAAATATTTATTTGATACTGGTCTCCGGCCCATGACAATTATAAGAATTTTACATATTTAATGTTTACATAATTACATGTAGACTATAATATGCATAATACATAATGTGTTTACAGATATATCCAATATTAATAGACGTACATATCCAATGTTGTTTGTAATTTTCTTAATTGATTTCCCTTTCTATCTAGTTGTAAGCATTTACGAAACGAATCTAAAGAACAGTCTTTTTGATGCAGGATAATTTTTAACAAAATGTTGAAGTTTCCTTAAGTTCATTTTTCCCCTTTTTAGAATGAATGCAAAAACCAAATGCTCTAATTTCATTAAAAAAACAAATTGTATTCTCCGTATTGACTCAATTCATCCAATATGAAAAATCATTATTTCACTTATTTTTCCAATAAGTGAGATTGTGTCATCTCAGAGCTAAGCTCCGCCCTAAATCTATATATATCAAAACAAACATAGCTGAATATAGGTCAATTTAACAAGAATAAATAAACGTATTCCTATAATATAGACATGTGATCTATACTTACCGTTTTCTTGATAAAAACACGGCTATGTCAGCATTTAAGATGTGATTTCAAAGTTGGCTCACTCTTTTGATGCATGATTATTTTAAACGACCATCATTATACGCTTCATGTGTTTCGTGATGTAATGTCATTGAAGAAAATGGTTTACTAATGTATAGAGGATAATTGTCGGTTTCAGTGTAATATCACGTTATAATTTCACCGAGTGGACACCAAAAGATATATTCTCACGAGTGGTGCAGACAAAATGCCCCATATATTTAAAGTACCAGGAGCACTCTGGATGAAACATTACTTGTAGCCTTTATATTGCCAAGAGAAATCTCCTACCGGTGAAACTGGCAATTATTTTTTCGAAAAACATTCCTTATATTGCTTTGTATATGTAAATCAAAAGTACAATAGATATAGTCATATAGAGCATTAGTTTTAACATTGATATTGCAAAAATTAGGAAACGTTTTCTGATAGTGTGTTAAATGAAGTAGCAGGTAACTATAAGTCAATGTTGTTCGAGAGAAAATATAGAACTCTGTTCTATTATTATTCTACCTGTAAATTCGTTTTTCTATTGTGCATGAAGAATATTCAAAATGTTCCTAGGAATCTAAACTTTCGACATGTATATCATCAGAAATGTCATTGTTACCATGGTTATGTAATGTTGCAGAAAGCACCATAAATTTATATGTTATCACATACAGTGAGATTAAGTACGGTGTACAAGAACCATAACTCTTGCTCGACTTATAACAAAATTATTGTCTTTTGTTGCTTTTTCTTGAAAACTACTCGTTTGAATTTAATATAACCTCGTACAATGATTATCCACAATGAGAGAAAGTGCAGTTTAAAAGAATTTTAACTCTATCTTGACTAATCACAAAGTTACTTTCATTGTCTGGAGCATAACTTAAACAAACATTTGATCCAGGGTTAAAAAAGTGTCAAAAAGTAGGAACACACGCACAAATGTTGAACATGTGTTAGTGGTCACCTTCATTAAGCAGCAACTTGCCAAAAGACATAATCTTAATCTGTCATACGTAAGCTATATACACATCCAATAAACCTGGATTTCGCAAACATCTACTATAATTGGCAACATTTGACGTATCCTTGACTGTTTGCCAAAGACAAAATTGTGTTTAGCTTTTTTCGCCAAATAAGTTGTATATATTCTTTGTTTGTTGTTTGAAAATGAATTATATTTTCAGTACTTTTATTCAAATTTAAAATATTCCGCGCCTCTAAACTTCTCACGCGTCACGACACATTCATGAGCGAACCATTCTGATGTCTTTATATATGAATTTTTTTTAGAAAATGTTTGTTTTGCATTATCATTACGACGAATCTGTTGGTTGTTCAATCAACGGCGATAAATCACGATTGATCAGACTTGTAAATTTTGTAACAGTAACGTTGACACTCTTTATGTCCTTCATTTTCATATTTTGAAAAATGGAATTCAACTGTTGCAGGGATATAATAATACGTTTTCTAAATGGTTCCCTATTCACCGAGTGCAACAAGATGTTGGATTTGGTTTGTTTTACTTTTCATGTCCATCGGGTTTACTGCAAGTCTTATATGTCGGGATAAGTAGGCATTTCTACTGGCAATCCCTTCTTATCCAAAGTTGAGAAGGTTCTACAATGAAAAATGTAAGCCTTATCGAGAGACTTGATTTGTGAAGGTGCGTCCCAAAAATGCACGTGCAGCAATTCGTAAACGAGTCTACACACCTGAAATGAAAAAGCAACTGAAATGTTGAATTGTTTCCTGTTCTATCATAATACTCAAATACTAATGTTATAAGAATTGCCACTTAATTGCCACGTAGTTAAAATTGTGTGTAAATTCTTGAAAATATTAGCCGCTTTCCCTCTGAATTTCAAAAATTGATTTTTCCAAAAAAACAGTACCGTTGTTTAGTCATAAGGGCATTCGCGTAAATTTACTGGAAAGGCGACGTGCTTAGACCTAGAAAACTTGGGTCAAGGTCAATGCCCGCAGTAGTGTCCGCGGGAATAATGCATCTATATTTCCTCTCTCTAATCCATATGGTGCGAGAATACGGTGTTCTGTAAGGGCTATTATCATCTCTCTTATAATTCCTAGGGTGAAAATGCGAAGCAACGATGACGATGCAAGAAGTCATAATGTAAAGATGGCGAAGCACGATAGAAAACACCATGTTTCATTATCTTGACTTCGCGTTTTGTGATTTTAAGTTTCGCTATCGTCATTCAGCCATCGTGACTTTGCGTGTCACAATAGTGACTTCGAGTCATGACTTTGAGCATCGTGTGACGCCAGCGTGACAGCATATGGCATCAAATATAATTCAATGGATTGGTACATTTAAGCAGAAGAGAACTGAAAACAAGACTAACTTTAACCCAATCGTATGCTATTTATATTATATACTCTTGAAAATTTCCCACGTTTTAACTGTCAATGTCGTATCTTTAACATTAATATCCATCAGTCAAAACTTGATATCAACAAAAACTGTATTAAACATCCTTATGAAAGACGAGACGCGATGCGTAAATTAACGTGTCATTACGCGAATTCACGATCGCAATACACAAAGTCACAGTGGCTAGCGATACGAGTAGCAACTACCACAATAGACAAAGTATCGGTGGCAAATTGACGATTTGCGATACGCGAAGTCATAATGGCAATATGCAATGTACTTCTAATGTAACGTCACGTGTCGCCATTGTGACTTCGGGCATCGGCATCATTACTCTATCCACTGAATTATTAGAGAGAATGCGGTGGCCCTAACAAAACACAGTAAAAGAAGGTGATTCGAAATTGAGTGTAAATAAACTATTCTAACATGTTACTTCAGTCGTAATTAAGATGGCGACCATCAAGATGGCGATATGCACAACTACTATCTTTCACGGTAACTATGCAAGCGCAAATAATCGGTTACCAATGTAATAAAGGCTTTTATTTGCAGAACATGTTCTACTTACTTTATGAAGAGTGGTTTTAGTTATTCTATATCTTGTAGAAATACTTTTCAAATAATGTCAAAGATGGATGAACTTCAAATTCCCTAAGAAACATCTCCTTCTGTATAGATGAGTTGCTTTTGTATTTAAATGTATAATCCTGAACTGGCACGGAGCTTGCCGGGTCCAAACCACTTATTTTTTTTTGTTACATGACATATCTACAATAAGGGATACCAGTTAGTCTAATGAGCTTAATAAGAACGTATTGCAAGTAGATGGTCATGGGTAAGAATCATACACCGTGTAAGTGTTTTAATCCCAAAGTACTTTATTACTGACAAGCATTTTTACTTTTCATCAAGCAAATCTCTAATATCTGTATCACTATATTAGTGGTGATATACCGTTATACGGCACCCGTACTTCCTAGCCATTGAGCTAGCTTTTATGGTGACATGGTAGAGTGTCTACATTTAAGTAATGATTTTATTGTTTGCTGCGATTTGAGTAATGGGTCAATTATATTTCACCTATTTTTACAGGTGCACTTTTTAAAACATTGTTCCTTAAAATAACCTTACCAAGCCCAAAAATACTTAATTACGGCTTTCCAGGTGTATTTTTGACAAACGAGATTTTTTGGTATTTATTATATTATGCTTCTTTATCTCTAAAAATACAAAAATATATAAAGAAAACTGATAGGACACAACACAGTTAGTGCTTCACATAATTAGTTTATAAATCACACAATCATGTTTTGAAATAAATGATGTGAATAACAACATTGCTGTCCGAAGTTGCATGAGCGTACAGCAGAGACTGAATGCTCACCTTTTACCTAATGAGGAAGTGAATTAAAACTTTCTAAATACCAGTCATTAAAAGTATATAAAACTACATGTAAATGTTGGTACCTGGACCCAACTGGAATACGTTGAATGTACATTACATATAGTACATAGCTTCTTCTAAATGCACCACTTTAATGCATCACTTTAATATTTATACTGTCTTGAACTCTTAGAGTACGGACTCATTTTCTCTTTAAAACAATTTTAAATTTAAATATGTCTGTTAATGTATTCTGTTACAGGTATTGCCATTTCAGCTGAAACATAAGTGATAACGACATACAAAGACTGGACCCTTTCTGAGTCATGTTTTTGAGACAATGGGTATTTTTGTTTCGGTTCCAATTGAAATATTTAATTGCAATACTGAGTTACATCATTGTGTAAGAATAATGAATCATTATAAAGATGAAATTTCTAAAATATACTTCTGCAGCAGTGTACTGTTATACAAAATGTTCATTGGTGTGCCCACTAAAATACCAACCAAACGCCAAAGTCAGATTGCTAGAAATTTTCCAGCCTTGACTTTGGGTACCTGGAAACACATTCAAGCCCCACTGAGTGTATATATATAAATGTTTGACTCCAACATGGTAATTTAGTTAATGTGGTTTATCTGTTACATTGACTGAGATTTTTCAAGTCAAAACTTCTCACTAACTTGGACAATATGTGTTAAGTTACAACATTTAATTTATCAATTGCAGAACTACTTAAAAAGTAAACATTCTTTCATTAGATATGTATGATGAGAAACAGTCAATAATTTAATTAATATAATCTTTATTCATATATATTTTGTATTCATTCTAGGCGGAGATACTTTTGTGGCAGTTATTAATGGCTTCAAGGACAGAACACAATATTTACCAGCTTTAAAGGTGTCAGATGCAGAATTTTTTTTTATTATTTGTGTGTCTGTGTAACATTACCTATTGTAGATTAATCTAGAAGAGAAATGTGTTCCAGCTTCACACCTACCTTCACTGATAAGAAAATACTAAAAGAGCCGAGACAGTATCATACAATAGAAGTGTACACTATGGAGGAAACTACGGCGGTAGTATAACATTTTTCAATCCGTTTGTTGAAGCTGCAAGCAGCTGGCCTTGGTAATGACACTTTGAGATGGTTTAGGTCGTATCTTTCTGACAGACAGCAGCTTGTTGACGTTTCATATTCATTTTTTTCTACTTCAAATGTAACCTCTGACCAAGGGTAACCTCTGACCAAGGGTCTATTTTTGGGTCATCGCTCTGTTTAATTTACGTAAACGACATGTCAGCTGTAGTGAAAAGTAAGCTGATGTTATATGCTGATGATTCTGCAATTCTAGTGCGTGGTAAACATTTATCTTGTGTTGAGAAGGTCTTGACTGAAGAGTTGAACTTAGTAAGTCAATGGTTAATCGATAATAAGTTGCCATTACATTCAGGTAAAACTGAGTCCATCTTATTTAGCACAAAACAAACATTTAGGTCACATTCCATTTTAAATAGTTGTTGTAATGGCACATCTATTGAATCCACCACATCTGTTAAGTATCTTAGGGTCACTATAAATCAACATTTGTCCTTAACTTCCATGGCTGACTCTGTTCTAAAAAAAAGCCAGTAGTAGGTTTAAGTCTACCGTAAGAAAGATTTTCTTACACATCATGCGAAAACGTTACTTGTTATAATCTTAATACAATACCATTATGACTACGCATGTTCTGTGTGGTATAATGCCTTAACTCATGTTTTGAAAAATAAGCTACAAACAACTCAGAATAAGATAATCAGGTGTGTCCTTAATCTTGATTCCAGAGTTCATATTGGTAATGAACAATTTAAATACCTCAGTTGGTTACCAGTAAACAAGAGGGTTGATCAAATTATGTTGTGTCGTGTTTTCAAGGTCAAAAACAAACTGGCACAAAATTATATGGATGGAAAGTTTGTTTAAAAATTCTTTGCATGCTTACAGCACTAGGAATAGTAAAAAGGGAGATTATTGTCCTCCAAAGGTCAAGGGTTCTGGGTCAAAGTTTTTTTTCTTTCTGGGCTCCAGACTTTGGAATAAACAGAAATTCACAAATTTCAATCGTTCAAGGTAGCCATCAAGAGCCATCTTATGAATAGTATTTTTTTTTTCTTTGGAATATTTAATTTTACAGTTTTCATTTTTAAAGCTTCGGCTTTTGATTTTTCTTCAGTTAAGTCCTTAATTATCTTATTATTTTTTACTGACATTAGTTTCTGTGATATGCTATTTCTATACAGATAAAGAAAACTTTCAGTAAAATAATGAGTCATGACTGTGTCTATTTTGACATATGTTTAGAATTTAAGTTTAATTAGTTTGTTGAATGACTAATCAATGTTTTAGGGTATTTTATCTGTATAAGTATCTTAAATTAATAATTGATGTGATAAGTTTTCTGAATAGATAGGCAATATCTAATATGTGAAAGTAACATTTATTATTTTATTTTATACTGTTTGTTTCCTTTGCGAAATACATCTATCTATACTAGAATACTTTTCTTTCTGGCATTTGAGACCTTTTGCCTATTAATATTCTCATTATTGGGACACTGCGACATGTAGACCAAGTCCGGTAACGCTAAGTTATACAGCACCGGCCTATGAGAGGAGACATTTAGTGCAGTAGTGTCTAAAATTTCAAACCGACGAACAAGGTCCAGTTTCTCAGCAGGTAATAAGACATGCTCAAACTACAGTTTCAATACATACAGATCGTGGCATGCATAGACAACATTGAACATGTACTTTCTATATAATATCAAAAAGGTTCTGTAGTTATCATTGGTGATGTAAATACAGAGCTGTCATGGGAAATACCTATGCGACCTGTTACAACGGTATAGCTATATATCTGTAAATTCACTTGATATTTGCTTAGGCGCCAGGTATACAAATGTAAGCTACAACACAATACATTGTGCGGACCTAGGTTATCATGTAACTAAGTAATACGATCATAATCTAACGGTACATGTGAGATCACATCAGTTAGCGTCTCATGCCAAAGTAGATAAACGCCCCCTTTTTTACTTAATTTCCTTTTACTACCAATCAACAGATCACAGTCAAATGTAGCATACCAAGATTTTTTACTGTCTACACTGTCGCGGAAATATAATGTTTTATATTTTAACCAGTGCTATGATATGCCGCATATATCTACCGACTGTTTTGTTAATGTGTCGGTTAAATAAGCACAACTGGACATAACGCTATTTGCGTTCTATGTTAGCTTTAACAGGGTCATTATATATTCTACCCGATATCACGGTAATTATTGTTTCTATTACCAAACCTGTAACCATGACCTTCATATTCATGATGTCTGCTCTGTGAACCGTTATATACCCACTCATTTGAGTACTGATTCCGAGTATTCCTCGGTCTACATACAATCTGACAGGGCCAAACGTGGGGTGACCATTTCTGCATTCTCAGGTATATTCAGCCTAACAGTAACCCTGTAATACTTCATATTTCGGAATTTTACTACTTTTGACACCTAAGGACCTTTTTACTGACAAATGAAGTTACTTTAGCCCCCGTAATTGTTGGTTTAATGCCTCCAATATAAAAGCGTTTGGCTTTATGACGCACGTGCGTATGAATCAGAGTCAGACTCAGTTTCGGTCGTGCGTTCGGTAACTCTGACGGGTATCTTGTGTTGATGTTCACCACGACGCATATTTGTTACCACTTTCGGTTGCGACGGCGTTCTTATCCTTTCCATTATTTTAGAAAATGACATATTTCGCCTGTTGTACCACAGAAAAGTGGTCTCGATTTTTCTCTACGGCCAGTAATAAAAATGTTACAATATAAGCTATTTATAGTTACAACAAAGGGAAGTAATTCTAAAAACAAGGATAGCCCATGGTGGTGAACATTTGTACAAAGTAACATTAAAATCCCTCCATGCATGAAGAAGAAATGCTCCAGAAAAAGATATTATTGACTTTAAACTTTAACCTCTAAGTGTGACCTTGACCTTAGACCTAGGGACCCTGTTCTTGCGCATGAAACTCCGTCGCATGATGGTGAACATTTGTGCCAAGTTAAGATATGCTCCGGACGAAGTCATTCTTGAATTTGATATTAAACCTCCAAGTGTGACCTTGACCTTAGACCTAGGGACCTGGTTCTTGCGCAGAACATTCCGTGTCATGATGGTGAACATTTGTGCCAAGTAACATCAATATCCCTCCATGCATGAAAAGATATGGTCTGGACAAAAGCGGACGGACGCACGCACGCACGGACGCACGCACATACACCGAACTGCCAAAAGTGACAACTATATCGAGCTCACCTCAAGCTGGCTCTACAAAAAAACAGTACTTGATCCCTATTCATCGTATGAAATTGCTAACGTTTACAAATAAGCACGATTAAACTCGTGACCCTCAATCATTAAGAGGATACAGTGATTTCAGGTCAGCAAGTCTAACCACCCGATCACGTAGGCGGACCTTAAAAGGTAAAAGTGATAAAACTGTGCTTACGCTTAAAGTTTCCTATTGTCATCTGCTCAATATATAGATTTTAGATGTATAGTTAATTCAATGATAATGTGATAAATTGTAAGGGGACTGCATACAATAAAAATAACTCACGTCTCATCTTTTGGGGATATGAACCCTTGATTGAAGCGAGGTTTAAGATCAAACAAAAGCACGATCAAAATTGTCGCGGAAATCAGCCTAATTGTCCATTTGTGGTTCCTCATCCTGTTAGTAAATGTGTATGAACAAAAACAAATGCTAACAGGTAATCGGAAACGATCGCTCACTTGACTACCAGTGCACTTACCTTAGGAAGTTTTAAAATTGTTGCTAAATGTTGACTCAGCTGGATAAGCATCGCTTCTACCAAAATAACGTTGCTCAACTTCCCCGTCCGTGTCTAAACACGTCTTAAATCGAGCAACCAGAGCCCAATAGTTTTCTCATATCAGAGCATTTTTAGATCTAAATCATTTTTTTAGTATTTAGTGGTTTCAACATAAGTAAACTTCGCATGTAGCGAACTAACTGGGCCCATTTAAATAGTTAGGTATATCGGACGTATGCTATATACATATAGAAATGAAGACAATCTAAGTACTAAATGCACTAAAAGGCGGTCGTGTTTCAACGGAATTCTAATGTCAGGGGTATTATAAGGCCGGTTTTATTTAAAATTTAAAAATACATAATCAATGTTATTTTCGGCAAATAATCAACAAAGTATTTAAGTTTCGGGCTGACTTTTTACACACAGTTTTACCAAATTATAAATGTCTAATACGGCTTTGTTCAAGGAACATAATAAACAAAGACGTTGAGTTCGATTTTATATTTACTCATCTATACTACTAGCAACAAGGTATATAGACTAAAGTTTCTTTATAACTGAGTTGTGGTACATTCAATCAACTTAAACTATAACATAGTTCTGAATATATATAGAAATCAATTCATTTCCAATCACAACAGCAAATTGTAATTTAATAACAACCAGCGGTCAGTTCATATATATCAATAACTAATCATTACATCGTCGCATCAAATCATGAGCACATCATTACATGGGCTCTGTAATTATACAAAACAGAACACAATCTATTACGGACCGACTTACGGTGCACTCTCACAACTATTACTGGGACTCTTTAATTTATAGCATAGCTTTAACGTTTCAAGTCTTTACTAACTATATTTGTATACAGGAGTTTCTAAATTAACTAAATATAACAAATATCACATCAATTATTATGTTAACACTCAATGAAATAAAACACATAGTAATCAGTCAATATAGTGGTCATGATTAACAGGTTCAAGTGTAACACAGGCTTTCAAACCAAATGGCAACACTTACATATATATGGCATATCTGTCCTTAACACCAGGGTATCACCAAAACTGCACCCTACATCGCTCCACACTGGCTTACTCCACACCGGCTAACTCAGACTAAATCTGACTATTTATTCTCAGATAAAGTAAAGGTCAAACCAAACACGTTAACTGCACATTATCAAACTTATTTATATTTTATTGGCACTGCTATAATTTCTCTGCAATCTTCTTCATAACACAATGATAAGCCTGAAACAGGAGGCAACATAGTAACACACATGTTATTAATGTCCATATTTTCAATTGTCAATAAGAGCAAATAAACAAAAGACCTCTAGTTAACTGTATTATCCCCCCCCCCCTCCACACTCCTAAAAAGTGTGTCCCTACCATTTAAAGAGATAAAAAATGTCATGTTTTTTCAAGGGATAATAAAAGTTCATTAAGTGTGCATGTAGACATTACAGATATATGTACAAACAACACTGATACATAGTTTTGATTCAATAACACTAATAAATTAAAATTCACTTAA
This sequence comes from Saxidomus purpurata, assembly GCA_022818135.1. Classification (NCBI taxonomy): domain Eukaryota; kingdom Metazoa; phylum Mollusca; class Bivalvia; order Venerida; family Veneridae; genus Saxidomus; species Saxidomus purpurata. The sequence goes on along the minus strand of JAFMSR010000004.1, from coordinate 57,792,859 downwards.
AATTGCTTCTAATATCCTATTTGTCACATCTTGATTCAACTGATCAAAATTATCTGAAACATTATTCCGAATCGTATTTCGCAGCAAGATCTAGTGTTATTGTGTAAGCTTATCAGGTTCCATCCCACTACTTAAACATTCATCAATAGAAATCCATAGCCCCACAGACAAGATCGGCTTCAACCACACGATTTTCCTTCGTGCACCATTTGCAAGAGGTACTTCCTACTGGAGCACCGGCTGCGCACATATCGCGCGAGGCAAAATGTTCACCGGCGAATTGTAAACATCCGGCACACGTCCCCCCTCTTTTTTCAACAAAAACAGCTATTGATGCATGATCTTGCAAAGTATGAACATTTAGTAAATTGCTAAACTACATGGTAAGACCGATGCTGATCACTAAACCCGACTTTCTACCTTTGGTGTTAGCAATCGTTGCCACATTAAATAGTACACTCAACCATGTATCTGAAACCAACATAGGGATTGCTGCTAGGGACTCCTCCGAATTGGAGACTACCACATATTCCAGTTTGTGCAACACAGACTCCATTCCCTCACTCCGTGCAGTACAATCTTTATGCGACCAGGGTATCTTCTTCACACGAAAATAACACCTTCGTTACCTTAGATTTCTTCTAATCCTACGATCATCTGACACCCAACTGAACACTGGACCAACAAAGCGCAAGCTTAGGTTCCCACGCGGCGTTTGTGAGAAAGGCTGCTATTAGAATCAGAAGGCTATGTCCTGTGATGAATGTGAAACATGGTACCACGCCATTTCTTTACAGATGAACGATGCTGTCTTCCTGTCTTTCACTAAAATTGACAACGATATGAGCTATAAATGTTTTTTCTTGTGGTACCCCTTCAGTTCAAGCCAATTTGACTCCGTCTACGTCCATCAGAATTATACAGATCAACTAAGCCCAGGTACCAGCCTACACCCGGTTAACCGCAGCGACATCTCAGATCGTGACAGCGTATCCAAAAAGAAAGCAAGCTTTTGGATCTTTCTTGAATTTGTCAACTGCGATACCATATGTGGCTGTGAAACGTGGCTAAACCCGACAATCTATGGCGCTGAAGTTATTTCAACTATAAACAATTACACCATTTACTGCAAGGATGGACCCTGACGGCTATGGAGGGAGCCTAATTCTTATAAAGGACAACTTTGTCATTGAACCAGTCGAAATCAACACTCCATGTGACATCTTATTCCTTAAAATTGAAAGCACCAATAAAGAGACCCTTATCGCGGCTCAGCTTACAGACCAACTAATAATGATGAAAAATATTCAAAACATCTATTCTAAGCCATCTCACACGTCTGCAACAAATTTAAGAACGCTACTATTTGGATTGCGGGTGACTTCAATCTACCAGATACTGACTGGTCAAACAACTCTATTAATGGACATCAATACAGAAAGGCCATACACGAACAATTCTTTTCTCTAGGCCTCACACAAATCGTTGACTTGCCAACTAGAGACGACATTATACTTGACATTTTCCTCACCAATCGACCACAACTTGTCAACCGCTGCACAACAACCCCAGGGATAAGCGACTACCGTACCATATTTGTTGACACCAATATGTGTGTCACCCGTCTTAAACCGGCAAAACGTACCCTGTACATGTTGGGAAAGGCAAACATTAATATCATTAAAGAAAAAAGCAAAGCCTTATCAGACACCTTACAGGAGAAAATCGACCCCTCCTCAGACATTTACTACATCTGGACTATTTTCAAAGACGGCTGCCAAAAGATCACTGAAGATGAAATCCCACATCGCCAAAGCTCCCAACGATTTAATCAGCCATGGATTAACCGATATATAAGGCGAAATACCAGACTGAAACTACAATGGTTCCGGCGTGCCAATAACTCTAATTCCACACCAGACTGGTTCAACTATTAAGACATTTAAAGGTAAGCCCAGCGCCTACGCAGGTCCGCTCACGATGCCAACATATCAGACATGCTCCAGCCAGACCATCAGAACCCAAAAGTATTCTAAAATTTGATCCAAGAAGAAAGACAACTTTGGTGTTTCTTCACTCGAGAAGGACGGGTTGGTATACAGCGATGGTCAACAGAAAGCTGAACTTCAGAACGACCAGTTCACCTCTGTCTTCACCAAAGAGGGCATGGCTCAACCTCCTTTTCTTCTACCTAGCCGTTTACAAACTCGAAACCCTATACATGCCAAGATTAAGGGCGTCCAAAAGTTTCTGTAGAAAGGCTCCAGGCCAAGACAAGATACCAACTAGATTTCTCAAACTTGCCTTAGCAGAGTTGTATCCAGGCCTAGCAAGACTATTCTAACTGTCTCTGGACCAAAGTCAGATTCCACTTGACTGGAAAACCGCCCTTGTCTCACCTGTTTTCAAAAAGGGAAATCGTACCTCACTATTCAACTACAGACTCATCTCTCTAACATCAGTCTTCCGCAACATCATGTTTCACCTTGACTCACACAACATCCTCTCTGACTACCAACATGGGTTCAGAGAAAATAACGCTCCTGCGACACTCAACTCCTAATAACCATCAATGACTTAAAGGTAAAGGAATAGATAACAACTATCAAATTGACGCAGGTCTACTAAACTTTTCAAAAAAATTTGATGAAGTTCCACACTCACGTCTCCTTCAGAAACTGGACCATTATGGAATAAGAGGCACAACCCACTCCTGGATCTGGATTGAAGACTCGTCGTGCACACAACAGTATGCCCTTGACGGCTCCTTTTCAGCTACCACATCTGTAACCTCTGACGTCCCTCAAGACAGCGTCCTTGGCCCTCTTCTCTTTCTGGCCTACATCAATTATCTACCCTCCAAAGTCCAATCTTCGACTCGACTCTTCGCCGATGATTGCCTCCTGTATTGAATCATCCGTAGCCCTGACGACTCATGTCAACTTCAACACGATCCTGATAGTCTCCAATCATGGGATAATGATTGCCAGATGGCTTTTAATTCCGACAAATGTAAAGTCGTCCACTTCTACAAACAGAAAACCTATCCTCAACACCTATTGTATCCACGGAAAAGTACTCAGCACTGCACACCATGCCAAATATATTGGTGTTACCATTTCGCCAGACCTCTCTTGGAAAAAACACATTGATAACATCACCAAAAAAGCCAATTCCACCACGACTTTCATCAGGCGAAACATACAATCTAGCCCTTCAAGCGCCAAGTGTAATGCTTTCAAGACATATGTTCGACCTTCTGTTGAATACGCCTCATCTGTCTGGTCCCCTCACTCTGAGGGTCACATCAAACAACTAGAAATGGTCCAACGTTATGTTGCAAGATTCATGAAACATGACTACGCACGAAGAAGCAGTGTCACCGACATGCTTACCGACCTCAAATGGGACACCAACTAACACCGGCGCAACAACATCAGAACAACCATGCTTTTCAAGATAATCACAACCTTGTGAATATTACACCAAATCCTTCACTCGTCAATGCTGAGTCTATCAGAGGGCACAACCAACGCTTCAGCAAACCACGAGCACGCACTTCCATCTTCCAAAATAGTTTCTTTCCCGCAAATAAAATTATACTGCTTAGGAACAAGTTGTCAACTACAAATTTAGTGAAGTATTCCGAAATAACTATTTGCTATTCCACCTTTGAAATGTTCGAGCGTGAGAAGGCCATACAAACTAACTCAAGAGGGTAGTTGTATTTGATGTTTACGAATGGAACTTGAGTGTGTGTTGATCCTTTCATTCTAAGACAACGTTCACATCATGTCCATCGTTTAGCATCTACAAACATTAAAGGCCAGACAATTTTATCGGCTGTAGTAGCCAGCAAAACATACAAAAGATCGTTATGTATTTGCATTTGTTGGTTTCGGCCAATTCGAAACATGTTCTTTTTTGTCCAGGTCAGTTGCAATTCCATCGGCTCAAACTATATGTCCTAGATTTTTTAAAACTTTTTGTTTAAAAAGACACACTTTTCAGATGACAGCTTTAAATTACATTCCTGGAGTATTGTAAGAATGATAGAATTATTCAAGGTGATGGTCTAAACTGTTGGGAAATATGATGAGGTCGTCCAGATATATGACACATATTTTAATATTATAGTCTCTGACATGGAACTGGACTATTACTTAGACCGAAAGGCTTTTGTTATATTCCAATAATCCTTACGGACCAACCGTGATGGGTGTTCTTTCTTTGTGTGTCTCTTCTATGTCTACTTGAAAATACTCAATAGTACTGAATAATGAAGAAGCATTTAAAACATTAAAACATTCCTCAATCCTTGGCTGAGCATAGGAATCTTTCACAGACTTCTATCTCAGCATTCTATAATCCACGCACTAGGGATGTAACGATAGTCGATACTATCGACTTTTTTCGATTGTTTATTTTCATTATTGAATGAATTATTTACATAAAATGTAGTTGATTTTCCTTTGCCATAAACGGATGTTTACATTACGGGCTAGCCTAAGTTATATACGACGACGTTTCCGTTTCTAAAACGTCGTTGTCGTCTTACCATCCATCAATCCATGAAAAGTAGTGAAAAGTTTTAATGACGCGTATCTGTTCAATAAAGATCGTTTAGCATTCTTAATTAAAATAATAACGATTATATTTATACTTAATTCAAATTCTTCAAGCAAAGCACGCGATTAACGGGACAGATGGTTAGTTAACTCAGGGTCTTTCAATTATATATTGAGTGACCCTGGTTGACCGTTAATAAAATTCACTTCATATTTCGTTGTCTGTTTCAGATATGTAGTATATTAACATATACGTTAAATTTTAAGCACATTCGTTTATTTTAAATTATTTGTAAGTCATTGAAGCTTGGGGTATTGTAATGTATCTTTCGTTTATTGTAAAGGCATGGTCAAAGTTTGTCCATTCAAGTAAAAAAGTAACAATTTCATAATTTATCTGTTTATACAGGTACTGATACAAATTGAATCAACTGAATAAAAATATATACAAAATGTAGTTTGAAAACTATCAAAACTATCGCGATAGAATACTATTGATAGTCTATTGTGATAGTACTTTTAACTATCGATACATATAGTGATAACATGGCGTGTGTCACTCCTTTTCTTTATTCAGTGTACTGGGTACGTCAGCGGTAAAATATGAAAGTTAAGATCCGGGGAAAATAAGATCATATTTTGTTAGCTTGGTTCTTAAATAAATGTAAAATAACAAAACATTGCCGGAAAAAGCATAATCCCAACCTCGAGCTCCTATGCTCTGAATCACCTACGGAAGGAAATGCCAAGAATTGTGCCATATTGAGATTATCGACTAATTCGTCTTAATCTTTCTAACAGAGTGCTCTACCAGTATTCTGTATCTCAGAATTATTATTTTAATCTTGCGAAACTTTCGTCCCTCTTACGTTACGTCTGACGGGTTGTCGATGGGGATGAATCCCCCCCCCGCCGGGACAGAAAGAAAGAAATCTTTATTATGCAATAAGCCAATAAGGTCCATGAACATATATACAGAAACACAATATGTGAAAATATGACATGACAAGGCACGTAATAATGACGTTACATGTATAACAATGTTACCCGCAATTTTTAAAAAGCGGGAGAGACAGTGTCTTTTAAAAACATCATTAAAATTCAAACAAAATATTTACACACAAAACAATATGTTACGTATGTCTACTCAATCATACATATTTTAACATATGTGACCTCCTCACATGCACACATGCATATGGAAATATAAGCTTCTGTCATTATCTTGAAACGCATAATTAAGACAGCCCGGAAATCCCGACTAGCTTTACATACAATACCATCTTTATCTAAACAAATTTGGAACGTATGACATGGAAGCTCCTGTTACGAAACTGAAACTTATCATTGGCTTATTCATAGGATGAAATATATATATATATTCATTTATTAAATACAGAAATTAAAAGATAACTGGTTCAGTAAAAGTATACAGAATTCAGCGAGCACTACTTCGAATCACTGTGGTGCTGTGCACGTGCACAATCAAACTTGTAAAAATCGTGAATTTAGTGCAGATCAAGCGTAAAATATGTATGTACATAGCTAAATCGCTCTACATGACTGAACTGATTTTTAAATACTGTATAACGCCTTTAAATATGCGGTGCAAATGGTTTATCTGTTTTGAATATGTCGTTAACTTGTCGATATCGCAACAACCGCAAAAATACAATGTAAGGCATATCGCGGACAGAAACTTTAAGGAATATTAGATGCTAAAATTGATTACCACTCTTCTGGCGTAAGGTTACCACAATAGCTGCAAAGCTAGCCATTTTAACAATCATTTCAAAAAGCGATATATCCATAATTTCAGAATAATATCATTCGTTTTGATAGATATATCTCTTTCCCGCTAAGAGATATCTTTGTATTACATAAAAATGTCTCCTAAACTTTAAGTTAGATCTACAGAGATATCTATTTAACATTATTTGAGAGATATCTTATTCTTGAAATATATCTGTAAACGTTACAGAGATATCTCTGTGTTTTCAAACAGATATCTCTTTTCATAGACATCTTCTGATTTAAGTGAGATATTTCTGTTTGTTGAGAGACATCTCTTTCATATTGGGAAATGTCTTTCAAAACATGAAATTTCTGTATCAAAAGAAATATATATCTTAATAAACAGAGATATATTTGAATTCTAAAGATATCCCGCTATTCTATGAGATATCTCTATGAAATCAGAGAGATGTATCCTTTTTGATCAAATAGTAAAAGAGATATCTCTCTGATTTCTATAGAGATATCACTTTCACGCTTAGAGATATATTTGCATCACAGACAGATAAATTGAGACACTAGGCATTATTTCCGCTTTAAAAAAATGGATTCCACTGCATTCTAGTATCAATTTAATTATGAGTTTATACATTCGGTCAGAACTTAAAATATACATGTACTAATGATAAACATGTTCTGCTGTTTTCTTCTGATACCTAGGTTTATTTTCAGTAATACATGTAAACGAAATTAAATAATGACATATATTATTCACATTCCTCATATTTCATTTCCATAATCCAGTAACAATCATGTAATGATGCAGCCGTTGTCTCCCTTTGAAAATCATACCGGCTATTTGTTTAAGGTTACATATTGGCGGTGTACTGCAGCGATTTATAAATGCGTTTGGCACAATCAATGTAGCCAAAAAAATGCACGCAAAACTGAACTGGAACATGGTAGTTGTGTTGTTTGAGAAATCCCCCAATTTATTTCCGAAGTACGTCATTACATTTACGGATTACGTTTAAGTTAGAAAGGTCTAATATGACTACAGTGGTTAGTAAATGTATCCTTCATGTAATTAGTTTTGTGTTTTGGTAAAACAAGATCACGTTGTCTTGTTGATCTTAGAACATAATTTTCATTGTATGCAAATGCTAATAGATCTGACATATAACCAGGAAATAATTTACTCTTGCATTTAAATACCATTATTGTTGTATGGTAAATACACCTATCATTAAATGTCAACCAGTCTAGCTTTTGAAATAAATATATGGAATGCGTATTAAATGGACTTGTAAAATGATGCGAGCAGTGCGTTTTTGTTGTTTAATAATCTTATTTATATCGCATTTAGAATGAACGCCTTTACCCCATACAGAACAGCAATAATCAAAACATGGAACAATGTATCCGTTATAAAACATTTTCATCATATCATCATTTAAATAAAATTTAATTTGTTTTTAAGAGTGCTATTTTCGCATTTGCTTTCTTGCATACTGATGTGATTTGCATATTCCAAGAAAGAGTGTTATCAATATAAATGCCTAAAACTTTTTGAGACGTAACGTTTTCAATGTGTGTACCGTTAACGGAAAGGTTTACCTTTCGGATATTTTTCATTCTGTTTTTTTTTGTATACGAACTTTCAACCATTGCTGGGGAAATGTGTCGATGAGGTTGCTTGAACGGTGTATCATCTACAAAATCTATTTGGTGTTTGATGATATTGCATGAATGCATGTCCAAATATCAGTACCCTCTTTTACAGAAATAAGTGTTTGCTTCAGTGAAAGTTCCCTGGTCTGTCTATCTTGTTCATCTGTAAGATTGGTCTCTATCTGCACTCCATCCAAAACTTGGCATCCCTATAGTGTTGTTCTTATTTGTCAGTAACACTTTCATATATTGAAACTGGTTGGAGTCCACACAATATAGCTCTTTGAAACACATTGGCAGAGGTCGACGTAAGATTAGAAATGTTAACTTGTACCATACCGTTTTTTATGTACTGGTAGTGTTTGGCAGTAAGAGCCGCCATGCCCAAATAATTTGTAAGAACCACCTGTAGTAATGCAAAAGTAGGTTTGTAGTCTATCTCCTTTTCTGTGTATCGAGAAATATTGACCGATGCGTTTGGACCTATGTGAATGTTGTTTGTACAATGTATTATGGAAACTCGATGTTTGTTTTGTTTCAGTTTAAATACCATGGTGAGTGTAAACTTGAACATTGTAAATACAGAAATCCGAAGTGTTGTTGATATTCTGATGCAAGTTCACTTAGTCTGTTTGTTCCAATCAAGACTGGTGTTTTGGTGTTGTAGTTGGTACTTGGTCTAACTAAGAAAGACAATGTTAAGGGTTAGCTTTAAAAATTCCAACATATGTGTCAAGTTTTTTTCAATATATCCCAGGTATGGAAGATCATTTCCATCTGCGCATTCAACTTTAAGGATGCTTTGAAGAGGCTTTATTTCTAGTTCATGTTACTCGGGTTGAAACTTTGCGCATGCTCAATGGCTTACTCTCTACCTGCCAAACCCGAACGTATCGAGTAAAAACAGAAGGTATTCTGGTCAACTCGTGGGCAACTGGAGGTTACATGGGTTTGGTAGATCAGAGATTAAGCTCAAGCGCAATGGTTACTTGAGTAACTCAAATTACTTCAGAAAGTTATTCATAAAGGTCCATTACTAACACCAAATCGAATTTTCTTTTAAATCTGAATTGTAACAGGCGTCTTCCCAGAAGGAAAAATAAGACATACTGCATTGAATGTGACCATATTGTGTTGAAAATGAGAGTTTTACAAATAAATAAATAAATAAGAGTTTGCCTTTTCAAAAACGAAAGTTGGTTTTCCAGTTTTCAAATATCTTTGTTATTTTCCAGAAATCTCCCAGAGAGAGGCTGTAAATAGGTTGTACATAAATAAGCATGTCAATTTTGAATTATAATTGAAAAACTTTACTTTCAATGATGTGCAAAGTATATGTCTGACTGTTTACAGCATTCAATAAAGCGAAAGTAGGACAAAAAGACCACCCAGGTCAATCTAAGGAAATACACAAACATTCACTCGTTTTTCTGCAGCAGTATTTCAAACTGGGAAATACTCCACGGCTATTGTAAAGTTTAAGAAGCCAGTTTCAAACTGTATTTCCCTCTTACAATTCCAGAATTAAAATAAAATTTGATTTGGCGTTAGTAATGGACCTTTAAATGTACCGTGAATAAGAAATGATTAATTCACTGTTTCAAACAGGTGTAGGTCTACTAATACGGAATTCAGGTAAAAATGACCCTGTTACATATGAAATCCTTTTTACGTGCATATAGCTATTTGTTGATTTCAGAATACCTCGGAAAAGTATGCATACCTCCGCGATTGTTTAATAAGGATACGTGAGAGATATGGCTATATTAAACGTTTTTCTGTCAGGAAACGACAAACTGAACTATCATGCTTTCATCATTTAGACAGGATTGTACTTGTCACCACGAAAGTAAAGAGACAATGCCGGACTACATTGTGTAAAATATGCCGCTTGGTGTCTCTGGTGACTGGATTCTCGCCATTTTTTCTCGCTTTTTTAAAATTAAAAATTGGGCTAAGAAAATGTGTTCCATATATCTGGAATTTCACTATATCCTGAGTCAGAATATACTTCAGAGTTTACTGTAATAACATTTTTCGATAGAAAGTTGTAATGTATTTTGCTGAGTTTACACCAGAAATGATATTTGAAAAGCAACTTCTGCCTTGATGACTTGAAATGTAGGTATCATGAATATTTCTTTAATTTAGTGTTATTTGATACCGTGTCAGCGAAAAGATGGGTGATTGTGAATATCACGAATTCTAGAGCGCGACAATGTCTGTATGTTGAGTTCAAAGGTTGCATTCATTCTGATGGCAAGTCATTTTTAGATGAAAAACAAGTAGAAACGTTGGACGAGGCAGCTCGTTTGGCCGATGATTATTCTCTTATTCACAAAGTTTAATTTGTGAATTAAACAAAACTAACTTCCTCACACAATAATTCTAAAGAAATTTCCAAAAAGCATTCTAGTCTGAACAGTCAGTCTAGCGCATCAAGACAAAGGTCTACCAAAGGTCAACATCTCTTATCTCAACCTACGTGCAATTATTACCTAATATTTAACTTATTTCAGAGTGTTTAATCTTGCTTAAGTAACAACAACGTGATACGGCTAAACCTTCAGGTCTCACTACTTTAAGCTCAAAGGTCAAGGAAAAATACAGAATAAAATCCTCTATATATGCACACATTCGTGTCCGGACCGTAACTTTGTCAAGCATTGAAGGATTTTATAAATTATTTGGCACACATTTTCAGCACATCAAGGTACGTGTCGCGTGCAAGACACAGGTCCCTATCTCAATGGTCAAGGTCAAATTTAGAATATGAGGGTAATGGAATCCTGTATATATCCACACATTCATGTCCGGTCTTTAACTATGTCAAGCATTGAATGATTTTAAAATAACTTGGCAAAAATACTCAGCACGTCAAACTGACGTGTGTGTTGCAAGACCCACGTCCCTACCTCAAAGGTCAAGGTCACACTTAGAGTTTATAGGTAATGGAATCCTGTATATATACATAAATTTGCGTCCATACTATAACTTTGCCATGCATTGATTGGTTTTAAAATAACTTGGCACAAATGTTCAGCACATCAAGGCAATGTGTTGTGCACAAGATCAACGTCGCTACCTTAATGGTCAAAGTCACACTTAGTGTTTAAAAGTAATGAAATAATGTATGCATGGTAACTCTGTTACGCATGTTAAGGATTCTAAACTTACACCGCACAATTTTTGAGCACATGGAGAGGACACAGACTGTGATACACCTCTTTCGGGGGCATTTGTCACTTGTGAGGGACATCTCTTGTTCCTTTTTGATTAGATTGCAGGCCTTCTTCAGGGTATCCCCATTTTTTTAGATGCACTATAAGCAGTACAAACACGCTCAGTGGCTTTTGAAAAGACGACATTAATAGAAAATAAGGTATACATTTCTCAGTTAATTCGGTTTGCCAGAGCGTGTAGTTATGTTGAGGATTTCAATGAACGTAATCAATATATTACAAATAAACTTCTTCAACAGGGCTACCGTTATTACAAATTGCGTAAATATTTTGCTAAATTTTACTATCGTAATTCTGATTTGGTTTTGAAATTCAATAGTAATCTAAAGACTCTTCTGCGAGAAGGTATTTCAAAACCCGATTTTTATGGGGATGTGGTTTACAAACTTCGTAAGATTTTGGGTCATGGCAATTTTCCAACTGTATTTGCTAAAATTATAAAACGTTTTGTTAAAAGAGGTTACGACCCAACTGTTTTGAGACACACCGCATGTTTGGTGTTCAACCCGTTTACAGTTGGACGCTATGCTTCCCTCTTTGATTGTGTCTGACGGAAGAGGGGGAGGACTCTGTGATGGGCAGTTTTTAAATCCCACTGGGACGAAACTGTTTTGATTTCTGTCCTCTGGCCTGTTTCGTCGGGCCCTTAAGGGTGTTTCTCTTGGTGCTCTGCCTTCTGCAAAGACATTGAGTACATACGTTTTTTGGTTCTCAAGGTTTGCTTTTTATATATTTATACACGAGCACTTTTGTGTTTTACATACCATGCCTTTTGTTTCCATTGCGTGTGTTAGAGATTCACCTAGCAGGGATTACTTTTATTTACACTGTCCTGTGACTTTGGAACATGGTGGGGGTAAGAGTGAGGTTGGGTGCGCACCATAAACCGGTTTAAGCTCCCCAGTGGTGTTTTTGCCACTGACCGTTCCAAGGCGGTGCCCCACTGTGTTCCTTTAATTGTTCGTTTTGTCCTCGTGTGTTTGCTTTGTATGCTAGTGTGTGTTGGTAGTGTATATGTGTGTGTGTGTGTGATTGTGTGTGTGTGTGTGTGTGTGTGTGTGTGTGTGTGTGTGTGTGTGTGTGTGTGTGTGTGTGTGTGTGTGTTGGTGGTGTGCACTTCTGGGTGCTGTGGGGCTCGTTTTGGGGAGGCTGCGTTTTTGGTACGTGGCATTCCCTGTTTGATATTATTTTTGTTTTTATTTATTGTATAAACCACATCCCTCATAAAAATATATTTACGACGAAAAATATCATTGTTTTGATATATAAAGTATTATGTTACAATAACATACACGGTACCACAACTATGTGTTTTATAAATCTTATATTAAAAAAAAAACATGTAATCTTTTACAAATAAGATTCATTTACATAATATACATAATGATAAGCAATAGTATCATACTGCTACCATGCCTTTTATGAGAAGACTTCTTCTGGAACTTATGTTCTTATTCGGGGAGTAGAGTGTGAATATCTTAATGTCCCTCTCCATAGTATTCATTTAGTCTCAGATTTGGTAACTGGGACTGTGGCTGTTGGTATTAGACCTTTCTTACCTTTCAAGGGTGTCCATTTATTGCTAGGCAAAGACTAAGCCGAAAATAAAGTTGTGGTTAATACACTTGTTACTGACACACCAAATATAGGTTAAGCCCTGACCCAATTGAGTAGGAAATGTCTGACCTTTACCCTTCTTGTGCAGTTACTCGATCTATGGCTCAGAAAGCCATTCAGAATGACCACTATACAGATGTTGACTAATCTGATTCTTATATTAGTCAGATTGTTGATGAGGCTAATACACCTCCTACCCCTAGTCTACCTAAATCTCAGTCAGACTTGTTAATGTCTGATCAGTCATCAGAGTCAAAAGACCAAGGTCATGACTTACACTCAAGGTCACGGCTTATCCAGGAACAACATAATAATCCCGACATTTTGAAACTTTTTCATAGTGCCTTCAATGAAGATGAAACTTCACTCAACCCAGTCTGTTATTATCACAATAATTGGATTTTAATGAGAAAATGGAGACCGCCCGATGTTTCAACTGTTAATGAGTGGGTTGTGCACCAGCAAATTGTGGTCCCAAAGAGATTTGAATGAAATACTCAATTTAGTTTATACTAATTTATTTAAGCTCGATTTTGAAGAAAGCTTGTAGCTTATCGAGTCACCTCGAGTCTGCTTCCTGGACAAAACCAGTACTGGTGTTATATGAAGAAGTACGGTAGTGACTCTTGTGGAGCTAGAACCCGCAACCTCTGGGATGAGCGGCCGACACCTTTACCTCCACACCACCGCTCCCCTACATATTCAATTAAGCCTATGAAACACCCACGTCAGGTCATTTAGGTGTTAACAAGACCTATCACAAGATTCTTAATCAATTCTTTTTCGCCTGGTATTTAAAGCAGATGTATTTTGCGAAACTTGCCATACTTGTAAGATGGTAGGGAAACCTAATCAAATAATACCAAAAGTTCACTTGGAGCCCATCCCTGCTTTGAACCTTTCAGTAGGATCTGATGGTCCTTTACTTGGAACTAAGTCAGGTTCTGAGTAGCGTTTAACAATTATGTGTGCTTTAACCCGCTTTCCAGAAGCCATTAAAGGAATATAAAGACTAAAACAATTGTTCATGCCCTTGAGATATTTTTTACATTTCTTGATCTACCATAGTCAGTTCAATCTGACCAATGATCCACTTCCATGTCTGGCATTTTCCATTAAGTAATTCTTGAATTAAGGATTAAGCAGTATAGGTCTTAAGCTTATTATCCTGAAAGTAAAGGTGCATTGGAAATATTTCACCAAACATTGAACAAAATGATTAGGTGATACTGTTTTGACTCTGAAAAGGACTTGGATGAGGGCATTCATTTACTGCTATTTTCTGTAAGAAAATCTGTGCAAGAATATCTTGGTTTCAGTTCATTTGAAATACTTTTTAGACACACTGTTCGTGGACCACTGAAATTGTTAAAAGAGAAAATTCTTTCTGACAAATGTCACTTCAGTACGCTTCTGACTTCAAAGGCATGTGAGCTGGCTCGTTTAAATCTCAAAGTCACACACAGCAAAATGATATCAATATATGACGAGAATGCCATAGAAAGAAGTTTCAATAAGGTCATTGCTCTTTTGCCTATTTAAGGAAGACCTTTACAAGCTAGATATTTTGGTCCATCTACAATTGACAAAAACGTGAATTTAACTATGTTATAAACACTCCTTGGATGCGTAAGCTAAACCAAATTTGCAATAAGAATATGTTTAGATAATATATTGATAGAGATAGCTCTATTTCAAAACCTAAAATAGTGGCAAGCTCTGTCCTACAAGAACAAAGTATTCAAGAATTGGGTTACACATTTTGAGAAAAGTTTGAAAATTCTGATCCTGGTAAAATTCGGACATTCTGAAATATTTAGACAAGAAACTTGCTCACCTTGAGCCACAACACAAAGCTGAAATGAAAACACTAGTTCAGGAATATGAGCATTTTTCCCTGACATCCCCACAATAACTGATATAATTCATCATGATGTCATTACAGAAGACTCCACACCAATCAAACAACATCCTTACAGAATGATTCCAGCGAAGCAGGAATATCTCCGAAATGAAATTAAATATACTTTAGACAATGATTCATTGATTTTAGTCAACGTAATTACTGCTCTTTATGTATATTGGTGCCGAAACCAGACGGAACATACAGAATGTGTAATCGTAAAATGAAATCTGTCACACAATCAGATTTGTTTTCCATTTCCAAGAATAGACGACTGTATTGACAGAGTTGAAAAGTTACACAATTTGATCTCCTCAAAGAATTCTGGCAGATTCCACTTACTGAAAGAGCGAAGGAGATATCTGCCTTGTTACACATGATAGCCTGTATCTGTACAAAGTTATGCCATTTAGAATGAAAAACTCGCCGGTTATACTTCAACGGTTTATCAACATTGTACTCGTGGGTGTACATAGTTGTGATGCCTACATAAACGATGTCATTATTCACACTGACGAATGGGATGACCATCTACGGACAATCCGAAAATTCTTTGATCGGCTAACAAGTGCCAAACTGAAAATTAATCTTGCAAAAAGTGAGTTTAGTCATGCTATCTTGACATTTCTTGGTCATGTTGTCGGACAAAAAAACAAAAATAATATCAAACAGGGAATGCCACGTACCAAAAACGCAGCCTCCCCAAAACGAGCCCCACAGCACCCAGAAGTGCACACCACCAACACACACACACACACACACACGCACACACACACGACACACACACACAATCATGTACACACACACATATACACTACCAACACACACTAGCATACAAAGCAAACACACGAGGACAAAACGAACAATTAAAGGAACACAGTGGGGCACCGCCTTGGAACGGTCAGTGGCAAAAACACCACTGGGGAGCTTAAACCGGTTTATGGTGCGCACCCAACCTCACTCTTACCTCTCTCTTCAAGTTAAACCTGTAGATGCTAAAGTCATAGCCATATATGAATTCCCTGTGCCTACAGAAGACAACTTGTTCGTGGTATGGCTGGTCATTATAGAAAATTTTGTCATAACTTTTTTTCTGAAATAACAGAACCTTTAGCAACTTTACTAAAGAAAATAACATAATTTGTTTGGAACAACATATGTCAAATTATGTCAAAATGCATTTTACAGAGTGAAAGCAATACTTATGAACACACCAGTTCTCCTAGCACCAGACTTTGGCAAACCTTTCAAATTGGCAGGGGATGCTAGTGACATTGGTGCAGGAGCTGTACTATTGCAAGAGGACAACAATGGAGTTGCACATCCAGTTTGTTACTTTTCTAGAAAGTCAGAACATCAGAAAAACAATTCACAAAAGAAAAAGTGTGGCTTGCAGCACGTTGAAGTTTGACCATAAATCCCCTCAGTTTCATACACAAACTCAAACATAAAAATCAAAGATTGCTGAGGCAGAGTCTATTGTTGCAAGAGTACGATATGAATCTAAAACATATAAAAGAGAAAGACAATGTAATTCCCGATGCTCTTTCCCGTGTTTGAATGTTTTTTTTAGCAAAAAGAGCATTTCATATACAAGAGCTATGTTTTTGTTTAAGAATAGCAATTGTTAATTATATATGGTTCTTTTAGTGTTTGATAATACTTAGCTGTTCCAATTTTGTTCATATTGATGTGTTATTGTAATTGCAATATTTTCCAAACATACATTGAATAAGTTTTGATTAAAGAAAACAATATTGCATATTTTTTTTTTCCTGAAGAGGGGAAGTGTTATGTAAGCAGCTTATTTGTGAATTATGAACTATTTTTATATGTAATTTGATGTTTATGGTAAATTAGCACTAATTACCAATAATATTTACATTTAGAACATTTGGAAGCTTATAGAAAATAATAGAAACTGATTGAAGGTTATGGAATGATATGGAAACTGCTGGAATATTTAGAAAATTGGAGATTATTCAAGTTCCTTCTAGAAAGATGATTAAGTATCTTTAAATGATTGAAGATTTGTAGGGTTATCTTTGTTTTTGGTTAGTCTACAATCATTATATGGAGTTACTTCGTGAGGATTCTGGACTATTCTTCGGATATTATTAAGTGACAAAATCGTGTGGACTATTGAATTTTAGTGTGTGAGATTCAATTTCAACGTGCTCAGGAACATTCAGCAACCGGATTTAGACTTTCAAAAGGCCTATAAACAGGATGAGAATGATTCAAGATCTTTGGAACTGTGAATTGGGTATTCAGATTTCATCTCAACTTTGTAAGTTTGATTAAATAATTTATGTAAACTTTGTTGCTTTCTTTGTCATTCTCGTTACGCCTGGCTCGTAACATTTACCTTACTATAGTAGCATGAATAACCAGGCATAAGTTCTTTGAGATATCTTTATTTCCTGATAAAAGCAAGACTGGCTTGTTTATTACCTTGATATTCAGAGAATTAAAATAATATATGCATTGATATATATATACTCAGTACATCTAAAAACGCAACACTTACATGTTGTGTTGTAGAAGTTTAACGCCCGTCCCAATCGTGTTTTGGGTCATTTTAACATGCGGCAATTCATTAAACAATCGTTCCTGGGAAAAACCAGTACTAGACAACTTTTTGTGAAAATTAAAATTATTATTTTATACCATTGGTTATATAAAATATTGCATATACAGCTCTCCACAATGTCTCGGGTGATCTTATGGTCTGCAAAACACTGTTTTAAATCACTGATATCAATAAGCCATTTTTACAAATAGAAAATACCTGATAAATTCCATATGAATATTAAACAATTATACGATAATTATTATGTTGTGAATATCAAAGAACAGTGTTGAAGAATATGCCACAATTGAATCATAATCCTACTAAAAAGTAAATATACACTATTGCACCGCTAAAACATTTGGTATCGCAGGCATACCACTCGAATGGATAGCTTCATATCTGCGTGACAGGTACCAAACTGTGACTATAGATAGACAATTGTCAATATTAGTGCCAATGAAATATAGTGTTCCACAAGGATCTGTTCTCGGAACAAAATTTTCACAATGTACATGTAGACTAAACAGTTGGTGCAATATGCAAGAAACATGGACTGAATCACCATTTTTACGCATTTGGACAGTTTTATTTGTCTTTTAACCAACAAATCTTGTCTCTCAATAGGAAGCGTTCCGTTGTGTTGAAATCTTTCTCGTTGAAATTGTATCCTGGATGAACAACAGTATGTTTGAACTCAATGCCGATAAAACTGAAGTCATTGTATTCACATCTCAAAGAAACGAAAACCATAATCAATCCGTTTCTGTGAAAATTGGAGACCGTTAACAATCAGATTGTGTGACAAACCATGGTGTTTTTCTAGACTCAAAAGAATAATGAAAAAGTATCAGTTCTGTTTGTAGATCAGGATACGGACATTACGTCAAATAGGCCACACCTGTCCAGGAAATATTTACATACAGCTGCTACAAAATTGCAAGTACATTCTTTCATCACGCTATGCCTGGAGTATTGCATTGGGCTCTTGCATTGTGTTCCAAAGACCACGTTGATAAACTTCCAAATCTTCAAAATACTCCAGCTCGAATCATAACGAGAACATCGTGTTATGATCATAATGCACCAGTCTTAAAAGAACTGCATTGGATACCAGTTACTCACAGTGTGGACATTGAAATTCTTGTTCACACATACAAAACATTTCACGACCAATCACTGATTTATGTTAAAGACATGCTATCTATCATACTCTATGAGCCAGCAATAAATTTTAGATTCAATAATAACTAGTTGTTCTGAAAAGCAGAACTGCGAGGTACGGTGATCGTAGTTTTTCATCAGTTGCGCAGAAGTTATGGAATTATCTGCCGGTTACCACTAAAGACGCTAAAAGTTTGGATCAAAGAACATTAAAAACACACTTTTTCATCAAGATCTATGGTAACAAATTTTGCATTGGAAAGCAAGCTGTTTTAAGACTGCATAATACAAACAGTGCTGTTTTTAATTAAATTTAGTATCTATATTTTAGAGTCTATAAAAATCCGTTATCATTGTATCACTTTGTTGGGTTTAAAGATTATTTTATGGTAAATGATCAAGTAATTATGTTTTAAGTTTTCTTCCTATATTTTTCTACTTGCATGTCTGTGTTGATGAAATATAGTCGTTTGTGTCATATCGCCTATATTTCATCCTCATTTAATTTGTTAACCTAACAAATCTTTTTTATCTACAGTCATATATAGTCAAACTTGATTCTAGATAATTTCATCGTCTAATTTTAGTTCTGATATTTTAATTTGTTTTCTATTTTATGTTGTATTATATGTCCATATCTGTGATATGTAGTTTGTACAGCGCTTTTGAACACTTTTTGATATTTGAAAAGCGCTATGAAATGTGTTTTTTTTATAATACTAATAATAATTATAATAATAATAATAATACCGATATAAACACATTTATTCGCATGTGACTTTGTTTAGTTGTTTGACTTTCCAGAACAGAACAGAACATCTTGTTTATTCTCTGAATACATGCACACACATGCAAATATGAGGCATTTACAACATACAATATAATATATTAGGAGGCTACAATAAATTAACACATTCTAGGTGCAGTATATACCATATAAACCATCAAGATTGTTTACATATTTCAATAAATACATGATAGTCAAACATTATATTAATGACAATAATCGGCAAATATAGATATTACATTCTAACAGTTCGTAGTATAACCTTTATAAACTTACACATTTTCAGGAATTCTGATTTATTGCCAGTACACATTAATTTTTCTAACTTAAACATGTTTGAACGTCGGTAGAAATATGGTTTGATAAACTGTTTTCTGTCATTAGAGAATTGTTTGCATTCAAATAGATAATGAAATTCATCTCCAATTTTATTTCTGCAAGAGTTACAAGTTCTTTCATTTATTGGTATTCTTGACCAGTTTCCTATTTCAATAGGTAAGCGATGATTCCTTGTTCTAAATTTGATGAGATCATATAATAAAGAGGGTTGTAGTTCGGATGAAAAGGATTCAATACCAAAAGATTTCTTAAATACTCTGTAGAATGTGCTATTGCTTGAATTGTCAACTAAATGATACAAATTACTCAATAATAAATCCTGTAATTTCTGTTTAACCGACATCTTTAACCATTTTGTATTCGGAAAATTGTGTATGGTCAATATAATTATAAGATATATCGAACATTGTGCAACCATGGGTACTTTACTTGAAGAATTTCATCGGGTATGGTTTCTGTTGATCGTAAGATATTTTTATAAACTGCAGATGATAATTTGTTTGGTGTGTCTCCACCTTCAGATACACAGTCTTGACCAAAAATAAATAATTTTTTCTTCAATATCTATTGACAATGGCATACATCCTGTTTCACCGTACACAAAATAATTAGGAGTAGACCTTTTTAATTTCAATATATATTTCAAAAAATTTAGTTGTACACGTTCTATTAAATCTAGTTTCCCAAAACCCCATATTTCAGCTCCTTGAAGTAAAATAGGCTTGACAGTTTTATTAAAGAGATATATTTGTAAATCTATCGGAAGGTTAAGAAGATTAGAATTTTTGATAAGACTATACATTGCCCTAGTTGCTTGGTTTGAAATATGTTTTTTCAGTTAAGGAAAGAGCCACTTCTATTAAAATACAGACCAAGATATTTATATTCGTTCACGACCTCTAGGGCTTCATTTTTAAAAGTAAAGTTATACCTAGGTTGTCTGCCTTTAGCGAAAATAACAATTTTCGTTTTTGAAGTGTTTACCTTAAGCTTCCAAGTATCACAATATTGTAAGTATTTAAAGCTTCCTGTAAATCATTCGCTGTTTCTGCCATTATTACTGTGTCATCTGCATAAAGTAAAATGAATATTTTAGAAGATCAAAAAGTTCATTTGTATTTTGTTCATTTTACAGTATTATTCCTTGTACATTGCTATTATTTTGGGAAAAATATTTTAGATCGTTTAAAAATAGTGAAAAAAGCAAGGGTGATAAATTTTCCCCTTGACGGACTCCAATATTACAAGAGAAAAAGGTAGAAAAATTTGAATTTACTCTTACACAGGATTTTAAATCATTATACATGTTTCTGATTACTTGGAGACATTTTTCGTTAATATACGAATTTATTAATTTTTCCCATAGACCATTTCTCCATATCGTGCCGAACGCTTGTTTCAAGTCGATAAATAGGCAAAATAACTTTCTTTTGCTATAATACTGGTGAATACTTTCCCTAGACAACATAACAATGTTATAGGCCTATAATTTTCAGGTTTTGTTATGTCGCCTTTATTTTTATATATTGGGTTGATGATACCTAATGTCCATAATTCTGGGATAACACCAGTATCATAAATGAGATTAAAGAGTTTAACATACATAGTTTTCATCAATGGTAAAGAAGCTTTTATTTGTTCGTTTACTATGTTATCGTAGCCACTGGCTTTGCTATTTTTTAAAGTTTTTATTGCTATCATTATTTCATTTCCGGTGATAGGAACATTTATCTCTTCGTTTATTTCATTTTCTACGTTATCATTATTGTTATAAATATAATTGTTATTATTATTAATATTGTTATTATTAATATTGTTATTATTATTATTATTATTATTATTATTATTATTATTATTATTATTATTATTACCATCATCATTATCTCTACCATTATATTCTTCGTCACTAATGTTTACATTTTTGAAGAAATTATAAAGATCTGTTAAATCAGCTTCACTTTTCTGTGTTGGTTTTCCATTTAAGAGTTTCCAATATTTACGTGGGTCTTCACTTTTGACAGTACGTAGTCTCTTAATTCTTGAACGTTTTTCTTTATTATAAAATTGATTCAATGTATTTTCGTAAATTTTAGCATTTCGTTTGAGAGTCTCTTTTGTTTCGTTATTCTTTCTTAGTTTATAAAGATATTTTGCAGTGTACAAGTTTTTCCTAGCCTGCTTGCACTTTGGTCCAAACCAAGAATTGTTATTTGAATTACCGGTGCATGTTTTATTATTTACCTTAGTATATCCAACAGTTTCGCTAGATGTACCTGAAAACAGTGATGATATATCATTGACTATTTCGTCTACATTCTCTTGGGTAAAGTTCGTATCAAGTATATGATTATCAAGTGTTTCGTGAATATTTTGCAGTTTGTGTACATCAATTTTATCCACGAATTCGTTTGCTTTGGTTCAATCCCATAATTTAACAGACGGTTGTTCCTCATCATGTTCGTGTTTACTTTTACTTAAGTTAAATGTTAAATTTAGTTTGACTGGTTTATGGACATCTGACAACAGTGGACAGAAGTCTAATACTTGCAGCGAGGACACATATTCAAAAAGACAAGAGTTACAAACAAAGTAGTCAACAACACTTGTACCTTTACATATAGTTTTCCCTGGAATATCCATATTTGTTCTCCCATTTAAAATATAAAAAACATTCAATTTCAAAAACTCAAGATATTGATTCCCATAATTATTGGGGGATTTATCATCATTTACACGTGCTTTCATTACATTTGAAGACCTGTCAAACATACTCATTTCGAGATTATATTCTGAGCATATTTCTTCCAAATTTTGGCTTTCTAAAAATTAAGTGTCAACTATAATGCAATCCTGAAGACATCTAGCTCTAGAATTAAAATCTCAAAATAAACAACATGTCATATTTCCGTACTAACTTGTTAACACTCTTGGATTTCTTAGGACGGGTCTTCTACAGAATAATCCGAGTACTCTGGTGGTACATAAACAATGCCACAAACTACATCTTTTTCTGTTTTAACAAAGTTTTTGAAATAGTAAACCATAAAACCAGTTAATTATCTGTCTCCTCTACAGAAACATATTTAGAAATATCCATTCTAACAAGTAAAGCAATGCCGCCAGATTTACGTAGAAATTCTATTTTTCATAAAAATATCAAAATTTCGTTTCTTGCAACCCTATTATATCATACTGGTTTAAAAATTCAATAAACTCTGGGCAATGCAATTTCGATTTCAAACCACATACATTTAAATTATATATTTCTCAACATGGTAAAGATTTCTCTCAGATTGTAAGTTGATACATCATAGATCAGTTATAAGGAACAATTAGCGAAAGAGCATATTGCAAAAGAATTATACCGCATTATCCGTTACAATTGAAACTAGGATTACTTCAAATCCTCTTATTTTCATAATATGTAAGTACATACGTATAGGTCTTAAGAATAAGCTCATATCAGTCAATGCCCCTACAGTTGAAGCTTTACTGAGCATCACAAATAATCCCCTAGTACTACAAGACTAGTACCTCTTAGTATATCTACTATTTGACTTTCTTAAAAGGTACGAAAATATTTCCTAAACAAATGACGACATTTATGGTAGGCCAGTAAAATGACTGCAAATACGTTATTCAAAATTGTAACTTTTTCAAGAAAGAATTAACATCTGTATTTAAAGACAAATACCTGGCCTTTATTAAGTATAATTATTTGTTGAACGTTCAATAGTGTCTTTACCTTTTATGACTTGAATGATCTTAAGAATTTGTTCAAACGTAACACCAAACATTTTTTTTATTTCCATCCAAAGAAAAGTATCTAAGAACACCGTCAGAGAAACTATCAATTCGTGGAATTGTAATTTTGTTTGAATACATTCAAGTAGGTGCAGAATTCGCATGATGATTTTGCCACACTGTTTCCTTATCTTTACTTTTCTGTGTATCTTAAAGTTGCATGTACAAAATATATAAAGAGCCGGTAAAAAGTAGATCACCTTTGACCTCATATCCCGTAAGACATTATATCACTTCTGTTTGGGTACTTTGAATCCGAGAAAGTATATGCGATTGACCGTAAGTATAGCCTAATTTCTTACATGGGAAGGTTTTTATAGGTTTAAATGTACCTTTTGTATCAAAGACTGACTAAAAGGAATACTTTAAAATAAGAAACAACCCAAGTAGTTTATAACAGAATTTCGGTACAGTTCTTATGGTTTATCAAATATAGGCGCATAATTGTACATAATATGACGAATAAACGCAAACTAGCACTGAAAACAATGTCTGTATAAGAATTGCATAATATTCAAAAACATGTATGTATTTATTTCATTTGACTCTCTCTATGAAATAAGAGGATATACTTAACACTGATAAAATCAAAACGTGCATTAAATCTAGAGCATTGAAAAGTTGGTTCGACCTTGCTTTCCATACTTATCGTTCTTGGCAAATTTCGTTTTGGTTAAAATGTGATATTCTTACAAACTTAAGGGAAACAGTTATTTTAGTCATATTTTGAAATAGCTTTTTTTCAGAAAATCGTAATCAGCTGTGTTCTTAAATCTCGTAAAATGTGGTAACTAGGCGGTTTGAATTGATAAACAAAGAGTATTGCTTGAAACAGAGATACACCCCCGCTTACAATCAGAAGATAACATCAGTATAAAAGTAAAAGAATAAAGCATGAACGTGAAATTGAAGTTTCACAAATAAAAAAATGAAGTCCAGCTGTTGATGCGGAATTACAACCAGGGGCACCTAAATCCCCCCCACTTGATGAAACAGATGAAATTGACACTTATTAAGCAAGGTTTGCGAGATACGCTCCTGCTATGTCATGGCTAAAAGAA
Source organism: Saxidomus purpurata (assembly GCA_022818135.1). Taxonomy (NCBI): domain Eukaryota; kingdom Metazoa; phylum Mollusca; class Bivalvia; order Venerida; family Veneridae; genus Saxidomus; species Saxidomus purpurata. Next base: position 57,768,397 of record JAFMSR010000004.1, on the reverse strand, counting down.
AGTTGGGCAACCAATCTATCAGTTTAAAAGAGGAAGCTTTAGATGTATATGCCTTATTGAATGTAGACAAATATTTAAACTATGGTGTATTGAATGAGGCTTTGTTTAAGCCTAATGCATTGACTGAAGAAGGATTTGAAAGAACTATCAAGGACTATCTGATACAATGCTTAAAGACCATGCATGTTTTCAGTCAAGCATTACAACTTTTTCTTTAAGGAAAGTGCAGCCCAACAAAAGGCTCTGGCACTCACACGTGCTCATGACATAACTCCAAGACGGTTATGGGTTCGAAACCTACTAGGGTCAGGATCGTACCTCCTCATATGACACCAGTACTGGTTGTTCAAGGAAGCGGATTCGGGAGTGACTTGATAAGCTTCAAGCTGTCTTCCCAATAGAACTAAAATAAATTAGTATAAACTTAATTAATTTCCTAATTGTTGAGGATGAAGAATGTAATTATAATTATATTTGTTCCATAGGGATTATCTACAGCATGTTCTCTCCTTTACGTTTTTACCTCTTAACAAAAACACATGTGTTAAGGTTTACATGTGAAAACGTGAAGGGAAAGACAATCAGTTATCATTCATTATAGATAAAAAAAATTAACACTTTTGTATAAGCACATATCAGAATTAGGTGAAAAACGGTCTTATATAGAGGTATTTGCTTACATTCTTTTAAGAACACGCTTATATTTTCTCAAAAAAGATTACTGTCAAAGATAAAATTAAAACTCTTTTTGTTGTGTGTTAAATTTATAGCAATTTACATGCTTATCATACATCGTGGTAGACCGTACGTTTGTTTCTGAAAAAGTACATGATAAGACATTCATTCTTAAAATATACATTTTAACCTGTTTCAAATCCAAGGAGAACTTCAAAACCCTGTTATAAGAACATTAAAACATAACGATTGTTACACAGTAAATATCTAAGCACGTAATAACAAATCTACTATAAAACTTAAAGTTGATTCATTCAAAATGAAGAGTTAATCCAGAGCGGCGAGTCAAATCCCCACTCATTATGATATGGTATATATTAGGATTCACAAATGATAATCCAAGCGCAGCACAAAACATAAGATCTCTATAACAAAGGAAGTTTCACAATCACTTTCGAAGTTCGTTAAATCATAAGCCGTCATGAAATATATTTAATTAAATCCAATATTTTAGTCATGTCTTATTACAGTAAGAATTTGTTTAGACTTGTCCAGTAATGTAACTGCAATAACTGCAATACACTTTAGAGGTAATGTGAGCTGTCATCTCCACTAACACACGTTTTACACTGCGAATATCAAAAACGCATTAAAAGTCCATGACGTATACGTCTGGTTTCATCGGGCTTATATTTACATATGAACAGTTACTTAGAATGTAAGCAGCTGCAAAATTTCTATATCATCCTCTTGCATCCATTTTCGTGTTTCAAGAAATGTTAAGAAGAATGTATTGATTGTATGTGTACGAGTAAAACGTTGTATGTCTATGCTACAATCTGTTTTTCCTTAAATAATCTTTGTTATATAGCTGAAACTAATGTAGGAATAGGAGATTGTCCTTTTATTGCATGTTTTAAAGTTTTACTCTTTTTTACTTATATTCAAAAGACTTTTGGATTAGTTTAACATTATAGATATAAGTAATAACGAATTTTGGATTGTTGGGATAACCGAACGAAATTATTATTGCTCCTAAGCCTTAAAGTGATACATGTATTACCGTTGAACGTGACAAACATAATTTTAAAAAAGACATATATCTCTGATATATACTAAGATTGCAATAGTTAAAATCAAATTATATTATTCTGTATTGCAGTTATGTTCCTATTCAATATAGACTACGTTTGCTTATCCTAGTGAAATATTATGTTTATTTGCATTTGTATATGTCAATACAGGACACCACTCACAAAATATGTAAATTCCGACTCCGCTATCTCTGAACGGTGAATTACCTGAAATGATAAAACACAAGTATTATCGAAAAACTGGCATTTGGATGAAGCAAAAAGTATGATACAGACCAACGTTTTAACCTATGTAGACATTTTTCTTGTCACGCTCTATGCATTTTGGGTTGGTTATTTTCAAAATAATACATATTGCTTTTAATAAGCTGCAATGTGGACACATGCGGACCTCGATATTTAAAGTTGTAGCATTGCTGGTGTTGCTTAAGTTCCGCGTAATTCACGAAGGTTAAAAGTAGTTTTTGATAAAGCGTTGATAGACAGGTCTTAAGTGAAGTGTTGTGACATTTTCCACCAAGCCATCTATAGGCAACAGTTCTTCAGTAGCCCTTCGATAATTTCATGTTATGATAAGACATGTTTACATAAAAATAGCATCAAAACCAAGAAAGCATACGGTATGTACAATTTCTAAAAAATAACAATGAGTAGCATTTTTTATATATTTGACGATTAGAAAATGCAAATATTAAAGCTGCTGGAAAATGAAAATAGACATCATTTACATAACTTAATATAGTTTCAGTAATATCATGGTGAAAACCTCATGTTATTCATCCATTGTTAAGAATTGGAGTCGTCATGCAGCCATTTTCTCATACACATCAGATGATGAAATGTCAAATGCCTGGTTATAGAAAGAAATGTGTTTATATCATGCAATGATTGAGATTCACTTACCTGATGGTAGCATCAATAGCAAGAGATTTGTAACTTTCATAATAGAGACAACACTGGTTGGCATATCTTGTTCGATTGTCGTTGAGAATGATTTACTTTTGTGGCCATTGACACATATATAACATGTTTATAAGTGGACACTTGCAGGTGTAACTTATAACCATAACTATGAGTTAGAGCCATGATAGAGACACTTTATATGCTATAGAAAAAATGTAAGAAATGGTCAAATTATTTTTTTCGGAAAGTAATACTTTCTTGTCCTGCTATTAGAAATATTTTTTTTTGCAGGAGAATAGATTCAACCATTAGAACTCAATAGTTTGTTAAGTCTACTAATGGAGTTAACAAAGAGTCAAATTGCTCATCTATATTGCTTTTCATTTATATCTGAGAAATTTAGCCAAAAACAACTTCAAAAACTATTCATATTTTTATTTTAAAATATTTTAATAGAAACCCCATACATTCAACCAGTAGTTTAGAATTGTAGCAATTGCACAGTCACTTTTTACCAAATATATTTCTTATGAAAAGTTATGTTGTGCTTCTTCCTGTGTTAGCAATTTCTGTCACTTGTTTCTCCACGATATGTGAATTTTTATATTACAGGGTAACAAATACTCATCGTGGCCAGCTCTCTTTGCATTAAAACACGATATTATGATCATTAATATGTTCAAAATATTGAAACCCTATATTTTCAGTCCATATTTAGGAATCGGAGCTATCAGAGCTTTACGTGTGTTCAGATATATCACATTAACATTACGGCGACTTAAATTTAAACAACAAGTCATAATTCTATATTAATATTTTAATAAAAACTCAATAATACCACACATAGTGAAACATTTGAGTCATAGTGGAGTCATTTTTTTCAGGTACATCAAGTGATTAAACGTCAAATTATTTATTATGGAAAGTTATGCTTTAACTTTCAGTTTCAAGACCGAGCACATTTTTTAATGATCCGAAAGTTGACCTTAAAAAAATAACTTTACTAGATTTTAATGATGATAAATGCTTTCATTATCTGCTCTTAAAATTTCTTTGCCTGCTCACAGTATCAATTCGAAGACAGAATATACATGTATTTAAGGTTTTGTAAATGACATGTTCTTAACATGATATCAGTACACCAATATGATAATTGAAACCTCAAACCTCACATCCAATATTTCGAATTGGGGCTGTCATAGGGTCATTTTAGCAGATACATCAAATGATGAAACTTAAAATGTGTAGTTTTTGAAGAAGAAATGCTGTTATCTCATGTTGTGATAGAGATTGTGTTGTAAGATTGTAGCATCAATTGCAAAGCAGCGATTGTTTAAGGTATAAAAATATATTAATAGAGACAAAAATGGCTAGCATTTCTTATTTCCTGGTTCTTAAGATAAATTTGATATTAAGGCCAATTACATGTATATAACTGTTTATATAATTTGGGTTTATTTCTTATGTCTTATGGAAAGTAATGTTTTCACGTCAAGTAATGTAAATTTGTATACATTTGTATAACAGGTAACAAAGACTCGCCGTGCATATCTCCCTTGGTTTTTTCAAAAGGTATCATTATCACGGACATGTGTAAAGCTTGGTCAGATCTTTCGGTAATATTGTTATTGAAACCTGATACTGCACATCTATACTGAAGAATTAGAGCAATCAGACCATCAAATGGTTTCAGATTCATCATGTAAGTATTATGGCTACTGACATATCAACAACTACTTATCAATATTCTGTATTAATTTAATGGAACCCCATAATTCACAAACACAATGTAGAATTGGAAAGATGATGTAGCCATACTTTTCAAGAGTATCAAGTGATAAAACGTCATAGTATTCGTTCTTTCTGTTATAATAATGATTTCTCTGCCTGATGAAAGCGTCCGTTAGAAGACTTACTCTACGGTATGTAATGTTGCTAATAGAGATGAAGAAAAACCTTGCTTTGCATATCGACATTGGCATTCAAGATATTTTGGCCATTAACTTTTGCACAACATGTTTATATATCTTATCAGTATTATTAAATGGAAACCCCGTTCTTCGTCTTTATACCGAAGAATTCGAGCCATTGTAGTGTTTTAACATTTCAGATACATCAAGTGACTAAACGTCAGATCATAGTTAAGTTTCGCTATAAAGACCACTTATAGACCACGCTTGATATAAGGACTAAATTTTTCACATCAAAATAGTCAGTTTAACAGTGAAACATCCCGATATTATGACTAATCAGTTTCATGAACACGTTTTAATTATCTAAAGGTTGACCTTAAACATAAACGTTTCTGATTTCTAATAGGAAGTAATGCTATTGACTGTAATAAAAATTTATTTGCCTTCAAAAAAGGCATGTACTGAAGTTAATATAATTTCAGTAATATTATTATAAAAAACAACATCATGGTATCATACTGTCATCTGTGTCAGATGCATCAAATGGTGAACTGTAAAAGTTTAAGTTTCGGACACAGAAATGATCTTACCTCATGTTGTAATAGATATTTATTTGCCTGATGGTAGCCTCAAATTCAAGAAATTGATTATTTCGGGTAAGAAACATTTCTTAATAGAGACAATAATAGCTAGCATTATTTAATATTTTGATGTTCAGAAAATGTAAATATTATGGTAAATTACATATATTAGGGTTAGGGTTACGGTTCATATATTTAACATGTTCATATATATTTTACTGGAACCAATACTCCACATCCCTAGTTTTCAGTAACAACTATTGTAGAGTTATAGTGTGTCAGATTCACCAAGATAAAACGGCGAATACGTTTTGAAGAAAGAAACTATTCGATTTTTATATTAAACTATTAAAATTGATATAGGTAACAATAAGTGATAACACGTTAAAATATTTGATATGGAAAGTTATACTCTCATTTTCTGCTTTGATAGTTTTATCTTTGTCGATGATAAAATCCATTTAAAGACAACGTTAATTCAAGGTGAATTATTGAAATATTTAAAAACAGATAAAGAAAAACTTGCTTTTCTCATCGCCATTGTCATTCATATTTCTATGGCGGAATTATCAGTCTTTTTTTTCAGATACATCAAATGATTAAACGCCAAACTGTTAGTTTATTTGCCGTAAGGTTGCATCAATTACAAGACAGCGATTCTTTAAGGTATGACACATATATTAAAAGAAAGCAGAAAGGCTAGCATTTTGTATTGCCTTGATATAATTAATAATAAGTATAGCTATTTAATTTTTGTTGGAACCCTTATACTTACATCCATTCTTAAAAATTACAATTATAGTAAAGTGCTATTTTTTCAGATTCATCAAATGATAAAAACGACAAATAAGTTTCAAAGACAGAAACGTTTTCACATTAAAAATGATACAGGTACAAGGTGGCTCGTCCTCCTCTACTCCCTACGTTTTCAGAAAATTCGAAGTATTAAGGCCATTGACATAGGTAATTTATGTCCGAGGTGAACATTTTGTGTCACGTTATGGTCATATGATGAGACATAGAAAAAATGTAAGAAACATCCAATTTTTTGTGTTGGAAAGTAATTCTTCCTCTTTCTGTTTTTAGAAGTATTGCTTTGTCTGATAATAAAATACTGAGTCACAAACCAGGTTTCCTCCGCTGCTTTTAAAGTTTATTTAAAGAGTTAACAAACACTAGATTTGTTCATCTCAATTGCCATTCAGTAAAAGTTGAGTAATTTGGCCACACCCATCTACAGCAGGTGTTTTCGTATTTTTATATTGAAACCGCATACTCCACATTCATAGTGAAGCATTGGAGTTATGAGAGCGCTGCATGTTTCGAGATTGATCACGTTAGTATTATGGTCACTGACTAATAAACCACAATTCATAAATTGTCTCTGATATTTTAATGGAATGCCCATAACTTACATCCAAAATGTAGAATTGCAGCTATTGTGGATTTATATTTTTCACGTACAGCAAGTGATAAACATCAAAATATTTTATATTAAAAGTGTTGCCATATCTGTCTGCTTTGATGATGATTTTTTATGCCTGGTGATAAAATCCAACAGAAGGCAACGTTTATGCAAGGTAAATAATGTTGTTAATTTAGACAAGAAAAAGTTTCTATTCAGTTTATTGGTCTGGAGCGATGGCAGTGTCATCAAGTGACTAAACGTCAAATTATAGATAAGGTTCTCCTTTTAGATCGCGCGATATAATGCATTGATATATATAGCAAACTTTTCTGTGCATCAAAATAGTCAGTAAAAGATAAAAAGTGTCGATAGTATGACCGGCTCAGTTTCAATACCGCATTTAAATGATCCAAAGGTTTACCTAAAACAAACACAATAAGATGCTATTGGAAGTAATGATTTCATTATCGTTTTTGAATAAAGATTAATTGCTAAATGACAGTATCAATTTGACTGCAGATTATATACAAACTTTTAAAAATTGATTTAAACAAACATGCATGAATACTATAGTGAAAACTTCACAAAGTTAAAAAATGGAACGGTTATTTAGTTATTTTTTTTAGATACATCAAATGATGTAACTTTAAATAATTAATTTTAGGAAGAAGTGTTTTTATCTCATATTTTGATAGAGAATTATTGCCCTGATTATAGTAACATAAATAACAAGACATTATTTATTTGAGGTATCTTAAATTTCGTATTACAAACAACAATTGCTGGAATTGTTTATTCCCATGATATTCAGATAGTTTAGATAGTTTAGACATTGATATATATTTAACATCTTTAAATATTTTCGTTTGAAACCCCATACTACTTATCCAAAATATGCAGCGACAACTATTAAAGAGTCATTTTTTATTACATCAGAATATTTAAAAAACGTCAAATTATATGTTCTAGGAAGTAATACTTCTTCTTTCAGCTTCTTTGCATTAGAATCTGTTCTGTTCAAGATAACAGCAACAACGTTAGAAGACATTTTTCTCAATGGTTCGTTAATTTTGTTCATTTTTAACAAATACTCGACTTGCTAATCCCCATTGCCATTCGGTAAGTTCTGAATATTGCAGCTTTTGACATATACCCACTAATTTACATATTGCCTTCATAATTTTATTGAATCCCGATAGATTAATTTAGAAATTGTGAATTTAATCGATGATAGAGTCACATTTATTCATATACAACAAGTGTTACAACGTTAAATTATTTCTTATTGAAGCTGTTGTTATAAAGATACATGTCGCCGATTATAGTATCCATTAAAATATAGTCTTGTCCAAAATATATAAGTCTCGCCATGCTTTTCTCTCTTTGTATTCAAGCATATAAGATATTATGATTGTTGTCATTTGTACAGCATGTTCAAATCATTTGTTTAATAATTCTATTGAATCCCCATCAGTCACATCAATAGTTTAGAATTTGTACTATCATATGGTTATATTTTGTTCAGATTCAAATGCTTGGGACTAATTTGCTTGATACTGTCTAAGTATCCGTCAGTTTGTTCGGTCCTTGTCACGGCTCTTTCTTATATATGCAAAGACAAATCTCAGATAACTGTGCGAAGTGTCCATAACACAAGGATTTGTTATGTATGGTAAAATACGCTCTTGCAATACATATGTAACTTCAAGCAATCGTTGCTCAAAGCACAAGGGTGTATCATCAGTCGCACCGTAGGAGCTAACTTGAAAGTCTGTGTCACATTTTGGGCTGGCAACCTGTAAGTAAGGGCTATGTTCGATTTGATATGTTTGGGCTGTAACTTCTGCATGAATGTAACTTATGAAATAACTTAATACAATTGAAGTCCATATCAGAAGGGCGTGTCATGCTTCACATTGGGGTGGTAATTTGACGGCCGAGGTCACAGTTGGTGTTCAATGTGTGATATTGGGTTATATACCTTTTTTGTACGGGATGTAGCTACAAGACGTATTAATTGATTTTGAGATATTTTTATTCAATTTTCGGCCATGACACAGGCCTGTGATTGTGTTCAAAAATTAAGAAAATATTGTTAAGGTCAAGGTCATACCAAGGACTCGGACTTGTAAATAAAGGTAATATTCTGAAGTTTTGTAGCTTGGATGATGTAACATCTACATGTATAAAATTATTCTGAATAAAAAACTTCCCACACTTGTTATCCTTACCTTAAGCAGCATGGTCAAAGTAATATTTTAGAATCTCTTAAAGAGTTATTATATAACTTGAGCAAAATGTTCACCTCATTGGGGTTACATGCAATGTCAATGTTGCAAACAATCCTGCATAAGATAACGATCATATTTAGAATCAAATGTCATGTTTCAAAATCTCAGAAACCTTTTGAATGATTTTTTTGATATTTTGGGTATTATATATCATGGATAAAATCAGGTAACACTTAAAGTGTCACAATAAATGACTGCTTAAACAAGAAAATGCATACTTGATGCCCATGTGCAGAGTCATGACACATAAAAACAGTGATTGATCCTATAACTAGATATCCTAGACATAGCAGAAAATGCATAGAACGCTACTTCATTCCAGCATGGAATCAGTATTCTACACACAGATCCAAAATGAACAAACGCGCACCTGTTATAACTCCATCCGGTTCGTGCGCACTAAATGTTGCAGTAGGTCACCCAATCCAACAAATAGGTCAAGTCAAGTAGTACATACACCAATGTTAATCTTAAAAAAAACACATCTTACTTTCTCAATTATACTTTCGATCCTGTGAAATATTGTTAGTTAACCAGGATCAGGAGTAGTAGTGCACCAAGCACCTGTCCGAGGGCCGAGTCGCCGATCGTCAAAATTATGATCTACACTAGCTTCTTTTATTATTAATAAATTATGATAAGCAATTTTAACTGAATAATTTTAATAGAACAAAAAAATGAATTGTTCATAGAACCTTTATAAGTATATCTAAAATTATGATATATATCAACATGAACAACCTTCGTAAACCTTTTGGCATTTCATTTTTAATCCAACAGTGTAAATAAAACATAAAACTAAGTAATTGACTGTGCATTTTTTAACAAAAGTAGACCAAACTGGCTGCCAATAGCGACCTGTTGTCTCTCCTGGCTCCATTGGTTAGTTTACTATCCGATTTTTGCAACATGCTCCAGTGGTAAACTACCAAATAGTACTAAGTCTTTTTTTCTCTCCCCCTTTGTCAATTAGTATAATTAAAGAAGTAAGTAAGTAGTAGCCTGTTTGTTGTTTATTAAAATTATAAGCAAATTCTTCTCAGTTTCAAAACACCACCGGTTTTAACTTATTAATAATCTTCAACTCTAGAGACACCTATTTTCATTAGTAAAAATAATGTTTTTATATTCGTAAGTAAAATATTGCCACTATTTTTAGGAACTCTATCCGTAAATTATTCTTTCTTTTAGTAAAGTAGCAAAATTATTATATTTCTTTATAAATTTTTATAGTATATCAATTCGACTACGCGAGTTATTTTTCGAAATTCCTCTCTCTCGGTGGCTGGTTTTTTTGGGGGGCTAATAAAGGGTTTTTACAATTTCAAAATTTAAAAGTAGGTGAAAAGATTAAAATTTCAAACATAATTATATTCTATTTTGTAATTTAAGTAACAAATCTTTCGGCACACTTTATTTTCTCCTTTAGACCACTGAAAAACATAAATAACAAAATGATAATAAAATAAAAGTAGGACAACAATTTATTAAAAGGGCATTTTACATTACAAAACTCCAGACATTCAGACTAGGTCAATCGCACTTATAGATCAAATTGGTCACCGCGATTAACCTACTTTTTTGGCAACCAATCAAATATACTCTTTGGCTAAAACTGACTGGAAATTGCAGTCAGGTAAATCTCTCCTCTCAACGTGAAGTCCAGATGTTAGTAACATGTGTCAAAAACAAGGTCACATAGTCAACTCAAAGAAAACATTGGTATCCGTCTAGATGCGATATTTATAAACACATCATTGAGAACACTTGTCGGAATGCTTAACTTATTGATGCATAGGCCTATGTCGAATCTGTGTCACCTGTGACATGGCACTTCCCGACATCAGGCAGACGATTTCTGTGTTTAGATTATCAGATTACAAAGTACAGCTCCTCCCAACAAAGGTCACTTGGGCAACACAAAGAAAACATAAGCTGTGTGTAAAAAACGTATGCCCCCTTAATGCAAAATTTGCTATTAAAGGAACAGCTTTTAATGTAAAGGTCAGTGTGAAATTCGTGAAAACTGTACTTAAGAAATTGAAGAATAACAAAAAAAAAACCAAAAAAAAAACAATCGAACAAACATATTTTTAGGAAGTTAACTTGACCTCCAAAAAAATTGTTACTAAAAAGAAATTGAAATACAAGTATTTTTAGTAACTGTGACCTTGACACCTATTTTTTGGCTAAAACAATTTGAACCAAAATAAAAAAAAATATTAATCTATTTGAGTAGTGACCTTGACCTATTTTTTCGGGGGAAATAATTTCATAATAAAAATAATCGAATAGAACATATATTTTTAACAGTGACCTTGCCTCCTCCCCCCTGGACACGAATAAAAGACTGTAAAAACAATACAAACGTTTAAAAGAAAAACTTTCTTAATATCTTCCTCTCGATGCAAACTACCTACACGCCAAGTTTAATTGCAATTGGTCACTGTCCTCATGTTTTTAAGCGGAACTATTTTTTTTCTATTTTTAGTTACAGTAACCTTGACCTTGATCCTAGCGCCCCAAATGCAACCAAAGCTTCCTCTCCAGGTAAACTACCTACGAACCAAATTTCATTGCGATTGGTCACTAATAATCTAAGTTATTGGGCGGAAACCGTTTGACAATTCCGGGTCGTCGTGACCTGACATTTGACCTTCTAATCCAAAAACCATTTGGGGTCTTCTACCTAATATAACCAACCCCAACATCAAGTTTCAAGATGTTTTGCCTAAGCCTTCTCGTGTTATAGGTCGGAAACTGTTTTAAAATTACGGGTCACCATGACCTTGAAATTTGATTTACTGATCTCAAAATCAATAAGGATCATCTGCTGGCCATGAAAAATCTTCACACTAAGTTTGTAGATGCTAGGTCTAAACATTTACTAGTTATCATCCGGAAACCGTTTTAATTTTCTTTTAATTTTCCGGGTCACCAGGACCTTGAAATGTGTCTAACTGACCTCTAAAGCAATAGGGGTCCTTTACTGATCATGACTTACATTCACATCAAGTTTCAGGATACTAGGTTTAAGCACTCTTGAGTTATCATCCCAAAACCAGTTAATAGACGCACGGACGGACGGAAGAACAGACGGACGGACGGACCGACGGACGGACGGACAAACATACCGACCGACATCTGCAAATCAATATACCCCCCTTCTTCGAAAGGGCATAACTATTGTAACCATTCTAAAGGTCACATTTATTATGAAATCATCACTAAGATTGGTCAAAATGTTTGTTTTGATGACACTTATGCCAAGTTCGAACATGCGTCACTAGGGGTGAAAACATAGGTTCCATATCAAAGCAAAGAGGACATTGTTTACAGACTAGAAGCCACATGTATTTACCAATCATTATGCCAATAGGTACGAGAGTTGACTGTAATAAATTCTAGAACAATTTAAATCTTTGATACACCGTCAGGCCGTAAAACCTCCGGAAAGAGCCACCAACTTTCCAAAATTAACACTATGTGGAACGAACCTCACATATAATGAGCATGCGCAATTTCTAGGAATGTATTTTGACAAATTTTATCATGGAAAATGCACGTAGAATACATGTCGAAAAGATGTCTTAGAGACTTAAATATCATAAGAGCAGTAAAAGGGAAATCGTGGGGCACAGACAAAAAAATGCCTTATCAATATCTACAAGGCCCTCATCTTAAGGAAAATTAACTATGGCAGCATAGTTTATGCATCCGCTAAGGATTCTCACCTGAAAAAAAATCAAAGAATACAAAACAGGGCACTAAAAACCATTATAGGATGTCCGAGGCACACTCCGACCCTCCCTTTACATACCATGACTGCCATTATTCCACTGCATTTGCAGAGATAACTTCAAGCATTAAATACTATTAATTTACCTATTAATGATGAAATATGTGACCACCCTGCATATTTTTACAAAAGCAATATAAACCTAAAGAAACTTTACGCGCAAGCCATTACAACATTAATTACAGAATACGGCCAAAGCGAAACCAAAATTCAAGAACCGTGCTACAAACAACTTATCAATATTGAAATGCCTGAGATTAACCTAGATTTAGTTTAGAAAATTAACAAAGCAGAAGATAATGAAAGAAACAAAATTATTGCAAATTTAAACACTATTCGACACTTTAGAGACTTTACTCAAATTTATACAGACAGTAGTAAAGACCCGTCCAAACAAATAGCAGGGACGGGCATAGTAGTTATAGCAGAAGACGGCACAATTCTACATAACAAGAGTCTAAAACTTAACCGTTCCAAGGCGGTGCCCCACTGTGTTCCTTTAATTGTTCGTTTTGTCCGCGTGTCTTTGCTTTGTATGCTAGTGTGTGTTGGTAGTGTGTGTATGTGTGTACATGATTGTGTATGTGTGTGTGTGTGTGTGTGTGTTGTGCACTTCTGGGTGCTGTTGGGCTCGTTTTGCGGAGGCTGCGTTTTTGGTACGTGGCATTCCCTGTTTGATATAATTTTTGTTTTTAACCATCAAACTTCAATATTTACATGTGAGTTAGCAGCAATAGATTATGTAATATGTTATTGCAAAGAAAACTATATTCCAAAAGTGGTCATTATAAGCGATAGTCTGAGTTCCTTATTAGCAATAAAATCGGGTCAGTCTCTTGGGCAAGAAATGATTTACAGTATTGTAAAGTCCGTCACAGCCATAAAGCATAGAGGGGACGAAATTCAATAAATGTGGGTACCTAGTCATGTAGGCATAAACGGAAATGAAAGAGCAGACAACAATGCCAAATACGGCAGCACTTCCGGTACAGAAATTCAAATTAAGCTCAGCGTACCGGAAGTATACATCATCATTAAAGATAAAGTTAAACAGAAATGTCTAAAGCAATGGGAACATATTGCTCAACACATAACATATAAATTAATATTAAACCTCCTAGTAAATTACAAACGTACCATCATGATAGAATAATAGACACAATGTATACTAGACTCAAACTTAAAAGTAGCTATTTAAAAGGGGACCAATATGTAGACGACAAAACCTGTCAACACTGTAACGAAATAGAAAATTTTAGCCATCTAATGTTTCACTGCCCACTATATTCTGAAGAAAGGAAAATATTTGAAACAAAACTTTTAAAATTAGAATTAGTAGCCATTACGGAAAAAACTCTGTTAGATCCACCAAAAGAAGTAGCACAAGATATTCGCCTGGCCGTATTCGAATTTATCAAAAATATAGGATACAATGAAAAAATATAGATAAGGACTGTTTACACAATGGACTGCTCGGCAAATACTCAAACCACACACCCACTTCACAAACCACAAACATCCCAGGTTGACTTATAGTAAGTGGAAAGCAAAATGGAGACGACTTGCATGCCTGGAGGGTAGAAAATTGCAAAATAATATACTAGCTTGACACATACGAGATCAGAATAGTCTCCTGCCAATGTTATGGCGGCTCCGATCGAAAGAAAGGTGATAACTAATATGTGATCGCATGCGGTCATGCTAGTAGCAAAGTGACCGGTATGAGGGTAATTAGCTTAGTATACTTTATTATACATGTTTATTCGTTAAAATGAAGGAGCTTCCGGTACAGAAAGGTCAAGGACAATTACCCACAACCTCAGGTGAATCTTTTCGGCAAAACACATTACTGATTTCATATACCTCCGGAAAACAGGAAAAGTTTATAGTAAAACACTTTAGAACTAGTTAAGGGTTACCCAACACCATAGCTATATAATTAAACACAATTTAGAAATGATCTGAACTGAAACTTGTAAAGATTGAAAAAATTAGACAAATTTGTTACAGAGACTTTAACCCGCGATTTTCCAAAATTTTCGGGCATAAAAAACAATTTATAAATGATACAAGACAAAGTATATATTTCGACCAAATTATATTTAGAATAACAAGCGCCAAAGATATAACACCAAAAACCGTAAGCTTTATTTAAACAAAATCGGCAAAAAATCCTTTTGATGATCTACACTTACTTCTTTTATCATTTATAAGTCAAAATAAAACAGATTAACAGATCAAAATTAAAATTTCCTTCTGAAACAATTAAAAAGAATTTCTCACCAAAATTCCACAAAATTTTAATAAAATTTCTGTTTTTACGAAATCATGATCTACAGCAACATTCATATATTTAAAGACTAATTTTGTCATTCTTTCCATTTTATAATACAAATGATTCAAATAATTACATTAATGACTGTGCTTTTTCAATAGTAGTAGACCGAACTGGCGGCCATTAGCACCCTGCTGAATGGCTAATCATTTTTGTCTCTCCTGGCTTCATTGGTTAATTTACTATCCGATTTTTGCTTCAAGTTCCGATAATAAACAATTAACTAGTACAAGTCTCTTTATTATTTTCTATTGTACATCATTATAATTAAAGAAGTAATGTTAACAAGTAGCCTCTGCGGTTGCTGGCTTATTTGGCTTTTAAGGTGTTTTTATATTTTCAAAATTTCAGAGTAGGAACATAAAAACAAAAATAATATCAAACAGGGAATGCCACGTACCAAAAACGCAGCCTCCCCAAAACGAGCCCCACAGCACCCAGAAGTGCACACCACCAACACACACACACACACACACACACACACACACACACACGCCCACCACACACACACATATACACTACCAACACACACTAGCATACAAAGCAAACACACGAGGACAAAACGAACAATTAAAGGAACACAGTGGGGCACCGCCTTGGAACGGTCAGTGGCAAAAACACCACTGGGGAGCTTAAACCGGTTTATAAGTCAAACATTCATGCATACTTTTAACTTGTTAAAATTAGTAAAACCATCTTTCGGACAACATTTTAATCTCTCATTCAGGACAATTAAATTTTCTATCATCACAAAAAGCTAAGCAAAATAAGAATAGGACAACACTTTATTAAAAGGGAGCTTTACTTTACAAAACACACATATAACATCTAGTATCAAAATTTTCTAAAAACTGTTAGGCTACCACGATCCAGACATACAAACTAGGTCTATCACACTTAAATCTCATTGGTTGCCGTGATTGGCCTACCCTTTGGTAACCAATCAAATTCAACCTTTGGCTATACTAGCTGGAAATTGCAGTCAGGTACATTTCTCCTATTTCTGGCTTCAAAATTTTGTTTTTTAGGCATGACGGGAGACATGCCGGGGTCTCATCCAGATATTACGCTAACACAAGTGCTCTTTTGGACGAACCTTGATAAAATACTCATCAAATCAAATCAAATCAAATCAATCTCAATAATTAAAAGTCAAGAACTACCTCACATAGTCAAATGTTTGTATGTGTCTTATATATAAGTCAATGCAAAGACGCATTTATTATCACATCATTAAATTAACATTGGTCAGTATATTTGACTAAATGATTCGAAGGCCAATGTAGAATCTTGATCACCTTTGATCGAAATCTAGGTCATACAGTCAAATCAAAGAAAAAACATGTTAACAAACCATATGCTTCATTTACTTCCCAGTTATCATAATTAGATTATTTATCTAAATAACTTTATGTAAATTCGAATGAAGATCACCTGTGCCGAAATCTAGATCACAAGATCGACTCAAATAATAACTTTGTTAACACATTAGATACCACAATTACTAACCAATCATCAAGGAAATTATGTATAACCTTTGACTCAATGTCTCAAATGAGAAGTTATATTATGTAACACAATGGATCAGCAAAAAGGTCACAGCAACAAATCAAATAAAAACATTGTAAACATCTTAAATGTCACATTAACTATTTGATTATCATAAGGTTTGTCAGCATGTAAATCACAATCATTTCTAGATGATTTTTCAACTGGATCACCTAGAGTTAAAAACTAGGACACACGGTCAAATCAAATAAAACCCTTGTGAATGCTCTAGAGGACACATTTATTATCAACTCATCATAAAAATCGGTCAGAATGTTTGTGTTTAGTTTTTCATGGCCAACTTTGAATCTTTGTCTCATGGTATTAAAAGACAAGTTCAATTCAGACCAAATCAATTTAGTACTCAAGAAGCTAACATTGGTCAGAATGTTTAACTTTATTATTTATATGCCAAAGTAGAATTTTGGACACCTACGATAAAAAAATTAGGTCATCAATTCAAATCAAAGACAGCATGAAAATTTGTCAGAATGTATATCTTAATGACTGTTGGGTCAAGTTCGAATTGAAGCCAGCTGTGGTCAAGAACAAATCAAAGAATAACCTTTTTAGCACATCAGATGCCACAATTACTACCAAGTCAACATGCAAATTGGTCAGATTATTTACCTGAATGACTTTTATTAGTTCTAATATGAGTCGCCTGTGATCCCAAAACAGATGACACAGTAAAAACAAATAAAACGTTTACTTGCCAATCATTATGAAGATTGGTCGGAATGTTTGCTTTAACTTTCCCTAGCAGCAATGTCAAAACCGCGTTTCTTTATGGTATATAAAATGTAGTAGAAATAGGAATGGGAGGCTTTTTCATTTATTTAATATTCAGAAAAATGTTATACTATAGCCAGTTAATGTAAATAAACATGTAAAAGACGTCATAAGCTTCCGATGTATCATGATGGAAACCTACTTCACAACGATATTTTAGATTTGGAACCGTCATTAAGTTGTGTTCTCAGACAAATCAAAAAATGAAACGTTAGATTACTAGTTATGGAGTAGAATTGCTTTTTTTCATTTTATAATAGAGATTCGACATTGGCCAAGAAAAATTTGAATATTATCACCATCAACAAAAATATAGCGTAAGTGGCCACTGACATGTATAATTAACATCCATTGCTACGATTTGGGGCCAAGATCGAGTTCTTCTATAAGAGATAGAAAAATTGCAAGAAACATGAATATATTTTTTTGAAAGTAATATTTAAAAAAAATAAATTAATGTCTGATAATAGCATCTACCATTAGAAAACTGAATTCCTCCGTCGTTTGTAAATTTTGTTATTTGAATTAACAAGGACTAGCCACTATCATGGTCACTGACATATAAACGACAATTCATAAATTGTTTCTGATATTTAAATGGAAAATCCATAATGTAGAATTGTACCTATTGTTGATACAATCATTTGAAGACATAATTCCTCTATGTTTTAAAACCAAAAAACAAAAATAATATCAAACAGGGAATGCCACGTACCAAAAACGCAGCCTCCCCAAAACGAACCCCACAGCACCCAGAAGTGCACACCACCAACACACACACACACACACACGCACACTAAAAGACTATTGATAAAGGTCGAAAAGAGTCACCTTGCTCATCTAAATTGCATTCATGAATTTCTGAGAAAGATGACCACTGGCAACAACACAATTTATTCATACTTTTCCTAATAAATTTCAATTGAAACCCCATTAGAGAATTGTAGCGATGGCACAGTCACATTTCTTCAAATACATCAAGTGATAAAATGTTGAATTATTTCTTATGGAAATTATTGTTTTCATTTCCTCCCATTTTAAAGATTTATGTCGTTTGTGATTGCATTAATTAGTAAACAAAATTTATCACAGTTATGTCAATATTTCATTACAGGTACAAGAAACTCGGCGTGGTCATCTTTCATGGCGTTAAACATGTATTATGATCATACGTGTACAGCATACTGAAGCCCCATACTTCACATCCATAGTAAGGAAGTGGAGCTCTCAGAGCGTTACATGTTATCAGATTTACCACGTAAGTATCATGGCGACCCATATATCAACAATAATTTATGAATCTTTTGTAACATTTTAATGGAAACCCCATAAAAAAGCAGACACGAAGAGACAAAAAACATTCATTCATTTTAACATTATATTAAAAAAAATAACAGATACATCGTGTGATAATTTGTAATTAATCGTATTTAAATGCATTCACATCACATATCAACTTCTTTGTTCAGAAATATAATGTTTTAAATTAAATAATTTGAAAATGTACAGGTGTAAAAGTAAAAGTATTGCAGGGTGGTATAAGAAAATCATCATAATGATAATGTTTATGGGCGTCTTAATTGTGATTTTGCAAAAAATATTTTTTGTCATTTCTTCTAAAAAAAAATAGTGATGACAGAGATCGAATACTCATACGTATGCTATTTCATATATGTACACTGTAATAAGAAAAACTAGCTTTTAGATAATTAGTGCGTATATTTTGGTAAAACTAATTTTATGTCGGAAATTGAGCGTATGTTATATGTATTTTTGCTGGAGAAGGTTATTCAATTGTATATATCGGATGACCATATCAGTTCAAAGAGAGAATATGTGCAAGGTTTTGAAAATTGAAGTCTACAGAATATATAATTTCAGTGATGTCATAATGGGAACTTATACATCCAGAAACCTTTTATCAGATACAACACATTATGAAACGTCACCATTTTAGTTGTTGAAAAAGAAATGTTTTATTTCATGTTGTTATATATATTTATTTTCTTGATAGGAGCATCAATTGCAAAACCGCTATATTTCAGCTTTGAAACATTTCTTAGTACAGACATTAACTGCTAGCATTTCTTATTCCCTTGATCTTCAAAACATATATATATATAGTATTGCCAATTTCTTTTATAAAACATGTTCATATATTTTTGGTTGGGACCCCATACATCACATCCATAGTTGACAATAACAACTATTGTACAGTACTATTTTTCATATATATCAAATGATGAAACGGTAAAAAGCTTCTAAGAAAGAGAAATTATTTAATTTTAATGTGTAAATATTACAGACAATACAGATGCTAACAGTTCACACTCATCGGATCCGTACGTATTGAAAACAATTAAAGTACTGTAGTCACTGTCATGTATACTTCTCATCCATAGCAGAGCAATGATAGAGGCATTATGTGAGAAAGAAAAAATGGAAAAACGTATAATTTTAGTTTTGGAAAGTAATACTTCCTCTCCCTGTTTTTAGAAAGATTTATATGCCTGATAATAACATCTACCATTAGAAGAAATATTTTCTCCATGATTTTAAATTTTACTAAAAGATTTAAAAATA
Source organism: Saxidomus purpurata (assembly GCA_022818135.1). Classification (NCBI taxonomy): domain Eukaryota; kingdom Metazoa; phylum Mollusca; class Bivalvia; order Venerida; family Veneridae; genus Saxidomus; species Saxidomus purpurata. The sequence goes on along the minus strand of JAFMSR010000004.1, from coordinate 57,748,475 downwards.
CCATACTGATCTCACTAGCCATTCAGTAAATTCCGAGTAATAAAGCTAAAGTATACTTGAAGTCAGTAGTTAAGAGATATAACCATAGGAGAGTAAAAAAAAACTCCGAAACATCAACTGATATGACGTGAACTCATTTCTGAAGGAAATTAATGTTTATTTCAAGATTATGATTATCTTATTAGAGGTAACAAGGACTCCCCGTGCACGTATCCTTTGGCATTCATGAAAGGTATTATGATCATAGACATGTAAGCTGCATGTTCTTATTTTCACTGCAACCTCACACTTTACTTTAATAGTAAAAAATTGGAACTATCAGAGCATTACATGTTTTCAGACTCATTACGTAAGTATCATAACAACTGACATATCAACAACTATTTTATTGTCTGTAATATTGAAATGGAAACCCTATCACATCACATCCATAGTGCAGTATTGGGGTCATGGTGGAGTCATCTTTTTACAGGTTGGTCTAGTGATATAACGTCAACATATTTATGTTGAAAGTTATGCTTTCATTTTTTGCTCTGATAATGATGTATCTGCCTGATGATAACATCCATTAGAACACAGCGTTTCTTCAATGATGTTAATAGAGATAAAAAAAAACTTGTTTTGCTCATCCTCATTTGCATTCAAATGTGTATGGCCATTTACTTTTCCAAAACATATGTTTATATTATCTGTATCGTTTTCATAAAATTGCAATACTTCATCTCTATACCCAAGAATTGGAGCCATGGTTGACTTGAAAGTATCAGATACATCAAGTGACTAAACGTCTAAGTATAGTTAAGTTTCGCTATAAAGACCACCCGATAGACCGTGCTCGATATCAGCACCAAACTTTTCACATCAAAATAGTCAGTTGATAGTAAAAACGTCTCGATATTTTGACAGACTCAATTTCAAGACCTCATTTTAATAATCTGAACATTGACTTTAAAAATAAACTTTACTGATTTGTAATGAGAAGTAATGATTTCGCTATCGACTTTGATAAAGATTTATTTGATTTTTTTCTAAGGTTTTGAAAACAGATATGTTCAGAACTTTATACAGTTTTAGTAATATTGCAATGAAACTATCACATATTGGACGGTAAAGCCTTAAGAATGATGTAAACGAATGATGAAAGCTTTAATAATATGCCCTAAAATGACAAGGAATATATATATATATGCGCATGCGTAATGTCGTTTTCGCGTTTCACGCGGCGCATGCGCAGAAGGGAATATTCGTTTAACAGTTAAACGATTACCGGAATGTGAACGAACGAAAACGCGGAGGTGAAACTGGCAGTACTGTGTGTTCCTTTCTGATGAAAGATAAGCTTTACTGAAATAACTTATTTCCTAACTGTACCGGATGAAAAGGTTTAGATAACTGGTGTTATATTTAACTATAGGCTAATCTATAATATTTTCGCTGCTAAACGTTTTACTTGTACACAAAAATACACATGTAAAAACGTGAAGGAAAAACATACGTATGATTGACTTGAAACCAGGTTCACATCCAATAGCAGATATATTGTAATTATAACTACTAAAGACTAGAGACGAGAACACCTTGCATTAGAAAGGACCTTTGCAGTAATTAAGCTGTGCAATACAATCCGAGAGAATGTGGGTCTTGACATTTGTACCTGAGAAAAAAAAACATAGCTTAGGGTGGTACTATAAACAATCCAGAATATCACCGACATACTGCGGGGTTCCAATTATCGCCTGTCAACTCCCAAGACAATTTCTACAATATAAATATCTGAAAGGGCGCTTAATTTCCATCGCTTACGCTTACTTGTAAGTTTCAATAAATATCAATAGTGAAGTGAGAATCTCATCCCATGTCATGACACATCAAACTAAATTGTTTTATAAGTGCTCTATCCTTTCATAAAACCGAATGATCAATTTCTTTAATGTAGAAAAGCAACAAATTCTTTGTTATACCGTTAAAACACGTGGTGCCGTTATATAAAAAGCTATCGAACCCTCGCCAAAACCATTCCTTGAAGAAGAAATAAATTAAAAGCTGGACAAACTAGTGTGAGGTTTTAATGTTGCTAAGATCTTAAAGCAAGTCGCTTTATTCTTTGATCACTTTCTAGTTGTATTTACTCATTCGCCGCCATAAGCCAAACTTTGTTTTCTGACCAGCATTCGTTTTCGTTACTGCAAGGAATTTTCAACTAATAAGTTATGTTAAGGCATGTTATTATATGACTTAAAAGAAAACGGAAATTGTAAGGCTTAGAACTTTTACTCGGACATAATTTTTATATGAATGAGTAAATATAAAGTGTCTTATGATTGTCGACGTAATAGATAATTTTCAGTACTATTACAGTTAATTCCGCATACAACGACTTGATTCTGAATGAGACGAAATTTTGATATAGAGTTTCAATTTTCTGGATCCGAGTTTTTTCTTCTTTATTAAACACACATGTACTTAATGAATATAACATACTCCGGATATAAAAATTGGAATTATTCAAAATAGTTCGTAATATGAGGGGTTTTACTGCACACATATCAATAAATTGATTTAAACTGTAATTACCAAAACGTAAAAGTAATGTCTTTCTAGATAGATAGATAGATAGATTTACTTTAGTATATCACAGATGTACAAACATGGTTAAAACAAACATGATGCATACATATACAGATAATCAGATGTATACACAAGTTTATAAACCATGATATGCACATCAATACCAAGGATAACACAAAAAAGGGAAAAGTGATTATCCCTTATTTCCATTGTGGCCCTCGACATTGATGACACCGCGGAAAGCCACAATTATTTACTTCAAATGAATCAATGGTATCACATGTGTATAATATCACAGACCTAGGTTATTACAACATCAATTTATGGATGAGATCAAAGTACTGTATAACAAACAAAATTCAGTTAGATGAGCATCAATCAGTTTTAAGACACTAAAACCACAGACTAGATTAAAAAGTATATATACCAAATATACCTATTCAAGCATTAAACTTAAAAATACAAAGGAATCGTTAAGAATGATAAGAAATAACGTTAAAACTAGGACAAAAAATGAAATTTGACGTCTTTCTTAAAATGCTTAAAAACTGTAACATTACGTATCAACTGTGGCAAGTTATTCCAAATGACACACCCCTGATAAGTAAAATACTTTTTACCAAATCCCTTCACCTTGGGAATACAAAAACAACCACTGTCATTAAAATTTAAACTGGATGGATCATCAGGATTTGGACAAGAAGTTACCCTAAACCTTGTACAATGAGTGTGTAATGAGTGTACAGGGTTAAAATGTTCTCACAGGTAATCTGGAGCTATGCCTGACTTAACTTTGGAAACATAACCCAAAATAGTTTGGTTTACCCGTTTTCAACTGGTAACCACTTTAAATACCTAAACTGACCTGGACCAACATGAGACATAGAATCAATATTCAAGACGAATTTCACTAATTTGTTTTGGGTCGTTTGAATTCTTTTTTTCAACAACTGTGTCAAACTTTGGTACCAAAAAGAACAAGCATAATGAAAGTGGCACTGAATGAGGGATGTAACCAATAGCTTTCTTGTATGTTGTGTTAGAAAATCATGTTTTCTATACAGGAACTTTAACTTAGCGTTGGCTTTACTAATTTACTAACTTTTTTTAGGTTTTGAGACAAACAAAATGGACTCTGTTTTGCCTAGATGCAAAGATAACTTGTTACAAGTAAGCCATTCACTGACATATGTGATACCAGAGAGAGAAGATGATGTACCAGATACAGAAACCAGTTGATGTCTATCACATAAGTATGACCTAAACCATCTCACGGCATCTTCACTTAGCCCAAGGGCTCCAAGTTTCATCAATAGAATACTGTGATCAACAGTGTCAAAGGTATTCTGGAGATCAAGCAGTACCACCCCTACCATATGACCCCTTATCCATTTGGAATCTTATATTAAAGATACGAAAGAAAAGCATATCAACATTTTAAAAAGTGAATAGAACATTATGTTGTACATTTATTTAACTATATCAGTAAATTTGAAATGATCATGGGACTTTAAAGGCGTGTGAATTTTGTAAACTTAAGGTCAAAGTAAAAAATCTTAGTTTTTTATGCATAAAGTGATGAAACGTCAAATTATAGTAAGGGAAAGTTTTCTAAAGATTTCTGTGCGAGAGGATATTTTTCATTGGAGGAAAGATTTCCTCCATCGTAGTTGTATATAATTATTAGAGGTAATAGACAAATCACGGTGCCATATGTTTTCGAAACATCAACTGATAAAACATCAAAGTATTTAATTTGCATAATAAATATTCATGTCTTGATGTGAAAAAGATTATTCTAAAAGGCAGACTTTCTCCAAGGAATGTAGATTTGCTTAAACATGTAACAGGGCTAGGATAAGATGGTAACGTTAACAAAACAATTAGTCCAGGTTTCGTAACTTTAATTAGCACACGTATTTTAAACTTTGACTGTTCCTTAAGAAAAAATCCTTTCTATGTCTCTTAATATAATATCATGGTCAAAAATATAGAGTATATATACACGGTGATATCAATTGACGGAGAACAAGTATCGTCCCGTTACAGGAGTGCTGCTCTATAACAAGAGGGAGTATTACAAATCCAACCATAAAGACTCCGTTCACTTATATCATATCAAACTGAAAGAATAAGAAATTGTTGCACAGCCCTCTTCTTAAGAAGAAATTGAAGTTCCACTGATAAATATACAAAACTTTTAAAAAAAACAAGAAGACGCGGCAATGCCGCCGAAGCAGGTTTAGACGGCGCCTGTAGAAATTGTAAAATTAATAAAAAAATAACCTTGACTCCTTCCTTTGCAAAAAAATACTTTTTTTTTGCTTAAAATTCAAAAATTGAAGAAAAAAAAATCTTTAATTTTATAGTTACAGTAACCTTTACCATGACCCTAGTGACCTTGACCCCCCCGCCCAATTTTTTTTGCTTAAAACAATCTAAAAACTAAAAATCGATTTTAGCAGCAGTGACCTTGACCTTGAACCTAATGACCTTGACCCCAATTTTTTTTTGCTTAAAACCATCTAAATTTAATTTTTTTTTTTTTTGTAACAGTGACTTTGATCTTGACCCAAGAGACCTTGACCCCCCAAAATGTTTGTTGCTTAAAACAAAATAAAAGCTATAAAAATAAAAATATTTTTTAGTAACAGTGACCTTGACCTTGAATCAAGTGACATTGACCCAGTGACAAAAAGCTTCCTCCCCACGCAGGCTCCTTACACACCAAGTTTCATTGCAATAAAACAGTCCTAACTTGAGTTATTGTGCGGAAACCATTTTTCTATTCAAAGTAACAGTGACCTTGACCTTGACCCTAGTGACCTGAAATGCAATCCAAAGCTTTGTATCTTTACAAGGTACCTACAGACCATGTTTCATTGTAATTGATCAATCATATCTTGAATTATTGAGCGGAAATTTTCTCTATTTTTAGAAACAGAGACCTTGACCTTGCCCCTAGTGACCCTTAATACTATCTCAAGCTGCATCTTTACGCATGCATCCTTTACACCAAGTTTCATTGCAATTGGTTACTCTAAACTTAAGTTATTGAGCGGAAACCGTTTTTCTTTTTTTAGCAACAATGACCTTGACCTTGACATTAGCAATCCCAAGCTGCGTCTCCATGCAAGGTACATACACGCCAAGTTCCATTGCAATTGGTCACTCTTTTAAAAATGATTTTTTGCATGGTGACTGGAAATGGCTTGCTTTAACGCGAATCATAAAGTTCCCAAAGATTTCAGGCTGGGAAAAAAATTTTGGGGGCATTTTCTGCATTTTTTGATAATTTCATTGAGAATTTCTATTATTATATAATTTCTTATTTCGCATAACTATGTAACCATTGAATCGATTTTCAAATTATTTTACACATATGGCCATCATTGTTAGATGAAATAATTCGCACAAGAGTCTGGTCTTTAAACTCAAGGTCAAGGTCAAATTTAGAGGTCAAAGGTCAAAAACAAGAACTTTTTTCATAAGCGGTCATACACAAAAAAGAGTCAGATGGATTTCCAAATAACTGAACGTAAATGTCTGCCATTACAATGTTATGCCATTCATGTATGAATCAGGTCCCTAGATTCAGGGTCAAGGTCACACTTAAAGGTCAAAGGTGATAAATATGAAGAATCCAAATGAAAAACCTTATCTTTAAGTTAACATTTTTATATAAAATCGTTGTATTTACACAGAAAACAATTTGACGACATCAATAAGGAGAATAATGAAATTAATTACTACTGTAACTCACAAAAACATTTGTCATCCTTATTAGTATTATCCAATATTAATTAATTAATTAACCAACATTAAATTAATATTATGAGGGAATATAATAATACATCAACTCAATATTGAATAGTGACATAGAAAATATATATCATTTCTTAATTAGGCATTTTGTGGTAAATAAACAGCTCAGTTTTAGTGAAAATGCTCAGTGATTACATTTGATTGGTTGGTTGGGTGGTTATCTGCCTTCTATAGCCACAGTGTCTTCTCTGGTACTTGTCTTAACACAGGTAGTTTCTTAAAACCAAATCAAATATTCGTTTAAATCTGGAATTGTAACAGGGAAATACAGTTTGAAACTGGCTTCTAAAACTATACAATAGCCGTGGGGTATTTCCCTGTTTGAAATACTGCTGCAGAAAACGAGAGTTTTTGTATTTCCTTAAATTGACCTGGGTGGTCTTTTCGTCCTACTTTCACTTTATTGCATGTTGTACATAGTCAGATATATACGTTGCACATAATTGGAAGTGAAGTTCTTTCAACTATACACATGTACTTGAAAAAAGACATGTTTATTCATGTACAACTTTTTTGCAGCCTCTTTCTGGGAGACTTCTGGAAAACTACAAAGATATTTGAAAACTAGAAAACCTACTTCCATTTTTGAAAAGGCAAACTATAATTCTTTAATTCTTTTGTTACACTCAAATTGTAACACAATATGGTCACAATCGATGCAGTATGTCATTTATTTCCTCATGAGAAGACGCCTGTAACAATTCCAGATTGAGAAGAAAATTCGATTTGGTCTTAGTAATGTCTCACACAAGTTAAATGATGAAGAATACATATCAGAGTTTGTGTGAAGTTCACTGCTTATTCTTTCTCTGCATTCTTTCCATGGGACATCTGCTCTAGAAGTCAGCAGGAACCTTTCAATAATTTCTGACTGCCTAAAATCAAAAATAATATCAAACAGGGAATGCCACGTACCAAAAACGCAGCCTCCCCAAAACGAGCCCCACAGCACCCAGAAGTGCACACCACCAACACACACACACACACACACACACACACACATACACACACACAACACACACACACACACATACACAATTATGCACACACACACACACACACACATACACTACCGACACACACTAGCATACAAAGCAAACACACGAGGACAAAACGAACAATTAAAGGAACACAGTGGGGCACCGCCTTGGAACGGTCAGTGGCAAAAACACCACTGGGGAGCTTAAACCGGTTTATGGTGCGCACCCAACCTCACTCTTACCCCCACCATGTTCCAAAGTCACAGGACAGTGTAAATAAAAGTAATCCCTGCTAGGTGAATCTCTAACACACGCAATGGAAACAAAAGGCATGGTATGTAAAACACAAAAATGCTCGTGTATAAATATATAAAAAGCAAACCTTGAGAACCAAAAACCGTATGTACTCAATGCCTTTGCAGAAGGCAGAGCACCAAGAGAAACACCCTTAAGGGCCCGACGAAACAGGCCAGAGGACAGAAATCAAAACAGTTTCGTCCCAGTGGGATTTAAAAACTGCCCATCACAGAGTCCTCCCCCTCTTCCGTCAGACACAATCAAAGAGGGAAGCATAGCGTCCAACTGTAAACGGGTTGAACACCAAACATGCGGTGTGTCTCAAAACAGTTGGGTCGTAACCTCTTTTAACAAAACGTTTTATAGTTTTAGCAAATACAGTTGGAAAATTGCCATGACCCAAAATCTTACGAAGTTTGTAAACCACATCCCCATAAAAATCGAGTTTTGAAATACCTTCTCGCAGAAGAGTCTTTAGATTACTATTGAATTTCAAAACCAAATCAGAATTACGATAGTAAAATTTAGCAAAATATTTACGCAATTTGTAATAACGGTAGCCCTGTTGAAGAAGTTTATTTGTAATATATTGATTACGTTCATTGAAATCCTCAACATGACTACACGCTCTGGCAAACCGAATTAACTGAGAAATGTATACCCCATAAGATGTAGCATGAGGTACATCCCCATCCAAATGGGGGAAATTTACAATACTCAAATTAAAATCATCCCTCTTGTCATAAATTTTGGTATGTATAATATTGTTATAAATAGAGAGATGTAAATCTAAAAATGAAGCACCAGTATCCAAATTGTTAGTTTTAATTAACTCGAGTTCCCGGGGATAAATAGTGTCCACCAATTGACCAAAAAACGGGTTATCCATATTAAGGATATCATCCAGATAGCGTGATGTATTATTAAAAGCAGTGATAATGTCTGCCTGCGTATCTGGAGAAAGACTCAAAATAAAATCTCTTTCATAACAATATAAAAACAAATCTGCGACAAGGGGTGCACAATTTGTTCCCATGGGAATACCGATTACTTGTCTGAAAACTGCATTCCCAAACCTTATATAAATGTTGTTCAATAAAAAGGAAAGGGCTTTACAAACTTCGTCACAGGTCCACATAGTATAATGTTTAACAATACAGCTAGTAAAAAAAGCTTTATCGAAATTGCAGGCGAGAAATGTAGCATTCTCCCTGGCAAAAGTCTTTTGAATTAGGGCAGTTAGCTTGTCATTTATCAAATTATGTGGTAAAGTGGTATACAGAGTAGAAAAATCGTATGTACTGACTGAAGTTACTTTGTAAGTATTAACTTTAAACTTATCCAGGATTTCGCCAGAATTTTTGATCGACCAAAATAAATGTTTACCAGAGTTTTCGTATACTTTATCACAATATCTTTTCACGTGGGTTTTTATAGCAGTTAGGCAAGATGTTAATAGTTTTGAAATATTTGTAGTGGTACAAGAGCTTGAATTAGCGATGAAACGAGCTTTATATGGTTGTTTATGTAATTTAGGAATCCAGTACATAGTAGGAAGTTTAATATGTTGATCATCTATACGAACTTTCAAATTAGAAATTTCGCTGATGTGATCAGTGACCACATTTTGTTCAACAGAAGGACTCAATATATAAGCTTTAGTGCTATTTAGTTCGTTTTGTAAAACATTAATGTAATGTAGGCGTCAAATGATGATAATATTGTTGGCCGCCTTGTCTGCTGGAACTAAAACATACTTAGAATGAAATTCTTGGATTTCCTTTTTCAGATGTCTTAAAGTAATCTTGGGTTTAGATGGAAGTAGGTGTTCATTTGTTTGGTAAAATTTTATACGAGAATCGACAATGTTAAAAATACTTCGTTTCCAAGACGTTAATGCATTTGGATCAGCATTCTCACGACGACACCATTTAACACAAAAAGTTTCGATGGATTCCGCAATATGACCACGACAAGCATGAAAATCAATAGTAGAAGGAATTCTGTATTTTGGTCCTTTAAAGAATAAATTACGAATACGCTTGTCTTTAATAATATCAAAATTACCAGTGATGACATGACCGGCATCTGAATAGCAAAATTTCGAGTTTTTACATTCGCAGTAAGAAGGGGTATTTGTTTGAACATCTAGGTCGGAAACAATTTTATTGTAATTGAATATAACATTTCTAACAGGTGTTTTATATTTATAACAGATAATAGGAACTTCGGAGTTTCGGAAATACTTAGGCACAGAATCAATGACACGTCTATCACGAAATATACTGGGTACATCGATGAAGTCAATACCTTTATTAATGAAATGAATTTTAAGAAAATGTCTATCATGATCACTCGTGGCCAACATCATTTCTCTGTTATTTGTATGTTGACTCATTTGGAGAAGACAGTGTTCTTCATTTTCCGGTTCTCTACAGTCACAGTAAGGGCCCTACCCTATATCGACTTTGTTTAGATACTGTGACAACTTTGTACTTGGCGAATTACACGTTGGTTTTCACGGTTGTTGAAATATGTTCTTTTGTTATGACTTTCTTGTTTTGAACTAAAAAATGTCGTCTGACATTATCTGAGGTATCCCAGCGTCTCCGCCATTTAATCGTCACTGCTTCGTTCGCTACTAAACCGACCTAATACTGTGTTGTTTCTTTTTTCATTGATTCTGCTTCTGTGGCAGCTTCTGTTACCAGTGTCCCTGCAATTTCACTGCCTTCGATGTTGACATGTTATGTTGACCAATCTAAATCTATTTTAACTTCTCTAATTTATATGACGACATAAATGTGAGCACAGCACTTCCAGCCAAACTTTAAGACTCCAATGACTGTCTGACTGGGTGAGAGTATTCTTATAGTTTTCAGTGGTCTCTGCTTTAGTTTTTGCAATTGATATCGTAAGAAGAACTTAAATGCAGACCCCTGAAAACTATAAGAATATTCGGATTGCTACAAGTTTGCCTGCTAAGATTCGTGCTAATTTGAAAACTGGTTGTTTATTATCTACTTTCCAATGGCTAGTCATTTAAATGCAGGAACTCTTGTCGCATGGGTATGGATTTGTCTGTACCTGAACCATCAAGCAGTGTAGATATTCCAGTTGTAGCATCTGTTGTATGACATGTGTTGTTTCTTCCTCCTGCTGTTTTGGCTTTCATGTGGATTATCCTAAGTTGTTCCAGTATGTTGGTTTACTTCTGGTAGGTTGAAGACTTTCCAAATACGAGAAATCTTGCATGGTGCATTTGGTTTCTACATCTGTGACATATTCCACATTCAAATATCATTAACTTGTTACAGCATCTTTGAAATTGGGGTTGTTTTGCTGCTGGTGTTTTCATTTCTGCATTTTAGGAATGACTGTTTTATTAATGACTATTCGTCTTTAGGCATGAATTTTGTGCATTCTCTTATTGCAATCTCTTCTCTGCACAGAAGCTAGGGAAGGATGTTGACGTGACTTCAAGACTATTGTAGTTGGCAATACCAATACCACAAAGGCATAGATTCAACCGTTTACTTTTAATTTTCAAGACTGTGTACAACATTGCTGGTCTAATATACTGGTGTTGCATATTCTAAATATTGCAGCACAATACTTTTTTGTTATGTTAAATTATGTTATCTAGACACATCTTCTCTGATTGGGCTACGCACATCAACAGACCTAAAACATTTTAAGCCATGCTTCTATATATTGGAGATGTTGACGGAAACATAGCTTTTCATCGAGAACTACATCTTATTGTTTTATCAAAAACTTTCGCTTCTTGTACATGCAAAATTCAGTTTTGTCTATATTTAGCGATATAATCTATGTCTCAGGTAAATGTTGTAGACCAGTGGGCTGACACTGATCCCTATAGCAATCCCATGTATGTCTTAAAAGGGTCATCTTAGTAGCTTCTCAAACAACAAAGAGCTTCTTTCTCTGTTAGAATCCAAGTTTGACCTTTGATACAAATGGTTGTGTACTTTAACTAGAAGCCTATTTCTCTATATAATGTCTGTCGAATGTCCTTTCCATATAAATAAAGACCGCAGCAGTAAAAGTTATTGTTCAAACCAGATGCAATGTACTGATGTCCTTAACTACTTGCTGCAAGGTCTGTGTGGTACCTCTGCTCTCTCTAGAATCATCTTAAGCTATGTCAAGAATATAATGATGTTCAGCGAACGAGAACAATATAGAATTTACAATTTTTCAATGCATTTACCTGGGACACTTGGCAGATTAATTGAAGGTCTATATAAGCCTGCCTTATAATGTGTCTCCTTGTCTGGCTTCTGTAGGAATTTTACGTATGCAATTTTTCAGGATTTGTGAAGTGGTGATAGCATCTAACAAAGCTGTATTTTTTTTCAGATTATGTAATATTGTCTTGGTCAGCTTCTGCAGTGATGCTTCAACTTCTTCTGTTTACGAACTTTTCTTTCTCTTTCTGTTTGCGTGCCTTTATTTTCCATGTATTATGCTCGATATCTTCCATGAATTTATTATCAAATCTTTCATTTGCTATGTGCTCTCCTGTGTCTTTGTTCTTTAAAGTATTCCACATTGTCCTTGTCCATCATATACTTGACTGCCATATTTGTTCGAAAAACTGGTTATACATTTTTCTCCATCTGACTGACTGTATGATGTAAGCCTGTAAAAATGTTAACCACTCTTTAGTCTTTGCACTTATCTATAGGGTTGAACAACATATCAACCAAGTCGGATTTATCTGTTTCAGAAACATTCTCATAATGTTGTTTTCCTCCCTTAATTTCTGCAGCAAGTCTGGTGTTCTCCGTCACTTACAATGCGTTTGTGCACTAATTAGTTATTTGTTAGCCTCTTTTACATCTTCATTTACCCATGGTGGTTTTTTTCATTTGTTTACATTCATGAAATTAATGGCAAATTTGTAACAAAGGGCAGTCACTCTTTCAATAATTCAATTTCAAATCTAAAACTTATGAACATTCCAATGCAAACTAAGAGCAAGCAAACTATTTTTAATCACATCTATGCAGTAAATCTTACAAAAATATTATGTTGTAGATGATCATACACCTGATGTCATAGAGAATCACTCTGGTTATACACGTTGCCCAAGACAGTCTATGTATTGACATTAGAAATTTCCTAATTCCAATACATTCAGTAAATCATAATTCAATAGTTCAGTATTAATAATACCCACATTTAGGGAGAATATGATCAAAAGTTGTATGTTAGAATTAGATACATTTGAATCGTTGAACTACCTGTAACCTTTCCCCACCGACCTTGCACCTTGCATTTTGTACATACATGCAACTGTTGTTTAAATTGCTTCAAAAGTGTCCCAAACATGTCAAAATTTACACAAATATAATTAGTTTATTATATTACATTTGTAAATCTTTTATTATGCATGTTTGCTATAAATATTTTAAAGAACGGAAACAGAAAATAAGTATTTTGCAAAAAAGTAAAAAATTAGGTCTTTTTCTAACACATAATTCATAATATTTGATCAAGAATGTAAACTATATCATAACAAGACATATGCCCATAAATGTTGATATAGTAGTGATAGTTAGTAACATTTAAATTCATTCAAAAATCAAATATGCAATTTTTGTTAGCACTTGTATGTGACAGTGTATTTTTCGAAAGTATGGCGGCCATCTTGGCGGCCATCTTGGATTGTAGAGTTTCCCAAGAGGGAACTTTTGGGAACCTTGTGTTTATGGATACTACAGACACAGATCTTTCAGAAAATATACGTTTCATTTCTGTATGAATTTTGTCCGGGTTCAGCCTATTTTGAGGCTCAACAGCCTTGACTATTTACTCAAGTTATTTAACGGAATTAATGTTTGACGCCCGCCCCGCCCGCCGACATACGACATCGCCATTATAATACGTAGTTTTTTTTCTTAAAAAAAACCTGCTTTATAACTTAGAAAAAACAAAATGTTGCTTTACTTAACACTGTTTAGGTATATCAATAGCTTGACTGAGTCCATTGTTTAGAAGGACACAAGTCCTGAAATAATTCCTGGTCACGACGAAAAAATGCCATCGGGTCGGCGTTTTCAATATCTATATTGTTGGAATAGCTTATTGCGGAAGAATATCCAACATTCACTAATTTCCAACTCTCATATTTCTGTGTCTTTTTAAATTGTCACAATGCACCACAACATTTGCAGTTGCATCTGAATGCTTTATTTTGAATAAGACATTACACAAATTATCCATGATTTAACACGGACAAGTCCAGTGACGACGAATTTTCGTTTTCAAACCAGCAGGCGGTTGCTTTTTATTGCGCGAGACCAAATCACAAATTTTGTAACATACCCTCTTTACACGTGTATTGTATTGCTTTTTATGACGCACTGATGCTTTGTTTCAGTTATATTTCATTTATGAATGATTTCCCTTTAACCTTGTCCGTAAGTTTGCCACACATGTCGAAAAACTTTCTAAGGGTTTCTTCTGAAGTGACATCTTGTGTCGTATTTACTAATTTTCATATAATTGCTTGGTTCTAGAATAATAGCACATGACGACATTGATTTCCCTTGAGCAACCGTATGTGTTGAGTATATTCTCTAACATGTCACGGGTATTGCACGTATAGGTGGTATAGGATATTTTTCAACAATCACCAATTACCAAAATATAGGCATTATTCCGTTCTGATTTAGGGAATTGACCTGCAATATCGATTACAATTCGTTCGAATATGTTACTATTGTAAAAGGTGTAGTTTTGTTTTGCGCTGTGTGTGTGTGGGGGGGGGGGGGGCAATTTGCGTCGCCACACACTTGACATAAATGCACATAATCAAACAAATATTGTGTCATGCTTTGCCATCAAAAAGACGATTGTTTTGATCTTGCCATTATATTCTGTATTTTCATGGGACCTGACACATGATAATTGCGAATGTAACACATGACCGAGGACATTAATGTCGACGGAAGACATATCCTTCAACGACTATTTGTATCAGAATACTGTCACTTAATACACAATAGACCTCAACCAATGAACATAAGATCCCATCTTGCGATCCAAAACTTATGTTCAAGGCTTTCAGCCGAGAGTTGTCCCAATGACGGTTTTGGTAAAACAGCGAATTTTAGATTTTCATCAGTTTCTTGAATGTTTGCACGAGTTAAAACACCTTTCGGTTCTGGCTTTTGTCTTGCAGGTTCAGGTGTATTTGTTTTCTTCCCCCTTCGTTTCTTATGTGTACTCTTTTGAATATCTGGTATTTGTTCAGCTCGATTTTATGCTACCTCGACTTCCTTTTCTTCACTTTCTTCAAAGAGTGAGTAAAATGTTTACTACTTCTCTTATATCACTGAATTGATGCTCGGAAGTACTGCTATCATTTATCAAGGCTTCGGAGCAATCATAGGTTCCTTCGGATAAGTTATAATTTTTTTGTGATTTATTTAATCGAATATCGGCATTTCCATTTCGCACTGTTTGCACACAATAATGTCATCTCTTGCACGAATAAGAATTCTGCAATTCCATATTAGCACCAGCTCTGTGAATGATGGAAAAATCAAATTAACAAAGTTGTTCCAACCAACGCTGAACCTGGCCTTCCAGTTCTTTGAAATTACCTAATCAACGGAGGAAACCATGATATGATCTATTTTTGAACAGGTACTGTTTAAAGTTCTTTTTTTGTAATACAACACAGCTAACATTTCACGTTTTGTGACGTAATATTTTCGTTCTGATTTACTCAATGTTCGACTTCCATATGCATTGACTTTTTTCATTACCCAGAATTTGTAAAAGTACTGCTCCGCTCCCAAAGAAGCGTCACAATCCAGAGTAATTTCACCTCCTTAAATATAAGCCAAAATATGAGAACTTGGCAAACGGTCCTTTAGCATTTCAAATGCATATATGCAGTCGGAATCCCATTTCCAGCGAGAATTCTTTTGTGTCATTATGTGCAATGGCTCAGCAATATTTAAGTAATTTCCGATGATATGATGTAAGTGCCAAGAACTGACGAAGTTATTTAACACATCTTGGATACTTCAATGTTGTTATTACTACGATCATTTTCTGACTAGGTTTTTGTGCCATATTTTGACTAGTTCAATGAATGCTGTCTCACGTCGAACATAACTACACCTTTTCGACTTGAGGCTGCGTTTTTGGTACGTGGCATTCCCTGTTTGATATTATTTTTGTTTTTTTGAGTTTCATGGCTGCGTTTAACAGCCGCTTGAGAGCAGTGTTTATTTTAAATATTCTTTTCAAAAGATTGACTATAATCAATGATGTCATCCAAGTATAGAAAGAGGATTTTCCATTGTAGTCCATCCAAAGCCCGTTCAGCAATCCGTTTGAAAGTCGCAGGAGTATTACACAAACCGAATGGCATTATATTGTAAAGGTACAGTCCACCAATTGGCGTAGAGAAGGCTCTCTTTTTCTTATCAGATTCAGCCATTGATACTTGATATTAAGCCGTCTGAAAATCAAGTGTGATAAACTCTTGAAAGTTCTCGTCGAGTCTTGAAAGAGGGCAAGCGTTTTTTATCGTCTTCTCGTTTAATTTCCTGTAGACTACACATATTCTCAACGTTCCATCTTTCTTTCTGACTTAAAAAGTGAGAGCTGAATATGAACTCTCAGATTTTTCAATAAGACCTTCATCTTCCCTAGTAGTTTACACCTCTTAAATGATACTTCTTTTGAACAAAGAAATCCTCCTGTGGTTCTTTAAGGGGGGTCACTAATGATGTTGTTTTTTTTTAACTTCCGGACATTTACATTTGTTAAATTTCGAAACTGATGATTTAAATGTAATCAAAAGTTATGCCATATGCCAAAATGGGGGTAAGAGTAGAAAAAATTGTCATTTCTTTAGAACCGTTTAAGATATTTTCTTAATTCAAATTATATTATAAGGAGAATTGGAAATAAAAATAAATTAATACCTAGTTCCTTTAACGGTTCTTCGTTACAGACCTTTGCATTCATATCTCAAAGCTCGTCCAATTCACTATCCCATTATTGTTTTTTCCAGAAATTAACTAACTACCATTATGTTAGTTTCCATAAACAAACAAGGTCAATACAGTTTTTTTTTTCAGCTGGCAGTGACTCCCCTAATAGGAGTTTCGTATTTCGGTTTTATATTCTGTATGCCTATCTATACTAAATTGTACATGCATTTTTGTAAAGTACATTAGTAAGTAAGTAAGTAAGTTTTATTCAGTAAAAGTGTACATGACATGGCAATGGCATAATAATGCAATACATATCGCAATACTCAAATTATAAAGCAGACTAGAAATATGACATGACATAAATAAATGACAAATATAAATATGTGAGTCATGTAGCCCACCAATCCAAGGGATAACACAAAAAGAGGAAATGATTTATCTTATTTCCATTGTGGCCCCTGACATTGAGGCATGACACAGAAAGTCATGTTTGTATCACGTTAATGAATCGCGAAATAGTGCATCACAGAAATTGTCAGTCAACTATAGAAAAAATTTAAAGTCTTATTAAAGGTGGTCAATTACTTTTAAGCAAAATTTTATGACAATTTTTACTTTTTGTATATTTAATTAATGAACAAAAATACCCATTAAATAGAGTTAGATCCCTATCTGAAATTTACATTTTATTAACTTTTATAAAATTTTGTTATTACTCCCCTTCAATATGAAAGTATTTAAACGTTAAGTATTTCTTTTTTATCTCAATATAATTTCTACTTATACATTTTAATTGGATAGATATACAAATATCTTAACATTCTGAACCAAAATGCAAGTTTGAAACCTACGTGTAGCTTCTGAATTCATTTATTTCCAATCTATATTGGGTGCGCACCCAAGATAGGTAAAGGGAGGTAATACTATCTTTTCAAACTTGAATTTCTGATGAATTCCATCTAAATATATACTTTTTAATGCAAATATTTTACAAATATAATACAACAGGTCTTTTTTTATATCTTTCCTTAGGCATAGTATGTGTATCAAATTTTTACTTATGATGAAATAACTCTATCTTGGTTGGGCAGCCAGGATAGGGAAATCAAATTTTAAAAATATATCCAGTGAAAATCTTACTCGAATTAAGAGCAAAGTGAACATAAATGAGTGTATATGGTCAGATGTTAAAGTTTCAAAAAAATCTGTTACATGGTCAAATTCTAATTATATACCTTTAAAGTGAAATGTGCAGGCTAAAAATGGGTAAATTACTAAAGGACATTCACAACAGATGTGAAAAATCATGCAGCCTCCTGGTCGAAAGAGAAAACTTTTAGATACAGACTCAAAGTACAAAATGATCCGTGAACTTAATGGATTTCGACACTGCTGCTGAGTTCGGAGTTAAAACTTACAAAGCATGATAATTATTCATAAGTCGAGATGCTATTATAAAAACACGAAACTAGGACATTCAGTTCGGCTAGAATTTGAAAAGGAGCGGACATGCAAATAATATTTATTTGGAAGAGTCTTTACCATGGTGGTGTAAATATGCTAGATCACCGGATTAAACATTAACTGATAGAAACACAAATATGTCTTTACATAATGATGTGTGTTTCGATAAGTAAATACATCATATACAGAACTTGTTCTATATAAGAAGTTGTACACCTTTTAAATCAAGCACGCTAACTTTACTTTGGGTTCCGTTGATGCCAGAGGTCGACTTGAATATAAAGATTTTCGGATGTAACGATATAAAATCTACTGTCCCCTGAATATCGGCACAAGTGGAGTTTACTGTATATAATTGGCTTTCGTCAAGTCCGGAAATACCGTTCTAATTTCAGTAACATGACAGATTGCCTCAACGGACACCAACGGTTCCGTCGTACACAAATCCATATGTTCTGCAGTGGAAATCTTACACTCAATTCCAGAATATGAGTTCAATACATCTGGTACCCTGCTATTCTCAGGCAAATCTAAAAATTCCACATTCCGTGCACGTTCAAAAAGAGCTACTACCGTACACTCGGTATTGTAGTTTCACATTTCCCAGGATTTAAAAGTCTAACATGCAACATATCATTACCTTAAATGAGAAAATTCCTGCAACCATTAAACTGTACCTTTCAACGAATTGTACATCTGCTTCAAATATTCCATCACCATCGACCGATCTGTCTTTGAATCTGATTCGTGCCAACTTCACTTGATCTGAAGGTATATGAACGTCATGTGTTGCAACATCTCAAGCCATATTAACTGTTCGTTTTTGCTCGCTCAAAAATTTCAAACCTCCTTTCTGTATCACAAATTCACTGTTCATATGATCGAAGATGCATCCAAAATGTATCATTAGTTTAATCATAGTTTATTGCCATAAAATCAGCAAATGGTTTGAGCCACAAGTGCTTGCCACTGATAAGATGTCTCTCCCCAATACAATACAATCACAGAGGTAAATTATGGCTACAGAACAGTTAGATGTAGGTTCATTTTGACCAACAACTTTAGTAACTTAAGTAACAGAAGCAGCTCTGTGTGCTTGTTTGTGTGTGCTCGTTCCAAGTTCGTGGTCGCCAAAAGATATATATATATATTTATATAAAAACAACAACAAAACAAGAACTGTCCCTCACAAGTGACGAATTCCCCCGAAAGAGGTGTTTCGCAGTCTTTGTCCTCTCCATGTGCTCAAAACATGTGTTATGTAATTTTAAAATCCTTCCATGCATGACAGAGATACAATGCATACAGTATTCCATTACTTTTAAACACTAAGTGTGACCTTGGCCTTTGACGTAGGGACATGGGTCTTGCACGCGACATATCAGCTTGATGTGCTGATCATTTGTGCCAAGTTATTCAGCCACCGAAACAGGTCCTCCTATGATACATTTTATAATGCACCTTCAAAAAGTTGTTAAAAGCGAAAACCATTACACAGCCAAAAAATACCTAATATGGAGATCTATTTTCTTGTTGTTTCATTGTTGATCAAGACAGTGTTAAGTTGTTGATCTATCATCATGATCATGATATCAGCTATGGCAACATTGATTATTGATATATTGTCATGACTGTTGTTGCAGGTTAGCAACTTAGAATTCTTTAGATCTGTTTTTACCAT
>JAFMSR010000004.1:57688045-57728173 GCA_022818135.1 Saxidomus purpurata | reverse complement strand
CGAATCTGACCTCACCAAGTGAGTGTTTCTGTAGAGAATGGTGAAGCATTGAAATCACTGCATTGGGTCCGTGCGTCTGAGAGCCATCTTTACCAATCGTTTCATTTTCGTCAATTAGATAATTGATCTGTTGGCGTCCCTCTTGGCAAATACCAAAGATTTGAACCTTTCGGCAAGTCAGAAAGTACAGAGGACCAGGTTGTCTGCTGCGGTGTGGCAATGAAACACACTGAGCAAAATCGGCAGTATAATGTACATCAGTTAAAGGGTTGTTGTTGTTGCCCGAATGTTCAGATAACTCTGTTTTTGCACGTCTGCAGTCGTCCAGATATACATTGTGCTCCTGACGCGCCAAATTCACATGAGCCAGTAAAGCATGTGTGCTTTCAATTTTCTGATTTTCGGTAGTTGAAGACTGAATAGCATCTTTGAGATATTCACATCTGGAGCAGACGTCAAATCTTGGATTTGCAATTTTGATGTGACCACAGCAAGAATTCCAAATATTTTTAAAAACTGTTAGCTTTCCAGCTCTAGTGCCACTCTCAACACATGCCTCAGTATAAAGGTTATGAAGCTCTTTCTTTGTACATGAAGCCGGTAAAAGTATAGGTGCTTCACCATCACCGTTACATGGAGCGGCAGGCTGGGGCAAACCGTGTGTGCCAGCATAATTCAAAATGAAAGTAATACATAATTTTGTGTCCTCAAATGAAAATGCATGTTTTGGCCTTCTTCCTTCATTTCCATGAGTCCGTGGAACAGCGCCATTTTCCTTCATGTGTTTCAGTACATTTATTAGGTAATGTATCCCACAGTCATGCGCAACCAAGAAAACTGCTCTGCACACCTGTCTGTCATCGAAATGGTAAGTATATCTCTTACGTTTAACTGAACTATTACCTTCTACCCCACTACATTTCAGTTTTCCAATGATGTACATGTCCTTTTCAGACTTTTCTAACTCTTTCATTGAGAGAATGTGACTATAGAGTTCACCAATGCCAATCTTTGAATAACAATTAATAGAACAGCCGCAACCATCTGTGATTTTACCTTGTAACTCTTCTTTTGTGTATCCAACAGGGTTATCTGTATAATCCGTTGCAAACAGTGTGTTAGCCCTCTCGTCTACAGTCATGATTTCCTTTTCAACAAGTTCATCAGGACCAAAATATTCATCTTCAAGCTGTATATGTGCTTCAGGAAAATACTCCGAATTCACTGAGTTTAACTCCTGAAAAATGAAAGAAAAACAATGTAGTTCTATGCATACGACAAGACTAGGGATGTCTGCATTTATAGAGCAATTATCTCATCTTTTTATAACGATAATAAATAGATAAAAAAGTCTTAGTAATTTTTGTTAACACCAGATGCAAAAATTCTAAAATTAAGAAAGGGAGGTAATAGAAATACATATCTTACAGCGTTTACAAATAGCAAATGTCTTAAATTTAACAAATTATCTTAAGTTAGTTAAACGAATAGATTATTGGTAATAAAAACAAAACAAAACAAAACATAATTTAAGTTTATTGAAAAGTTTTAAAACCGAATATTTTTATTTACACTTTTCATATATAGAGTAGCATAGCATGCTTTCAAAATAAACACACTTCTCACCTGACTGTTGATCTGTCAACATGTAAAAATATGTGCTCAGATATTGTCACTCAGATCAATTAAGTCCGAAAATTTTTCGTACTTAGAAAATATTCGAGATAAAAAATTTCATAAGCTAAAAAGTTAAAGTGTTTAAGTGTTAAATTTGTTTTACTTAAGTTAAGTGCCACTAGGAGGGATACGCGATCAGGATTAAGGATAAAGAATAGGATAAGTTACGAGCGGGAAAGACAAGGGTAAAGAAAAAACAAAAGTGGGGTAAGAAAGTTAAACTAGGAAAGCATTTGGCTGGGACAATAGTTGTTGAAAATTAGGTGAAAGATAGCCGGAATACTTAGGTAAACCGACTATTATTCTTCAAAACAGAATTTAGTAGCTAAGTTAGGAAAAGAGTCTTGATTATTAGAATCAAGACCCAGTAAGTAAGCGTAGTGTATAAACTATTAATTCAACTAGTAAATAACTAAAAAGAGAGCTGAAACGCAAGTATTTATTTTCAGTGGGAAAAGAGAAAAAGGTTTAGTGGGGTCCAAGGTAATTCAATGGTATATAAGGGAAAACAATTAAGAAAGTATAACAAAAAAGTGCTCAAAATTCAGGACAGGTCGATCATAACGTAACGTCATCTTTCGGCAAATATTATTTGTTTATTAAGTAAACGAACTCTTTCAAAATTCATATACATAATATCTAAGTGTTTTCTTACTTTTTCGACATTTTTTAAAGAATAAATCAAAAAGAATAATGATTGGCATAAAACAATTGGCGTCAAAGGCAAAGGTATCTGCAGTTAAAGCAGTCAGAGCAAAAAAAAGAATAAGTACAGTAGCCCGTAGGGCACAACAGAGTAGAACGATCAGGCTAGTCAACGACTTAGCAGGTGACAGGTCACACATGATCTCAGAGAGATTTTCATGGCGTGAGCTAAACCTGACACTCGAAGAAATATCAATGAGTAGAGTAGGGAATGCCTCAACAAAATCAAAGCAAGATAGAGTAGAGGAAATAGTTAGTGCTAGGAAGATGTCGACAAGTGCCAGTGACAATAAGAGCACTATAAACAAAGGCACTCAAACCACAAGTGTCAATAAGTGCACTCAAACGGAAACAAAATCAGTGTCATTTAGTACGCAAACTGTCAATAATTCAAGTAGAGTAGGTGTTACACAAATAGAGACAAACAATAGGGTGTCAGCAGACACACAGACTGAAAACCTTGATTATCAAGTAAACAAAGAAACTCGAACCACAAGTGTCAAAAATTGCACTCAAACTGAAACAAATTCAGTGCCACTTAGTACGCAAACTGTCAATAATTCAAGTAGAGTAGGTGTTACACAAACAGAGACAAACAACAGGGTGTCAGCAGTCACAAAGACTGAAAATCTTGATTATCAAGTAGGGCAAACTAATAATCAAGGGCAAACCCCAGATACGCCAGATCAAGACAGGGAGATAAATTTATCGAAAAATTCTCTCTGCAATTTCACAAAAGTAGATGAAGATGTATATTTTAGAGTAGTGAGTAGACTAGAGAATGAATATGTATTAGTTAAAAAAACAAAAAAAAACAGGACACCCCTAAAAAACAAATTACCAGGACAGAAGGGGGGTCACAACCATCCCCAGTATTATTAGGATCACCAAAAATTCAAAAAGATAACAGTCTCAGTAAAGGGGGGGCAATAACATCCCAAATAATCTTAAATAGCCCAATTCAAATCAATATCAACAATAAGGGCAATACATCTACCCCAATAGAAATATTAGACACCCCTCAAAATGAAAGGAAAAATAACAAAATTTCTTCTCCCATCCAATTAAAGAACAAATTTCAGATTTTAGAAGAGGGAGGGGAAAAAATCGCTACCAAAACGAAAAATCTAAAAACAACCCCCACCCCATCACCCCCTTCTACAAAACAACAGACCACTGAACAAAAAGAAATCATTAAAGAAAAATGGGTCGATATGGTCATAAAGGGGGTTCAAGGGGGATTAAGCACACAGAAATTATCAAATATAGAAAAAAATTTAAAACATCAATTCGGCGGTACTGTCATACGGAAATTGGAAAACAATAAGGGGGCTTTATTTCTCCAAGTAAGAAAAGATTTTGAAACGAAAATCACAGATTTCAGGTTCGGAAGACATGAAATCAAAATAGAAAACAAAAAACCCCCTACCTCAAAAATAGCAAAAATCAGCATGGGAGTTTTAGAGGTGCCAAAAAACCAGAGCACCGAACAATTAAGGCATACGCTTATAAAAAACAACAAAAACATTGCAACAATAAGGCAAAAAGAATTTATTAACAAGGGAAAAAGGGAAATCACCAATGAATTAATAATAACTTTCACATGCGAAGAAATGCCATTAAGACTCAAAGGGACAAATTTACTAGTAAGACCAACAACGCTAGGATACATTAGATGTAGAAAGTGTCAGGCTCCCGGGCACAAAACAAGACAATGCAGAAATAAGATTAAATGCCCGAAATGCACCGGTAATCACGAAATAGGACTGTGCAATGCTAGAGAATTAAAATGTAACAATTGTTCAGGAAATCACTGGGGCTCCAGCAAAACCTGCCCCGTCTATAGAAGTTATGTTCAAAAAAATAAACGAAGCAAATAGTAAAATCAAAAAAGAGTACGAATCAAAATGTGCCGAACTAAAGCACACCCCTCAAGATAAATCTCCTACACCCGTTGTCACCCCCACCCCAACTGCTAAGAAACCCCAAGAAACACCAAAAGTAGATACTCCAAAACCCCCAACACCCAAAAGAACACTCAATACGAAAGAAATAATTAACATAAAACAAGAACGGTGTACTTATCCCCTACACCCACCTCACAGACAAATTAAAAGAGAACCAAATTGGGGAGGGAATTATGGGTTCCGTACAAGACAACATATTGGCCCAATGTATTACAGATTCCGAGGGGAGCCACACACAATACCAAACTTAAGGGATATCACAAATTCAAATCACCCACACCCCCATATCATGTACCCAGGCCCAAATGGACAAATGGCAATTCACTGTCCGCTAAACATATGCAGACCATAGATTAATTAATAATTAACCAAAAACAACTCCGAATAATTCTTTAATGGATCACAAAACAGCTGAGGTAAATACTGAGTCCGTCAGGCCCTGCCTCAGCATCATATCATGGAATATTCGGGGTATGAGATCTGAATCATATAGTAAATGTAATGAATTACAAAACTTTCTCATAGACCAAAAAGAACCTATAGATGTTATTTGTTTACAAGAAACTCATTTGGCAGAAAAACATAATCCTTTCAAATTCAAGGATTATCAAAAACCAGTTATGTTTTACAACAAAGAAACCCCCACCTCAGGAGGATTATGTATATATGTCCGCAACGGACTTTCATACTTAACAAAACAAACGGACTATAATACTGTTAATCAAAACATTGCAATAGAGATCATTGGCAAAGATAGTAACGTATCGATTTATAATTATTACACAAACAGTAAAGAAAACAACAACATAAATGTCTTTAGGAATATCTTCAAAAACTTAGGACAGTCTAATGTAATAGTAGGAGACTTTAACTTAAAACATCCACTTTGGAACCCCGAAAATGATTTTAGGCGCGATGCTGGGGCAGAGGATCTGATAGACTTTATGAATGAGTCAGATCTCAATTGCATCAATGATGGCCAATGCACCCGTCTCGCCGAGCAGGCAAACCAGACAGACTCAGCCCTGGATCTGTCTATAGTCTCCTCAGGTCTGCACCATAGGGCAACGTTCCTTGTAGTCGACAATAGCTTCAGTAGTGACCATCTTCCTGTAATAACAATAATAGAAACACCAATAAGGTTTGAAAATGCAATAATAAATGAAAAATGGCTCATAGACAAGGCATCCACTGCCCAGTGGATGGAATTTCACCATTTATGCATTACAGAATTGAATTATAAGATTAAAGAACAAACAGTTGAACAAAATTTCAAAGAATTTTTAGATATACTCAATAGTATTTTAGAAAAAACAATTCCAAAATCCAAACCAAAAATTGTAAAAACTAGAGTCAAAAAAGTATGGTGGACACAGGAATGCCACGAAGCCATACGAAGTAGAGAAATTAGGCGCAAAATTCATAAAAGGGAAAAAACTCCCATAACTCTCATACTATTCAAAATGGCCAGAGCAAGAGCAGTAAGAGTAGTAAAAAAAGCGAAGCAAGACAGTTGGCGCAATTTCTGCTCAACTATAACAAGCAATACCTCATCTAAAGAAGTTTGGAATTTTGTAAACAAAGTAAAAGGCAGCGTACCAAAAAGCAATCCAGTTTTTAAAATAGGCCAGCAAATTATCACTGAGCCAAAAGAAAAAGCTAACGCATTAGTCCAACAGTATGCTGAAGCCAGTAGTAATAACGGATACACTAGAGAATTTTTATCAAACAAAAGAATTATTAACAGAGCAGTTAATGAACATATCAATAATAGGAATAATGACAACTCCCAAGAATACAACCAAGAATTTACTATATTCGAATTTAATAAAGCTTTGTCGAACTGCAAGGACGGTGCACCGGGAGAAGATCTGATACATTACAAAATACTTAAAAAATTACCACAGGAAAGTAGAAATACATTATTACAAATATTTAATCAATCATGGGTAGAGGGCACCACACCAGAAAGCTGGAATCATGCAGTTATCATTCCATTACTAAAACCTAATAAAGACAAAAATGAACCTGCCTCGTACAGACCAATTTCTTTAACATCAACGTTTACAAAATTAATGCAAAAAATGATAAAACCCAGACTGTGCGCATATTTGGAAAAAAACAATATAATGTCTAAATACCAATCAGGATGCAGAACACATCATTCATGTGACGACAATATCACACGATTAGAGTCAGATGGCAAAATAGCACAGGCAGAACATAAATATCTCATAGCTATATTTTTAGACCTTAGTAATGCTTTTGATAAAATGTGGAACGAAGGAGCACTCTTGCAACTCCATAACTCTGGTATACAAGGACGCATGATAAAATGGTTAAGGTGCTTTCTACAAAGCAGACAGATTAAGGTAAAATACAATGGAGCTCTCTCAGAGGTAGTGGAAACAGTAAATGGGTGCCCCCAGGGAGCGGTATTATCTCCCATAATTTTCAGCCTCATGATGAATACCTTTGAAACACAAATTAATGGATTAAACAGAGAAAAACCAACTATAAATGCTAAAATATCTCAATTTGTAGATGATTCAGCCACATGGCTAACCTCATATAGTCCAGTACAGGCAGTTAAAAAAGCTCAAACTGTTTTGAATACAATAGAAAAATGGAGCAAATCATGGGGCTTCATAATTAACCCAGCTAAAACTCAAGTTTTATTAATACATAGACAGTCCGTAAAACCTCCGGAAAGAGCCACCAACTTTCCGAAATTAACGTTATGTGGTACGAACCTCACATACAATGAACACGCAAAATTCCTGGGAATGTATTTTGACAAAACACTTTCTTGGAAAATGCATATAGAATATATGACAAAAAGATGTCTTAAAGATCTCAATATCATAAGAGCAGTAAAGGGAAAATCTTGGGGTACAGACAAAAAATGCCTTCTAAACATTTACAAGGCCCTCATCCTTAGCAAAATCAATTATGGCAGCATAGTATACGCCTCCGCAAAAGAATCACAACTAAAAAAGGTTCAAAGAATACAAAATAGGGCACTAAAAACCATACTAGGATGTGCGAGGCATACCTCTACTCTCCCATTACATACCGAAACAGCTATGATCCCACTACCTCTACAGAGAGAACTTCAAGCACTAAAATATTGGGCCAGAAGCTCCAGACTGGGCCCAAACTTACCTATCAATGACGATATATGCGACCACCCGGCATATTTTTACAAAATCAAAAGTAACAAAAATTTAAAGAAACCTTACACACAACACATCAGAACTCTAATTACAGAATACGGCCTAGGCGATACCCAAATTCAAGAACCGTGCTATGAACAACTAATCAATATTGAAATGCCTGAGATCAATTTAGATCTAGTAGGAAAAATTAACAAATCTAAAAACGCTGAAAGAAACAAAATGATTGCAAATCTAAACATTATTCGACACTTTAGAGACTTTACCCAAATTTATACAGATGGAAGTAAGGACCCGTCAAAACAAATAGCAGGGGCGGGCATAGTAGTTATAGGAGAAGACGGAACAATCTTACACAACAAGAGTTTAAAGCTTCAACATCAAGTTTCAATATTTACATGCGAATTAGCAGCAATAGATTATGCGATAACTTACTGTAAAGAAAATCATATTACAAAATCAGTCATTATTAGTGATAGTCTTAGTTCCTTAATGGCAATAAAATCAGGACAATCTCACAGACAAGAAATGATCTTTAATATACTAAAAACAATCACAGATATAAAACATAGAGGGGACGAAATTCAGTTAATGTGGGTACCAAGTCATGTGGGCATAAACGGAAATGAATTAGCAGACGACAAAGCAAAATACGGCAGCACTTCCGGTACAGAAATTCATATTAAGCTCAGCGTACCGGAAGTCTACAGCATCATAAAAGATAAAGTAAAACAAAAATATCTACAGCAATGGGAAACTTACTGCTCAACACATAACATAGAAATTAATATTAAACCGCCTAGCAAATTACAAACGTACCATCATGATAGAAAAATAGACACAATGTATACTAGACTTAAACTAAAAAGTAGCTATCTTAAAGGGGACCGATACATAGAAGACAAAAACTGCCAACACTGTAACGAAATAGAAAATTTTGGCCATCTAATGTTTCACTGCCCATTATATTCGGAAGAAAGGAAAATATTTGAAACAAAACTTTTGAAATTAGAACTAATAACTATTACGGAAAAAACTCTGTTAGATCCACCAAAAGAAATAGCACAAGATATTCGCCTGGCCGTATTCGAATTTATCAAAAATATAGGATACAATGAAAAAATATAGATTAGGACCGATTGCTCGGCAAAACACCAGAACAAACATACACACTACTGAAAACACAAACGTCATAGGTGACTTTTACGGAGTGTTAATGCCGCCCGGCAATCACTCGAACCCACACACCCACACGGTCGTACCAAAAGACCAAGGTGAAGTATGATGTAGTACACGGACTGCGCAAGTGTAGATCGACTAAAAACCGTATCTTACCCTTTATTTGGGACTCCCACCTTAACGAAATAATGCGTAACTCGCAATGGGGGAAAAACGGTACTTGGACTCTGCAGGAGCATGGTGCGCGGAATGCATGGTGCTAGCCCTGAGCTCTATGACCCTATATACAGAACACAGCACACAACTCACACAACTCTATATTTGATAAAAGTACATAGGGGTAGATATGGCAAGTCTATTATAGATTGTAGATATGTTATTTCGTAGATTAGATTAGAATAGGCAAGCCAGTATCGCATTTTAGTGACATAAAACAAATATTTCCACACTAAGAAACCCCTAACACACTCTCTGTAAACCAGGGGTGTCCTGTAATTTACCTTTAAGTAGTTTAGTATACTTTATTATACATGTATATATGTTAACAAGAATGAGCTTCCGGTACAGAAAGGTCAAGGATATCAAACCCCCACCTCAGGTGAATCTTTGAGACAAAACACATATCTAAAACACTGAATTCATATACCTCCGGAAAACATGAAAATTTTATAACAAAAAACTTTAGAACTAGATAAGGGCTACCCAACACCCTAGCCATAACTATAAAGCACGATTTAGTAAAGATTTGAAATGAAAATAGAAAAGATTGAAAACATTAGACAATTTTATTACAGATAATTTATTCCGCGATTTTCCAAAATTTTGTAGCATAAAAGACAATTTATAAAGGATACAAAAATTGACAGTTTATATTTCGACCAAATTATATTTAGAATAACAAGGACCAAAGATATAACACAAAAAAACGTAAGAAAAAAGCTTTATTTAAACAAAATCGACAAAAAATCCTTTTTTCTCTATCTAAATATATAAAAAACACATGTATAGAATAATTACTACAAATACCTACCACGTGACAAACCCGGTATAAAGCCGACATCTTGACATGTGACGGAAGCTCAGTAGATTAGATAGTTATTAGTCATTTTATAGAAATATGTGAAATTAACAAATTTTTACTTTTCAGCGGTTCTAGTGTCTGAGTAAGAAATTTGATACCTACATAGGAAAAAATAGTGTCTGTGGCGACATACCATTATAACCCACGCATATACAAACCCCTGGTGATTACAAAAACAAACATACAACTACTAAATGTCCAAAATAATCACCAGGACAATGACTGGAAAAACGTAGAAAATAGAAATAATCACAATTAATGACTGCTTAAACAAGAAAATGCATACTTAATGCCCATATAAAAAGTCATAACTAACCAAAAACAGTGATTGATCCTATAACTAGATACCCCAGACATTGCAAAAAATGCATAAAACACTACTTATTTCCTAAATGGAAGCAGTAATCTACTGTCAAAAAATAGCCGGATCCAAAAAAGCCAAACGCGCACCTGTTATAACTCCATCCGGTTCGTGCGCACTAAAAGTCGCAGTAGGTCACCCAAAACCAACAAGTAGGTCAGGTCAAGTAGTACGAACAGCAATGTTAATCTTGAAAAGCATATCTAACTTTCGCAATTATATTTTCGAACCAATAAAGATGTGTAATATAAGATCAAAACTACATTAAGAACAATCTTACTCAGGCACGAAAAACCCAATCACTCACAACAAAGAAGATGTGAAAAGTACTGGTTAGTCAACCAGGATCAGGAATAGTAGTTCACCAGCATCTGTCCGAGGACCGAAACGCCGATCATGCAAATCATGATCTACACTTACTTCTTTTATTATTTATAAGTAAAAAATAAAACAGATTAACAGATTAAAATTAAAATTTCCTTCTGAAACAATTAAAAAGAATTTCTCACCAAAATTCCACAAAATTTTAATAAAATTTCTATTTTACGAACTCATGATCTACAGCAACATTCATATATTTAAAGACAAATTTTGGCATTTTATCTAATTTATGATACAAATGATTCAAATAATTACATTAATGACTGTGCTTTTTCAACAGTAGTAGACCGAACTGGCGGCCATTAGCACCATGCTGATTGGTTAATCATCTTTGTCTCTCCTGGCTCCGATTTTTGCTTCTAGCTCCGGTAGTAAACAACCAACTAGTACAAGTCTCTTTATAATTTTCTATTGTACACCATTATAATTAAAGAAGTAAAGTTAACAAGTAGCCTGTGCGGTTGCTGGCTTATTTGGGTTTTAAGGGGGTTTTATATTTTCAAAATTTCATGCATACTTTTTAACTTGTTCAAATAAGTAAAACCATCTTTTCGGACAACATTTTATTCTATCATTCAGGACAATTAAATTTTTTATCATCACAAAAAGCTAAGCAAAATAAAAATAGGACAACACTTTATTAAAGGGGATTTTTACTTTACAAAACAAACACATATAACATCTAGTATCAAAATTTTCTAAAAACTGTTAGGCTACCACGATCCAGACATACAAACTAGGTCAATCACACTTAGATCTCATTGGTCGCCGTGATTGGCCTACTATTTGGTAACCAATCAAATACAACCTTTGGCTATACTGGCTGGAAATTGCAGTCAGGTAAATTTCTCCTATTTTCTGGCTTCAAAATTTTATTTTTTAGGCATGACGGGAGACATG
Source organism: Saxidomus purpurata (assembly GCA_022818135.1). Lineage (NCBI taxonomy): Eukaryota > Metazoa > Mollusca > Bivalvia > Venerida > Veneridae > Saxidomus > Saxidomus purpurata. Next base: position 57,716,746 of record JAFMSR010000004.1, on the reverse strand, counting down.
CCGGGGTCTCATCCAAATATCAAGCTAACATAAGTGCTCTTTTGGACGGACCTTGATAAAATTCTCATCAAATCAAATCAAAAATTTCAAAATAAACAATTGATGTCTACAGTACAGTGATTTACACTGATTCTCAGCAGTGTTTGTGCTGCACTATGTTTTAAATTGAAAACCAAAACATGCTATCAAATTTTGACTTTTGTTTCAACTGAATATAGAAATGTTCTTAAACACAGTAACATTAAAAGCTGGCCCGAGTGTAACAACTAGTAGATCTACATGGTAAATTTAGTGTTCGAAATATTTTTATTATCTAGATTCTATGTTGACTGAATGGAAAATGGCTCTAGATCTACAGAATTGAAAATCTATTAAATCTAGCTAACTGATACGTTTGTACCGTTATATGAGACAAAGTCGTAAATCACAAAGAAAGTATACCGACGTTTCAAGCAACGACCCTAGATCTAATTTTGTTGAGATTTTATCAACCTTCAAGGCCTCGTTGAGTTTATAAACTTAAAAACAAAATAATTAGGAATCTATATCATATAATCTACGTGGAGGTTATTGTACACACTTCGGCTTCCATTTTTGCTGAAGATCTGTTATCAAACGATATTTCTTCTGCAACTACATTTATTCAGTCTGTTTGTTTACATAGTTACGGTCCACTGCGAAATCTACTAAACCATGATAATCACAATTAATCTACTTACCGTGAACCATGTACGCGGGATATATGATTGAAACGTGTAGTGACCGGCGTACAAAATATCACAATTTGATGATTTTAAGACTTCTCAAACCCGGAAGCAATTATGTAAAATGGCGCGACGTCACGGCATTGTCGTCTGCATAACCGATAACTTTCGACGTCATTTCCCCGATACGTAACGTCATAAGCTTAAGAACCCTTTTCACATGACGCCAATCATATGTATTTACCTATATGTTCTTGAAAGTACATATCATCACATAGATACTTTTACGAAATGTTTGGGGTTTTCTTTGGTTAGTGAGTGGGCAGAAAATGTATGTTGTATATGTTTGTTTTCCATTTGGGATCAAAACAGCCTGGCATATTTTCACTAAAACACTTAGGATTGTAGTCAAATATCTTCGCTCAGACGGCAATAGCATAGTAATGATTTTTGACGGCGGTATTGGTGGTAGCTTGAATATTTCTAAGGCTTTTAAAATCAAGTTTCAAAGTTAAAATCCCTTTATTAAGATTGGTTTTTTTCTTGGCATCTGGGAAATGCAGTTGGATACCATGTAATGTGACGAAATGGTTAGGGACTTAGGATATGTGTTAGAATTGTTTTATATAAAGGAGGACATTATTTACGGGCTTGAAATGAGGCTTGAAAAGGCTTTGTGTCAGGTAAATTTAGATAAACTCAATATCTTTCCCTGAAGGATTTTGGCGTCACTTGTAAGGCAAATAATATATTTGAAGTTTGTAATTGGCAGCATAGCCCGCATGCAAACACGAAACATTTTCTTTTTTTGGTGAAGCAGAGCTTCTTTTATTCATATATAGGTATATACATATATACAGCTAGAAAACATTTTCAAATACAGTTTAAATATTGTTTTGGATCTTACTGAAAAAAGTTATATTTACATTTTTGAACTTATAATAATGATGAATGATTTCGAATTCTGATTTAAAAACTTTCTATATATCATATTCATTCGTCCAATTTTCACTTGCAAAATATGATTTGTAAATGCTAAACCCTACTATGGTTAAGAAAATGTTGATATAAAAATAATTAGGTTCAGAAAGTTTGTATCCGAAAATTAAGCTTTTTATGTTGCGCATATTTCTTTGAATTCCACACTTATAAAAACAAAAATAATATCAAACAGGGAATGCCACGTACCAAAAACGCAGCCTCCCCAAAACGAGCCCCACAGCACCCAGAAGTGCACACCACCAACACACACACACACACACACACACACGCACACGCACACGCACACACACACACACAACACACACAATCATGTACACACACAAACATACACTACCAACACACACAAGCATACAAAGCAAACACACGAGGACAAAACGAACAATTAACGGAACACAGTGGGGCACCGCCTTGGAACGGTCAGTGGCAAAAACACCACTGGGGAGCTTAAACCGGTTTATGGTGCGCACCCAACCTCACTCTTACCCCCACCATGTTCCAAAGTCACATAAAGCAGATTTTGTATTTTCCTCCAGAATATATCTTCTGTTGTACAATTTATGAAAAGATGTTCATAATCCTCTAGGACTCTGCACTTTACACATAATGGAGTTTCAGTAATTTTCCAGGAGTATCGTATGTCTCCACTTGTAAATATTTTGTTTATGATTCTGAATTTAAATTCTTTATGTCGATTATCGGGAATTCTTTTTATAAATTGATAGACGCTGTTCCATTCTATTTCTTCGTTTATTTTAGTTGACCAATATATATGAGTAATCGGTTTTGTAACTTTTGTTTTGACTAATACCTGATAAATAGCTTTTGTGTCTAGCGTATCTAAAGATTTTCCTTCGATTTTTAAGATCCTATCTGTTTTAACTTTAGTTTTAGACGAGTCTTCAGATTTGAGTTTTTGCTTCCATGATTTTGGTATAGCCTGGAAAATCTGCTTCAGTTGAGCTAAACAGTTTCTTTTGTCTTTCAGCTTATTCAGTATAATATTTTGATCGATTTCTCCTTTTGTGTTTATTATGTCATTTACGAATATTATATTTGATTGAATCCAACTATCAAAAAATATACATTTATTATTTATTTGTATAATCCAGACGAATGTTTTTACTTCAGGTTTGTTTTCTAGATTATTAACCAGAGTTCTATTAAGTTTTTATCAAAATCTGAAATTTTATTTAATTGAATACTTTTCACACTATTCAAATTACATTGAAAGATTAGAAAGTCCTTTCCAAAGTCGTTTAAATAGAAATTTGGAATGATTTTCCAACTTGCATTGTTATTATCTGTCAGCACTTTAACCCATTTTAGTTTTATGGCAGTAACATAGGATTCAATATCTATCATATTTATTCCCCCACAAACTTTACCTCCAATAAGTGTGGTTCGTTTTATTTTTTCTCTTTTATTATTCCATAGGAACTTGAATATCAATGTATTTATTTCTTTTATTATTTCTTTTGGTACAACTAGAGAATGAAATAGATACGTAAATTTTGGTATTAGTAGAGCTTTAATAATTTGAACTTTGCCATAAATGGTCATCTTACGTTTGCTCCATGTTTCTATTGATTTTTTACATTCTGTTAATTTTCTTTTCCAATTTAGAGCTGAGCATTCATCTTTATTTGTGCCAAAATATACTCCTAATGCCTTTATTGGTTTGTTCGGCCATGTAATATTTCCTGTGGTTTCCGTTTTTGACTTATTACGTCCTATCCACATGGCTTCTGTTTTGGTTTTATTAAGTTCAAGCCCCGAATGTTTACCAAATTGCTCAACGAGTTTTATTGCGTTATTAATATCTTGACTTGATTTCATAAACAATGTTGTATCATCAGCAAGTTGTGATATTTTTATATTTTTTTTACTATTTTTGATTTCGATACCAGTTATTTCTTTTGAATTTCGTATTCTTAGTGCTAGAATCTCAGCTGCTATTATAAATAAAAGGGCTGAAAGTGGACATCCTTGTTTAATACCTCGATTTAGATTAAATGTTTGTGACCTGTATCCATTATTAAAAATACAAGACTTGATATCATTATATATTGTTTCAACCCATTGAATAAAGTTGGATTTGAATCCAAAATGTTTCAAAGCATTTATTTAAAAAATCCATTCTAACGTATCGAATGCTTTTCGAAAGTCTAAAAATAAGATGGCTCCTTCAGTTTGAAGCTTTTCAGAATAATCAATAGCATCTTGTATAGGTCTTATATTATATCCAATAAATCTATTTTTAATATAGCCCTGTTGGTCTAAACTTACAATTTTGTGGATGGCTTTCTGTAATCTATTTGCTAAAGCACGAGTTGCTATTTTTAAATCTACACAAAGTAATGATATTGGTCTATAATTCTCTAATAATAAAGGGTCGCCTTTTTTGTAAGCCAAAGCTAGACAACTAATTTTCTGGGAATGAGATAACTCTTTTTTATCAAAGCTCTCATTAAAAGCATCTGTAAGAATATTTTCAATGCAATACCAATCACTTTATATAAATCAGCTGGGAGGCCATCAATTCCGGGACTTTTATTAGATTTCATTCCAAAAACTGATTTTTTAATTTCCTCTGTTGTAAATAGACCTTCGCAAATATCTGCATCTGTTTCAGAGGGTTTTTGCTGATATGGCGTATTTTCTAGATATGCTATTATTTTATATTGATCAATTTTATTAGATGAATATAATGTTTTATAATAATTAACAGTCTGGTTTAAAATTGACGTTTCTTCTGTGACTATTTCATCATTAATTTTGTGTATAGATTTCTTTGTCTGTCTTAATTTTTCCAGGTTTAAAAATATTTTGTATTCTTTTCACCTTCTTCGATATATTTTATTCTTGATCTAATCTGTGCGCCTTTAGCTTTAATTTAAGAAATAATCTATGGCTTGGAGTGCTTTATCGAAATTGAAGCATTTCCCGGAGGTGATGTGCCTGGCGGAATAATTCACGAGGGCGAAGCCCGAGTGAATTATTATACAGGCACATTACCGACGGGAAATGCTTCAATTTCGATAAAGCAGTCCAAGACATAGATTATTTCGATTCTTATAAGCCGAATTTTTGAAAACTATCGTAACTACTACGGACCTTTTCTCAGCACGGCGGTAATGTGTAAAATAGCATAAATAGTGGCTGTTGGAATACACTCCCCTATTCGGGCAGCCATTCAAGATACCATAAATAACTATATTATACATACTTATTTTAGTTTAATCATCTAATAAAGAAAATATAAACAAATACCTGTCTGTGACATTATGCAGAAGACGTCAGTTCAGAACGAAGCAGACAATCGATTTAAATGCGTACCGTTAATTTGAACTGTACAACATTTTAACGTGGAGTAATGACGTCAGTGTGGTGACGTAAACGTTTTCATTCATTGTTTTGTCTCCCGGAATCAAAACACTGTATGACTGTTAATGCTGAATGTCTTGGTCTTTTTAAAGGAAAACAAGGTGAGGGTATTCTAAGGCTTACTTGACGCAATCAAAAATAATATTTATGTTCTTAAACGCAACTTTTTCATGCGACTGATGTATTTATACAGATATTATTTCTATTTCTATATTTAATTTTCTGCGCGGGAGTAAATAAGAAAAGCCGGAAGGAGCTACTTCCATGTCCGAAACTCCGCCTACTTTTCCGAGTGCATTAATCATATTAAAGCACTCGAATTGACTATACAAATATACCATAGGCATATTAGAATATCATATAATTCTCGTATTTTAGTTTCCAAATGTTCTATTTCTTCTTTTATAACAACAGTTTCTTCCTTTTCGAGTAATAATTTCAGCTTAGTCTCTAATTCATCAATTTCATTTCTTCTTTCCTTCGCTTTAATTTTTGAGTAGTTTATCGATGAATTTTTAATTTCAATTTTACAGAACTCCCAGAGATCAGTTTTAGATACTTTATTTTTGTAAGTGATTTCACACTTTTTTATTGTTTGTTCTATTGAATTTTTAAAATTACTATCATTTAAATACATTGTATTAAGTTTCCAATATCCTTTTACCGCGTTTTGTTGGTTTTGTCATTTTTAATGAAATAGCCTGGTGATCTGTAAATTTAATGCACGCAGGTCTTATATCCGCATCTAAAATCAGTGGCATTACGTTTTCTTCAATCAGCCAATAATCAAAGCCGTTTCGTCTTCTCCAAGTATATTGTGTTTTATTATTATTAAAAAGCTTCATACATCCTTGAGATTGTTTGATTTAATGAAATTCGCCAAACCTTTTCCCGGTTTGGATTTACGATTATCATATTTGTTATATCTGTCAGAGAGTTGTAATGTATCATTCATGTCACCACCTGCTATGATATATCCTTGAGCGTTTTCACGTAGTAATGTAGTTAAATTATTAAAGAAATTATTTCGCATTACTTTGTCATTGTTTGCATAAATGTTTAGAATCGTATAGGTATCATTGTCTATGGAAATATTAATAAGTATATAGCGTCCGTTTACATCGACGAACTAGTTTATTAATTCACAGCTAAGTGATTTGCTGATAAAAATAGAACATCCTCTGCTTGAAGAAGTACCGAATGAATGAAATAAATTTCAGTCTTTAAATTCTTGTGAAATCAAATCGATTATGTCATTTGTGAAGTGTGTCTCTTGCAGTAATAAAATTTGCACTTTTTGCGATGTAATGTATTCAAGCAACCTACCCCGCTTATTTTTATCACGAATGCCTTGAACATTCAAGGATAAGAAATGAATAAACTTATTCATTTTGTACTGTTAATCGTAGAGATTATGAACAATATTTGAAAAATATATTTGTTACTAGATGTATAAAAAGCAAAGTGTTCGACAACTCCTGTGTGGAATACAAAGAACTGACCCTTACCGAAAAAAACATAAGGGAACAAGAACTATTGTATTTAACTGATGCAATAGACAATCTCCATGCATATGTTCTTAAATAACTTTCAATAAAGTGACTAAGAGTATGTAGAGACATAATGCTTATACAGAGAGCTCGAACAAAATAAGTACTCATTATTCTCAAAATAGATTTGACAAGGTAGACAATTCGACAGGTAGTGTAACAATGCATTTTGACAATTTCTTCCCTTGGATTATATACACGTGGTCGCCCGGCTTGTGGTTTGTTCGCGCCATTTTACTATAAAACGACACGAAAAACCCGCTAAGGCTATACACATATTTATACATGAAAGATAGATTATATTCAACTTCTAAAATATTTCTGCAACAAGAATTACATGATATCGTTAATGCATGCTTATATTTGCCTGAGATCAGCCAATCATTCAAATAACCGGACAGCATGATTAGTATCACAAGTAATTTTACCGTTATAAGATTCATTACGCTTAATTTAAAAAAATGTCAATGTAAGGCTAAACTCGTGATATAACTTTCGAGCTTCCTCAAAAGAAAAAAACTTATGTACACTAGACTTATTCCTTTTCCATTTGATAGTGATTTTGAAAATCCCAATGTAAAACAAGATTTACGCATTTTGTATTCACTATATGAAATCCTATGTATTAAAGCCTTCATTACATTTAAACTGGTTTGTATGCTATAAAATAGTTTCATTTCATTTTGCATTACCATTAGATAACTTATACATGTATAGTGACAATTCATTATCAACATGTTTGTATATGGTTGTTCAATATTTGTAATTTTGGTTCTAATGCTGAGCTTAATATTTATGTAGAAGATCATTATAATAAGTTCAGATTCATCAAACAGTGTAATGTCATAACACCAGTATATCATTCTAGTCACAAACACAAGTGTTTGAATTTATTAAATATACGCTGGAATGACTCCTTAGAAGAAACCAGCGTTTCGTAAATATCCATTCGTCTGTGTGAAATCAATGTTCCTTGTCGTGTATCCGTATTCGTTTGCCTGGTATGTGATTGACAGTTAAATGTCATACTGCAATAAAAACTAACCAGTTATTTGCACGCCTTTTTCGTGTTGTCACGAAGATCTATCAATGGTGTAGAGGGTGACCTCGTTACTGATCCTTGTTTGTTTTTGTTTGGTGTCTCGTTCGCATTTGTTTTGAAATATGTGTTAATATGTTGTTGTGCCTGTACGCGGTGTTCGTCTGTCTGAGCTTTTGATTTTGCTTTTTTTTTGCGCTTCACCTTTCCTGACGCGGGCGCCTCAAGGGGCGAAATTTTGTCAGGTTTGGCTAGGGAATCTTGGTTTGAAGACACCTGGGTCTCTTCTGGTTCAGACTGGGAGTAGTACTTAGTGTTGACTTGCTGGGTTTCTGGGTTGGACCCAGAATCTGAATCTGACTCCGAATCGTGACTAGAGATGTCACACTGCCCCTTCTTGTGCCCCACCTCCAAACACTCCGTGCATTTCCAATCATTTTTACAGTTATATATTGTGTGGCCTACACTAAGACATTTCGTGCATTTCAGCGACTGATTCACCTGTCCTCTGTGTATGACCTTTGCCTTGAAGCTACATAACTGCATAAATCTGCCAAGAGGTTCCTTAAGGGTAGACGATTTCACGTTTACAAGGCGGTATCCAGTTTGACAGTTAGTCAGTTTACCATTTATCCGCAATTTCTCTTGTATGCATGATCGTACGTCTAGTCCTTTTAGAACAAAAACCCGTTTTATAATGTTATCGTCCGCAGAAAGCGGTATATTTTGGATTCTAATCCTTGTAAGCTGCTCATAGTCCATGATAAATGGGTTAGTCTGAAGAACGGGAATGTTTTTTTCCCTTAATGTCACCCCATTGACCATAAGAGCGGCTTTATCAGTTAAACAAGAGCCATGTTACACATGGTCAATCCCCCCGCCGGGAAGAAATTACCTGAAGGTTGTACTTTCATACATTTTACTTGGTGAGAGGAAATCCTTAAAAAGCCATATAGTTATGGTTATGCTGAGTACAGTTTTCAAGTAAGTGGAAAAAGAATAAGGCAATGAAGAGAAGGTTTGCAAAATTATATTAATGTTCATTATCAGTATAGGTATGATATTTTTCTATTTGACTAAAAGTAGGCAAGGTAGAGTTATTGTTCTTGCACACTGCACTTCCTACCAATGTGCTATGTCAGTGTATTAAGTTTGAAGAAAATCCCTCAAGTACTTTTGGAGTTATGCTCCGGAAATTTTTTTTCAAGTAAATCTGATAAAGGGGAATAACTCTAAAAGTAGGCAAGGTAGAGTTATTGTTCTTACACACTGCACTTCCTACCAATGTGCTATGTCAGTGTATTAAGTTTGAAGAAAATTCCTCAAGTACTTTTGGAGTTATGCTCCGGACAAAACTTTTAAAGTAAATCTGATAAAGGGAAATAACTGTAAAAGTAGGCAAGGTAGAGTTATTGTTCTTACACACTGCACTTCCTACCAATGTGCTATCTCAGTGTATTAAGTTTGAAGAAAATTCCTCAAGTACTTTTGGAGTTATGCTCCGGACAAAACTTTTAAAGTAAATCTGATAAACGGGAATAACTCTAAAAGTAGGCAAGGTAGAGTTATTGTTCTTACACACTGCACTTCCTACCAATGTGCTATCTCAGTGTATTAAGTTTGAAGAAAAATCCTCAAGTACTTTTGGAGTTATGCTCCGGACAAAACTTTTAAAGTAAATCTGATAAACGGGAATAACTCTAAAAGTAGGCAAGGTAGAGTTATTGTTCTTGCACACTGCACTTCCAACCAATGTGCTATCTCAGTGTATTAAGTTTGAAGAAAATCCCTCTAGTACTTTTGGAGTTATGCTTCGGACAAGTAAATCTGATAAAGGGGAATAACTCTAAGTAGGCAAGGTAGAGTTATTGTTCTTACACACTGCACTTTCTACCAATGTGCTATCTCAGTGTATTAAGTTTGAAGAAAATCCCTCAAGTACTTTTGGAGTTATGCTCTGGACAAAACTTTTAAAGTAAATCTGATAAAGGGGAATAACTCTAAAAGTAGGCAAGGTAGAGTTATTGTTCTTGCACACTGCACTTTCTACCAATGTGCTATGTCAGTGTATTAAGTTTGAAGTAAATCCCTCAAGTACTTTTGGAGTTATTCTCTGGACAAAACTTTTAAAGTAAATCTGATAAAGGGGAATAACTGTAAAAGTAGGCAAGGTAGAGTCATTGTTCTTGCACACTGCACTTCCAACCAATGTGCTATCTCAGTGTATTAAGTTTGAAGAAAATCCCTCAAGCACTTTTTCGAGTTATGCTCCGGACAAGTAAATCTGATAAAGGGGAATAACTCTAAAAGTAGGCAAGGTAGAGTTATTGTTCTTGCACACTGCACTTCCTACCAATGTGCTATCTCAGTGTATTAAGTTTGAAGTAAATCCCTCAAGTACTTTTGGAGTTATGCTCTGGACAAAACTTTTAAAGTAAATCTGATAAAGGGGAATAACTCTAAAAGTAGGCAAGGTAGAGTTATTGTTCTTGCACACTGCACTTTCTATTAATGTGCTTTGTCAGTGTATTAAGTTTGAAGAAAATCCCTCAAGTACTTTTGGAGTTATGCTCCGGAAATTTTTTTTCAAGTAAATCTGATAAAGGGGAATAACTCTAAAAGTAGGCAAGGTAGAGTTATTGTTCTTACACACTGCACTTTCTACCAATGTGCTATGTCAGTGTATTAAGTTTGAAGAAAATTCCTCAAGTACTTTTGGAGTTATGCTCCGGACAAAACTTTTAAAGTAAATCTGATAAAGGGAAATAACTGTAAAAGTAGGCAAGGTAGAGTTATTGTTCTTACACACTGCACTTCCTACCAATGTGCTATCTCAGTGTATTAAGTTTGAAGAAAATTCCTCAAATACTTTTGGAGTTATGCTCCGGACAAAACTTTTAAAGTAAATCTGATAAACGGGAATAACTCTAAAAGTAGGCAAGGTAGAGTTATTGTTCTTACACACTGCACTTCCTACCAATGTGCTATCTCAGTGTATTAAGTTTGAAGAAAATTCCTCAAGTACTTTTGGAGTTATGCTCCGGACAAAACTTTTAAAGTAAATCTGATAAACGGGAATAACTCTAAAAGTAGGCAAGGTAGAGTTATTGTTCTTGCACACTGCACTTCCTACCAATGTGCTATGTCAGTGTATTAAGTTTGAAGAAAATCCCTCAAGTACTTTTGGAGTTATGCTTCGGACAAGTAAATCTGATAAAGGGGAATAACTCTAAGTAGGCAAGGTAGAGTTATTTTTCTTACACACTGCACTTTCTACCAATGTGCTATGTCAGTGTATTAAGTTTGAAGAAAATCCCTCAAGTACTTTTGGAGTTATGCTCCGGACAAAACTTTTAAAGTAAATCTGATAAACGGGAATAACTCTAACAGTAGGCAAGGTAGAGTTATTGTTCTTGCACACTGCACTTTCTACCAATGTGCTATGTCAGTGTATTAAGTTTGAAGTAAATCCCTCAAGTACTTTTGGAGTTATGCTCTGGACAAAACTTTTAAAGTAAATCTGATAAAGGGGAATAACTCTAAAAGTAGGCAAGGTAGAGTTATTGTTCTTGCACACTGCACTTTCAACCAATGTGCTATCTCAGTGTATTAAGTTTGAAGAAAATCCCTCAAGCACTTTTTCGAGTTATGCTCCGGACAAGTAAATCTGATAAAGGGGAATAACTCTAAAAGTAGGCAAGGTAGAGTTATTGTTCTTACACACTGCACTTCCTACCAATGTGCTATCTCAGTGTATTAAGTTTGAAGTAAATCCCTCAAGTACTTTTGGAGTTATGCTCCGGACAAAACTTTTAAAGTAAATCTGATAAACGGGAATAACTCTAAAAGTAGGCAAGGTAGAGTTATTGTTCTTGCACACTGCACTTTCTACCAATGTGCTATCTCAGTGTATTAAGTTTGAAGAAAATTCCTCAAGTACTTTTGGAGTTATGCTCCGGACAAAACTTTTAAAGTAAATCTGATAAACGGGAATAACTCTAAAAGTAGGCAAGGTAGAGTTATTGTTCTTGCACACTGCACTTCCTACCAATGTGCTATGTCAGTGTATTAAGTTTGAAGAAAATCCCTCAAGTACTTTTGGAGTTATGCTTCGGACAAGTAAATCTGATAAAGGGGAATAACTCTAAGTAGGCAAGGTAGAGTTATTGTTCTTACACACTGCACTTTCTACCAATGTGCTATCTCAGTGTATTAAGTTTGAAGAAAATCCCTCAAGTACTTTTGGAGTTATGCTCCGGACAAAACTTTTAAAGTAAATCTGATAAACGGGAATAACTCTAAAAGTAGGCAAGGTAGAGTTATTGTTCTTGCACACTGCACTTTCTACCAATGTGCTATGTCAGTGTATTAAGTTTGAAGTAAATCCCTCAAGTACTTTTGGAGTTATGCTCTGGACAAAACTTTTAAAGTAAATCTGATAAAGGGGAATAACTGTAAAAGTAGGCAAGGTAGAGTCATTGTTCTTGCACACTGCACTTCCAACCAATGTGCTATCTCAGTGTATTAAGTTTGAAGAAAATCCCTCAAGCACTTTTTCGAGTTATGCTCCGGACAAGTAAATCTGATAAAGGGAATAACTCTAAAAGTAGGCAAGGTAGAGTTATTGTTCTTGCACACTGCACTTCCTACCAATGTGCTATCTCAGTGTATTAAGTTTGAAGTAAATCCCTCAAGTACTTTTGGAGTTATGCTCTGGACAAAACTTTTAAAGTAAATCTGATAAAGGGGAATAACTCTAAAAGTAGGAAGGTAGAGTTATTGTTCTTGCACACTGCACTTTCTACCAATGTGCTATCTCAGTGTATTAAGTTTGAAGAAAATCCCTCAAGTACTTTTGGAGTTATGCTCCGGACAAAGTTTTTCAAGTAAATCTGATAAAGGGGAATAACTATAAAAGTAGGCAAGGTAGAGTTATTGTTCTTACACACTGCACTTCCTCCCAATGTGCTCTGTCAGTGTTTGAAGTTTGAAGAAAATCCCTCAAGTACTTTTGGAGTTATGCTCTGGACAAAATTGGGACGGACGCACGGACGGACGGACGGACGGACGAAGACCATTTCTAATATCCCCTTCGCCTTCGGCGGGGGGATAATTAGCTACGTAAATTCTCCACAAGCCGTTTACTCTTTGTAGCCCGGTTATGTGAGAGGGATCTATAACGTCCCCAACTGCCATGTACATCTCCTCGTGTTTTATATAATCAGTATTGTCAGTTTTAGGAAATCCAAATACGCTTCTCTCTCGCAAAAATACTAAAGGTACACTAGTTATACCAGTTTCATATTGACCACCGCTAGCGCCATTTTGTTCTGATTCATGACCCTGACTTTTGTCCCTTTCCATATTTTGGTCAATTTCACTCTGTTTATCCATATTTATAATCCAAATCTCAGCAATACACTTTTGTCTATAGTTTATACATCAATTATATTCCAATATATACACTTTTATCTATTATATCCATTTAAATTACTTGTTTTTTATAGAGAAGAACGAAGTTTGCCTTGGCTTACTGAGTTACCTCCCCTTATCCCAAACAAGAAACATATATAATTGCATATTAACTCGAACAAGTTGGAATTGGATAAGGCTGTGAGAAAAATGTTGTTTGGGCAGAAAAATGTTCGTAGGTGGGTAAAAATATCATAAGGTATCTGTGAAGACTTGTGAATTTGAGATATTTTATGATGCTAGCGCAAATGGCTACATTGGAAAAATAGAGCAAATTGTTTCCAAGTTTTAAACATATCATCTGTAAGTTTATGTAGAATGCTATAATGCATGTTTTAGAAATATGTTGTAGCGAGCTCTCAGAAGTGAACAGTAGTAGGTTAAAAAAAGTGTACAGTGGTAGGTTTACAGAAGCAAACAGAAGTAGGCTTCTAGAAGTGTGCTATTGTAGAATCCTGGAAGGATATTTCTGGCTTCCGGAAGTGAACAATAGCAGGCTCCCGGAAGTGAGCAATAGTTAGCTCCCGGAAGTGAGCAGTGATAAACTCCACAAATTCTGTAGTAATGAGCTCCGAGAAGTGAGCTTTCTCCATGAAAGGAGTGAAAAGAAGCTCCTGGCAGTGAGCAGTGATGAAATCCTGAAAGTGAGTGGGCTTTCTAGGCGTAAGTGGTTGTCAAGGACCTAGTTACCAAAAGGTCATGACAAAAATAACTCATTGGAAGGCAGTTACAAAGGCTGCCGTAATAGAAGGCTCCAAATATGAAGTGGTCAGATCCTGGTCTGTATGTGATTTGTCTAAGAGTTCCATTTGGAGGGAAACAGAAGCGGCAAGCAGGGTTATCCAAAGCAAACCACACATTTTGCAAAATAAGAGAGTAAAAGTGCATTCTGATAATAACAAGAGGGCCATAATTGCCCTATATCGCTAACAAGACAAGGGGTCATGATGCTAACACAATTCGTCGAAACAAAAATGATATCAAACAGGCAATGCCACATACCAAAAACGCAGCCTCCCCAAAACGAACCCCACAGCACCCAGAAGTGCACACTACACACACACACACACACACACACACACACACACACACACACACACACACACACACACACACACACACACACACACACACACACACGACACACACACACAATCATGTACACACACACATATACACTACCAACACACACTAGCATACAAAGCAAACACACGAGGACAAAACGAACAATTAAAGGAACACAGTGGGGCACCGCCTTGGAACGGTCAGTGGCAAAAACACCACTGGGGAGCTTAAACCAGTATTAAGCTAATACTAATTTGTAAAAAAATATTTAATTATACCCCCACAAAACGAAGTTTGGGGGGGGTATATAGGAGTGAGCTTGTCGGTTGGTCAGTCGGTCGGTCGGTCGGTCGGTCGGTCGGTCTGTTGGTTTTATGGTTTCCGGATGATAACTCATGAACGACTTGACCCATTTAAATAATATTTGGTACACAGGTGCAACATAAAAAAATACAGGTCAAGTTCGACTTTGGGGTCAGTAGGTCAAAGGTCAAGGTCACAGTGGCCCTGAACAGCAAAACAGTTTCCGGATGATAACTCTTGAACGACTGGACCAATTTAAATAATTTTTGGTACACAGCTGTAACATCATGAAATACAGGTCAAGTTTGACTTTGGGGTCAGTAGGTCAAAGGTCAAGGTCACAGTGACCCTGAACAGTAAAACGGTTTCCGGATGATAACTCATGAAAGACTTGACCGATTTAAATAATTTTTGGTACACAGGTGTTACATCATGAAATACAGGTCAAGTTTGACTTTGAGGTCTGTAGGTCAAGGTCACAGTGACTCGGAACAGTAAAACGGTTTCGGATGATAACTCCTGAACGACTTGACCGAATTATATTATTTTTGGTACACAGCTGTAACATCATGAAATACAGGTCAAGTTCGACTTTGGGGTCAGTAGGCCAAAGGTCAAGGTCACAGTGACCCTGAACAGTAAAACTGTTTCCGGATAATAACTCATGAAAGGCTTGACCTATTTAAATAATTTTTGGTACACAGGTGTAACATCATGAAATACAGGTCAGGTTTGACTTTGAGGTCTGTAGGTCAAAAAAACAAAAATAATATCAAACAGGGAATGCCACGTACCAAAAACGCAGCCTCCCCAAAACGAACCCCACAGCACCCAGAAGTGCACACCACCAACACACACACACACACACGCACACACACACGACACACACACACAATCATGTACACACACACATATACACTACCAACACACACTAGCATACAAAGCAAACACACGAGGACAAAACGAACAATTAAAGGAACACAGTGGGGCACCGCCTTGGAACGGTCAGTGGCAAAAACACCACTGGGGAGCTTAAACCGGTTTATGGTGCGCACCCAACCTCACTCTTACCCCTAAGGTCACATGGCTCGGAACAGTTAAACGGTTTGCGGATGATAACTTAAGAACGCTTGGGGCTAGGATCATGAAATTTGATAGGGAGGTTAATGATATTAACATGTTTGAAATAAACCTATTAAATTTAATAATAATCCATACTTTCCAACCTTACATATTTTGTGTGCTATTAAAACAATACATTTACACAACTTATTGTATAATAACTGAAATGTATGTCCTTGTGGCCATTCCTTTCTTATGGTTGCCATACTTCTGTGACAAAGCTGTATTGTGGGGGTATAATTCGTCACTCTTGTGACAGTTCTAGTTTCTTTTTAGCCTAAAAACAATATAAACATATGAAGAAAACTGCAAAATAATGAAAACAAAGAAGAAAAAGTAAAAAAAATAATTTTGGTTTCGGCTGGATTCGAACCTATGCCCCCAAAAACGTCAAAAGATCTTCAGTCCAATGCTTAACAACATAGGCTAGCTCATTAAAATTGAAGAGTTTCAAATGGAGGTTTTTAATAGGGGTGTACTACCTTAAAATGTAAATTCCATTCTGTTAAACGGAAGTTAAAGAATGATATTTATTCCGTTGCATCAGATTTAAACGACATAAGATTATTGTAGTACCAGAATGGGTTCCTCGTATCGAAAATAAACAAGCTGATTTTCTTAGAAGATGCGGAGATAGTGACGACTGATTTCTTTCACAGTTGGTTGCTTATTCACAAAAACAAAAAAAAAAGCTACACTAGAGCTAAAGAATGTATTGTTTGCAAATTGTCATTTTTTGCTCCAGGTTTAAGGGGGGGTCCCTGGTGAGGTTTTGGATTTTTGCACTTCAGGAAATTTACATTTGTTATATTTTAAAAATGATGAGTTAACTGGAAAAAACAATTATGTAGTAGTAAACTAAGACACAATAGGAATATTTTAGCGTAAAAAATGAGAATATTTTGACCTCATATTTTGTGACTAAATTGACAAATTTTGTCATATTCCAAAATGGGATTTTGTCATATTCCAAAATGGGGGTAGGGGTACAAAAATATAAATTTCTCAAAAACTGTTTAAGATATTTACTTAATTCAAACTGCATTACAAGGAGAATTGTTACGATATAAAAATGCATTAATAACTAGTTTCTTTTATTCTTCGTTACAGACCTATACCGTCATATCCCAAAGCTCGTCGAAATAAAAAAAAAAAAACATTTTTGTCAGTTTTGATTGAATTTCTTTCTTATATGCACATTGACCCCCATTTTTTATTTTTGCATTCTAAAACAAAGGTTTTAATCAAACTGTAGGCAAAATATCTAAAAAAAACCTTGTTATTCCTTTATCATGAAATATTCATTTATCAAAAATTTTTATTCAAAATATTTTTTAGTAAACTGGGTTGGGTAATAATAAGGAGCGTAATATTTATTCAGATGATGATAGAAATACCACTTTCTCTAATTTTTCATACTAAAGTATGACATACTACACTAGAGGATGTTAAAGATTGATACCAACTCTGAAACATACACCACCTACATAAACGTTTACAATATGAAAATCCTAGCTAATTCTGCAGTAAGCACTTTATCTGATAGTGTATCACTAAATATTAATATTGCGAAAAAGTTTAGTCATTGACCCATCATTAGTTTTCCAGAAATTAACTAGCAATATGCTAGTCTCCATAAACTAGATGGGTGTTCAGTATAACACTTGTGTCGCCCTCTTACGCTTTGTCAGAATTACCAATAATTTTGTGACAAAATCTAAGTACAAAAAGGGGCATAACTCTGTCAAATATGACCTTGACCTACCAAATTTGACGGCATCATTGCGTTTATGTCATAAGCAATACAATTTGAAAGTTTGGTGAAGAAATCTTAAGAAATGGCAAAGTTATAGCCATCATTAAGTTTTCGTAACAAAATCTAAGTACAAAAAGGGGAGTAACTCTGTAAAATATGACCTTGATCTACAAAATTTGGCGGCATCACAACTCTTTTGACATAAGCAATACAATTTGAAAGTTTGATAAAGAAATCTTTAGAAATGGCAAAGTTATAGCAAAAATCTAAGTATAAAAAGGGGCATAACTCTGTCAAATATGGCCTTGACCTACAAAATTTGGCGGCATCAGGACCCTAATGTCATAAGCAATGCAATTTGAAAGTTAGATGAAGAAATCATAAGAAATGGCAAAGTTATAGCCAACGTTAAGTTTTCGTGACAAAATCTAAGTACAAAAAGGGGCATAACTCTGTCAAATATGACCTTGACCTACAAATGTCTGCGGCATCATGACTCTTTTAACATAAGCAATACAATTGTAAAGTTTGATGAAGAAATCTTAAGAAATGGCAAAGTTATAGCCAACGTTAAGTTTGTGTGACGGACGGACCGACGGACCGACGGACGGACAAAGAGATCCCTATGTATCGCCTTTCCTCCGAAAGGGCGACACAAAAACAGGGTCAATAAAATTTATGGTTATTTTGAATTTCAGCAGTGACCCCCCCCTTAAAACAAAACACCCATTTGGGCAACCTGTCCTGCAAACATCGTCGGTTTTTCCGATAGACGTATATAATGCTGGAAAACGGACCAAGCTAATGATGGGCATATTTGTGAATCTCTTGATAAGACACTTATAATAACCAGATGTTTAGGTTTATAGATACAATTTTGAAAAGTTATTTATACTGTTACAGTATGCATTTGCATTTGAATGTTTAATCGTCTACTAAACTTCGTTATTTCTATAAACGAGTCTCATTAACGCAGAGTGGCTTTGTTTATGTTTTGTTAATGGTGTATTGAGACATATACTGTCCGGTTAGGATAATTTTACAATGACGCAACATAAGAGTCTACTTTTATCGGGTAAAACGTTATCTTATTACAAGGGAGAGCACTAGGCGTAATTAATGTCAATATATAGTATATTGTACATAACATACAGTCGATGTCACTGTAGTGCAGTAGGTAACGACTCCGGTTCCTGATTATTTTGGTTTTGTCGAACAGGAGTTCATATAGGGACATGTACATAAAATCTTAACTCTCTTTTATCAGTAGGATCGTTTTAATTTATTTCTTCTTTTCTGTTTCATTGACATGTTTACTTCTATAATCATTTTAATTCATGTTTTTTTCTGATTGTAGATCTACTTAGAACAAATTAAACAATCAAATGAAGATCATTTTTTGCCTTTACCTGGCAATTCATCAAACAGCAACAGTTAAAAGGAACAAGATACCTTTATGACTTTCTGAAGAGATGTCTTGGACAAATCATCGTAATGTTGGTAGTGCATTGCAATAGTTCAATGCACATATTCCAAGCACGAAATGCTCGTGCATGAAATGGTTATAGAAACTTTCAAAGTTTAAGTCATTTTACTTCCATTTACTGTTTATTGTTTGTCTAAAAAGATTGTTCAACATGTATGTACACGATTAAAATTCTATCTGAAGTAATACTGAAATAATTCAATGAAAAAAATATAAAGCTTCGATGAGGATCGAACCAGTCCTTAAAATCTTTATTTGTACATTTCCAGCGCTGTACCCACTGCACCAACGCACCGTTCTATCACATGTTCATGTATTTTAAAGCCTATAACCATTTTGTATATACATGCTCTACCTATTTACACAATACTTGTAAACTTTTGTGTACACATATATGTGTTACGTCACTGTCACATTATCTAAACTAGGTTATAGGTCTAAAGGTTACAGGGTTTAGTAGAGAACTCTTGTCTCAAATCGGACGTATCACAACTTGTTTTGTGCGATGTCACGTGATCGCGTAAAACTAAAGGCGGGTAAAAGCCCTTGTTTGTCAGTTCTACGGAGACCTTCAAATTATGTGTTCTAAATCTTCACATTCAAGTTCGGGTTTGAGTTCAAAAAATTATTTTAAAGTAGACTATCCGACAAGTATTACTATGTTGGGCATGTTGACATATGCGCTGTCATAGTCTGAGAAATGTTTTAAGGAGCATTTCGTGCATTGTCATTTAATTGTGACTTGCTACGGAAACAAGTTTCCTACCTTAATGTAAATGATAAATATAAAAAAGTCGTATAATTAATGTAATAGCATTTATACAACCCGTTGAACGACTGTGACTGAAGATGTGATACGTTGTTTATTTTCTTACAATGAAAAACATAACAATATTCCTTTAGAAAATTGAGATGCTACACACAACATCTATCGACAAATTGGTCAATCGATGGTCGATTTCATTAAACCATTTATTGGTGCCTGCTACTGTCGGATGAATAAAAATGGCGTGTTTAATGTCACGAAGGAATAGGTTTCGCTTAGGCGCTTTGTTTCTGTTCGCTATCTGTTTTTTTGTCTATGAAATGATTGAACAAAAAGGTAATCAGTTAAAATTATTACCTAAAACGTCAGAAGTTAATACTGTATCAGATGAATTGAATGGCAAATATGACAGACTTGAAAAATACAATGTTTCATTTATAGACAACAATCATTTTGATCAGGATCTAAAATACACCGTAATAATGCAGTCACATTTAAGTCAATATATAAATTGGACAAACCCCAAGCGTCCTCTAACTAACTTTGCTTATTTAATTGAGAATAGAGAGCTGTGCACATCTGTTCAACACTTAAATGTGATTGTTGTAGTAAATTCAGCACCAAACCATTTTGAACGAAGACAAGCTATGAGGGACACATGGACGAATGACACGTTTTATCCACACTTGGGAACTGTCAAAGTCCTCTTTCTTCTCGGGATGGCAAGACATTATCACATTCAAATCGCCATAAATAAAGAATTTCAACAGCACAAAGATGTATTGCAAGGAGATTTTGTTGACACATATTACAATCTTACTCACAAAGGAGTGATGTGTTACAAATGGTTAACAGAAAGATGTAGAAATGCAGAGATAATTTTAAAAGTTGATGATGACTTTTTGGTGAATATGTTCATATATTTTCGAAAGCTTTGGCAAATTAAATCGTCGAGTTCAGCCAATGTTTTTTGTGATTATAGAAAGGGTTTAATTTGTAGACGTAAATCAAGCAAGTGGTATCTTAGTAAAAATCACTTAAAGGGAAAAAAGTACTACACGAAATACTGTATGGGAAAATTTGTGAGTCTGACTAATGACATAATTCCGTCATTATATATATCTGCATCTCAGAGTCCTTTCTTTCCATTTGACGATGTACTGTTGTATGGATATGTAATGAATAATGTTCCAGGAATTAGATATAAAACACTTACAGGCAAAGACATGGAGCCGCGAAACTACGCAGCTATATTGTGCTTAAAAACACAAAAGAGAAATTGTTCGAAATTCGTTATCGGTGCCGCTGGAAGACAGGAAATGGTGAATACATGGCAGCTGATCTTGAAATACTTCAGCTCTTAGTGTTGCAGCAATTATGTCTAAATTGTTAAAGTTCAGGCCACTCATTTTTGGCATAAACATGTTAAATAAGTAGAAGAGTTGTTCGAACATATATATGTCTGATAAGACATGTATAAATATATTATACAAATATTTACAAGTCTTGAATTTAGCAGGCTCTATAGGTATTTTACTCCTTGTTTCGGCATATAGGTTTGTTCAGTTGAGCTTGTAACCGGTAACTAAATTCAAATGATGATTTTCAAGGTCTCAGTGACACTTTTTATAAGTTGAAATTGTTCTTCGAGTTTTACTTGGTTTCAAAACTTATTTGATTGAAACAATGCCTTCTGTTAGTTGCCGAAAATGACTGCGAAAGAGTATCCATAGTGTATTTGTATAATAACTCACGAAGTTGTAGCAATCAATCTTGCATGTAGCAGTTACATAATAGTTTATATATCATGAATTGATGTTTAACGAAAGACTAAATGTCTTTAGAGACAGGGTTAAATTTATGAAAATACAGAGACTGTAAATGATGTCTAGGCATGTCCTAGAACGCTTCGTCAACTAAAGGGAAAGTGGCGCTACATGATGATTATAAAATAAATGAATGAATAAATAAATCTAAAAAATAAGTAAGAAAATCAGTAAATTAATCAATCAATAAATATTGTTGCGTGCTTTCTGGTCAATGCATGGGTGCGTTTCTGTTATACAATTACTTAGTCTTTAAATTTCTATTAGGAATATTTTTTAATAAAACGATTAATTTTCATACAAAAATGACAAAAGCTGAATACACTGCTGTAAGGGTCATTGTATGCAAGAAATGGGTGGTAATGCCCACCAAGAAATGTCACAAACTTCGCATCAAATATGCGAGTTTGTGAAAAAACTTCCATAATTCAGTGGGATCCCTGGTACAAAAGCCTCATATTCGTTGATCACTGCTCCATTTGTATAGTTAAACATGCCTCTATACACTGTATACGTCCAGATACTAAATAAATAGTGAGTAAATCTACTAAAATGTTTTAAAATCTATAATCAATGTTAACTATTCACTTCTTTCAATAACAAACGTTTAAAAAGAATTAAAACATGGTTGATGAAATAGTGAATAAAAGCACCAGGACAAGATAACATAAAACTGCACATATATGAAGACCTTTAGTAGAATGAATACGATATAAGCAATAAGTATCTTCTTAAATGTGTAGGCCTTTGCTTTTTCTGAATTCTTCAACTATTTCTTGCGAGTATCTTCAACTCACATACTCCAGTACACTATTTGCTAACGTTATAGGGCTGAAATCCAAAATGCTGCCTATCTCAAATCCATTGGAGATGGACACAAACTCTGAAAGTACATTTTATGGTAAGGTAAAATCACTATCTAACCTTTTGCAATAAGTCTGCCTGACGAAACAAACGGAAAATTCCTCAAAGTCGAAGTTTTCATTTTGTATGTAAATACATACGTTGTGTCATGATATGTGCGTGTAGATTAACGGCAAGATATTGTAACACAGAGGATATAGAATCTTAGATCTAACTGAATCAATAATTAATTAAAGGCTGTTTTCGGTCACTTGTACGAAATCATTTTATATATCATAAATCTGCGAGAATGGGCTAAAATTACCGTATAATACTAATCTTATCAATAGCCGTTGTGACCTGTATAACCCTGTCTAAAGTCTGTTCCACCTAATTTTGGACCATTAGTTTATTGTCGCTGTTGCATGTATTTTTGCTTTTTATAGCATATTTATATCTGGAAATTTAATATCTCCAGGCATGTTTTTCATTTTTCTATAATTTCTTACTAAAACGTAAAAATCCGCATTTTTGTGATTTTCGCTTTAGGGCGTAATGCAAAGTGACGTCGAAAAAGACAAATTTCTGCGGTGCATATTTAGTATTTGATAAATGTATATATGCCGACCTGAACAAATCCGTATCGACTGTTCAACGATTTCGGCATACAAACTTGCCTTAAATCACCGGCATCGTAGGATCAGCCGGTACATTTTCGTAAGGGCCCTCAACTTTTAATTGTCGACATTATACATGTGAATCAGACAGACATATTTTCGGATCATAGAAAAACATAAAATAAAGTATATATTGTCGAAAAACGGCAAATATCAAATTCTTGCTCACCCTATATAGAAAATATATGGCATGTAATAAGAACCCCGCACTCAGGTGCAGACGGAAATTTTACCTTTAAAGATGTTATTCAATATTATGACCATATATTTTCAGAAATGAAAATTATTCATAAAACTATTCTTTTGTGAATAGATCTTTGAAAAAATATGATGAATCCCCCAACCGCGAGTCCTAGAATAGACAATGCAAAGCGGTCACTCCCGTAAAAAGGTAATGTTTCAAGTACATCTATACAGACTACGGACATACAGACGCACGCACACATGTCAAATATCATTTTTTACTTAGAACATATTTTATACAACAATAACAAGTCATTTTAAAGCCCTCGCACATATAAACCTGACATTTATATATTATCAGACACATAGATCTATCACTTTTCGCATAATTCTGAAGTTAAAATACCCAACTTTGTTGCGTAATTTGCGACCTAATCTGTCGTCGGATAAGAAATAAAACCTACTTAGCCGCTATGTTAAATGACTAAACCACATATTAAAATGAATTTGAAATCGATACGTAACTCAAACTGTTGAAGATGAAGACATCCAATGTAGCCCATTTACAGTACATTTACAGTTCATGTATTGCGTCTAGACGGACAAAGCATTTTTCCATGAGAGAATTCTACTGGCTACAATATAATTTAGCCGCGGTAAAAGTATTTAAGCTCCGGCATAAATATTTACTTTTGACAAGGCCGGCCACATTATTTCGTTTTTTACAGCGCCTAAAATAAAGTGTAACATTTCTGTCGCAGCTAAAATCGTTTTTTACCGGAGCTTAAATATTTTAACCGCGGCCAGATTTTTGCCGGAGCTGAAAGATTTTAGCCGCGGTTAAAATCATATTTATGTCGGAGCTTAAATATTTTTACCGCGGCTGAATTAATAATTTTTGGTGGCGATGGCCAACCATCAGACCATAGTCGACGACCAAATGCCTATACAGCACTATTAGATTATTTTGTGTTATTTCAATTTATTTAGCTGGGTACCAGTATGCATAAGGGAATGCGCGCAAATGCACGCTCCCACGTCGGATCCACTCGTGTCGTCTAGATTTGTTATTCATACTACGTCATCTAATCAATACGTCACGAGCAAGTTTCGGAGAATTGAAATCTATGTTGTCGTTTTAATATCAATAGATCTAGCTCATTACTGTGAAGGAAAATAAAGGATTTAGAATGGATTATGGAGTGTTCAGGGTTATACTGTGACATGCATGTTGGGCCACTGTTTAAATGAATGTGTGTTTCGCTTGCATGTTATGCTTCTTCACCTGAAATTCAACAACTGCTTAAGATTTTTTAAAATGTTTAGTGCTGTCATGACTCACGGACTGGAGTAAATCTGAAATGTGTGACGGACTGTCAGTACGACATTAGCCTACTGCAGTAGGCTAGGAATCATTTGAAGCAGGAATTATTAGGTAAATCTTTTATTGTAGATCTTAGATTTTCAACAGTCTTTTTTTACACTTACGCGTTACTTTTGTGCTTATATACCTCATTATTAATAGCAACGCATCAGATTGTAATATTGAAATGTCCCCTGAACATTTTATAGAAAAACACGTTAACTTTGGCGTAACTTCTCTTTTACGGAAGAGTAAACGTCAATGGCGTCCAATATAAACAATGGCGAGTCTCCATAGAAAAATAAAAATCACCAGCTTTGCAAAATGACGTGATTATTTAAAAAACGCTCATTTCAATTCAGTTATTATTAAGTCTTGAGAAACGGACACAGGTAACATCAGTGATGGAGTCGTTGTTCTCATTTGTTTACTTTTTAAGGTTTTTTGTGTAAAACAGAGTTATATATCATCCATGACAGTGTGGGATTGTCCGTGCATGCACAAGCAAATATGGGTTTGTCTGTGTATGCATGAGCAAAGGTGGTTTGTCCGTGCATGCATGAGCATATGTGTTTTTTCCATGCATGCATGAGCAAAGGTAGGTTTGTACATGCATGCATAACCAAAGGTGGGTTGTCAATGCATGTATGAGCAAAGGTATGATTAATTCACATAAACTTTGTAAATAAAGATCACCAAACCCTTGCCAACTTACCTTTTGGCATTTCTGGACATACACCATCTCAAGCAAGGTTAAAGGCGTGGGAGGCCGGCCCATACATCGTTAAACTTCCTCGAGAAACATGAGCATAATATGTTTTTTCCATGCATGCATGTGCAAAGGTGGGTTTGTCCATGCATGCATGCCCAAAGGTGGGTTGTCAATGAATGCATGAGCAAAGGTATGATTTATTCACATAACATTTGTAAATAAAGATTACCAATCCCATGCCAACTTACTTGTTGGCATTTCTGGACATACACCATCTCGAGCAAAGTGGAAGGCGTGGGAGGCCGGCCCATACATCCTAAATTTCCTCGAGGCACATGAGCATATGTGGTTTTTCCATGCATGAGTAAGCGAATGTGGGTTTGTACATGCATGCATGACCAAAGGTGAGTTGTCAATGCATGCATGAGCAAAGGTATGATTTATTCACATAAAATTTGTAAATAAAGATTACCAATCCCTTGCCAACTTACTTGTTGGCATTTCTGGACATACACCATCTCAAGCAAGGTGGAAGATGTGGGAGGCCGGTCCATACATCGTTAAACGTCCTCGAGACACATGAGCATACATGTATGTGGTTTTTCCATGCATGCCTGAGCAAAGGTGGGTTTGTCCATGCATGTATGCCCAAAGGTGGGTTGTCAATGCATGCATGAGCAAAGATATGATTTATTCACATAACATTTGTAAATAAAGATTACCAATCCCTTGCCAACTTACTTGTTGGCATTTCTGAACATACACCATCTCGAGCAAGGTGGAAGACGTGGGAGGCCGGCACATACATCGTTATACTTCCTCGAGATACATATCAAAGACAGCCTTTAAATTAAAAGTACTGCACAATCTAAACACGACGGTAGTCAACGTTGATTATAGCAAAATGTCGTTCTTATACTCGTTATTGTTATTGCTGTCCTTTCCTGTATTGATTAAGAATGTGTCCAGATGGAATCGGATGGGAAATCGATTTATCATGTAGTTAAGCTGATCGGTGTCCCGTCTGCTGTTTTATTATCCACTGTTGGACCAAACCAACTTTTCAGCCTAAACTCACTTAAGGTGTAGTCTTAAAGACCAAACTTATCCTGATAGATTTACATCATTATTGGTTTTTGCCACAGACGCTTGGGTTAAGTAGAGCGATTCTGCTTCATATGTGGATCTTGTAAACATCCACTTCCTTTGTATATTCACATGCTATGAAAAATCCTACATACATACGGCACAGGTTTAGTCACTCAGCAAACACATTACAAAAATGTCAGTTGTCACTATATATCTTATAAACTACAAGATACCAGTCTCCGGAGAACGACATTTCGCGGAATAAATCTCTTTAACACCACCTTAAATAAAAGTAAGAAGCCTCCCATAGATTTATATTTTTACAACAGATGCACCTGTACACCATATACTTTGGTTAAAAGAAAAGTTAAGGTTTAACCTCTTGCCTGACACAATAGAAGGTGACATTTGATTTGATGAGAATTTTATCAAGGTCCGTCCAAAAGAGCACTTATGTTAGCTTAATATCTGGATGAGACCCCGGCATGTCTCCCGTCATGCCTAAAAAACAAAATTTTGAAGCCAGAAATAGGAGAAATTTACCTGACTGCAATTTCCAGCTAGTATAGCCAAAGGTTGAATTTGATTGGTTACCAAAGAGTAGGCCAATCACGGCGACCAATGCGATCTAAGTGTGATTGACCTAGTTTAGAAGGTGACACATTCAGTATCTTTGTTTTATACTTATTTTAAGATTATCCGACACTCAACTCAACCCAGGTCCGAGAGACATAAAGTTCTCATGTGGTGTCTGTCAGAATGAAGCTATTGGAGTCAGAAAGTCATCTGTTGTGACGAATGTGAAACACGGTACCACTAAAATGTATAAATATGAATGAAGAAGTTTTCTTACAATACACAATATCAGATAATGATATGTCGTTCACCTGCTTCACTTGTGATATACCATTTTTTGAACCAGTCATTTTAAACCAGCTCACCACAGTTCATTCTCGAATTGTCAGGATCATAGCGTACAATCAATTGTCAACAGTGGCATCTCTGAGCCTGAATGTGTATCAAGCTGTATCAGTTCGAATGTGTCCTTCATATCAAAGTCATGTAGCAGCACTTCTAGCAAATGAAATTTAAAGACCACAATGCTCAAGCCCAAAATCCAGACAACCTCAAAAACTCCCTACCAGTTACACCTGGATTGCTAGCCGTATCATTCAGAGCGTATCCAGTCTCACAAATAAGGCAAGTTTTTAGAATTGTGACATTATCTGAAAGTGTAAAACCTGGTTGAAACCATCGATCTATGATGTAGAAATACTGCCACCTAACCCTGAATGCAATATATATTGCAAATACAGGTCTGACGGCTTTGACAGAAGTCCCACACTTATCAAAGACAGTATTGCCGGCGAATTATGTGATATGTTTTCTCAAACATGCATCAAAAAGAAACTACGCATCACTGGTTTAGCATTCATGCCTACCAGCCATGGATCTCAAGAGATATTAGTCATATAGTTTCGTCCTGCTAAGAGATCGGAATTCAGCACTAATTGAGAAAAATGCAAACAATCAAGCTCCAAATTCAAGGTGCATGGAGATCTGCACATGACAAACATTTCAATGGTATGCTGTTTGATGACCATGAAAACCAAAAGATGGTCAGATACTGCATTAAGTCAAGGCGAAAGGATAATCGGGGCGTATCAACGCTGAAGAAAGACGGTCTTAGATTTTGCGATGCGCAACAGAAGCATACATCATCAACAATCAGTTTTCTTCAGTATTTTCTAGCAAGGTTTGGTACACCACCCATGGAAAACTATCTTTATCTATCTGACTTTTAAGAAGGGAAATAATTTTACACCATAAAACTAGTTCCAATATCTTTAACTTTAATCTTGTGTAAAAAAATCATTGTTTTCAACAACATTATATCTCACTTTGATTATTTCAGCATCCTTACTGACCGTCGTCGTTCCTGCGAGTCTCAATTTGTTGAAACAATCAGCGATATTTCAAACGATGTTAACAATAACAAACAGATAGACGCTATTCTACTCAACGTTCAGAAATTTGATCATAATGGCGTTCGATGAAAGGTACATTCTTTGATCTAAATTTTCTGTCAGCTCCCAATGAGTTATGCTTGATGGGCTTGCGCCACATCGGCGCCGATGACATCAGGTGTGCCTCAGGGTAGCGTTCACCTAGACATCATTCAGGACTGGGAGCGGGACTAGCAGATGTCGCTTCGTCCTCAGAAGTGAGAAGTCATGCACATCATCAACAAACGTAGGATTATTAAATGCACATAATATACCATTTAGGGTAAACCACTCTCTATATCAAGTTCAGCTAAATATCTTGGGGTTATCATCTCATCAGATGTCTCCTGGAC